>BLSH010200112.1:202377-229237 GCA_018402905.1 Glandirana rugosa | reverse complement strand
TTGGTGTATTCCCCTCCCTTTCTGTGTTTATTGATCTTAGTATTTGCTCTACCTAGTCCACAATCAGATCGATGAGATGTTATATTATATCTGCAATCTGTCCCTCACAGCGCCGGCAGCATCCTCTCCCTACACTAGTCAGAGAGCATGTGACATGTAGCACTAAGTGACTCCAGCTTATAAAGAGGCTGGGTCACATGATGCACTGGCCAATCACAGCCATGCCATTAGTAGGCATGGCTATGATGGCTTTTAAGGGCAAACCAGTGAAACGCTTGTTGATTGGCTGCCCTGCAGCTATTCAACATGCGTGATCAAATAGCCGAACCCAGAACCCGAACCCAAACTTTTTTTCAAATGTCCGGGTTCGGGTCCGGGTCACGGACACCCCAAAGTTCAGTACGGACCCGAACTTTATAGTTTGGGTTTGCTCAACTCTAGTCTACTGTTCTGTCAGCAGCTGTTGGCCATTTAAATAATTGGTTTATGATTCTAGTTATTTGTGTCTTTCCCTCCCCTTATGTGGTTGATTGCTTGCTACCTCCCATAGTAGGCTGACATGAGGAGGTCCAGGAATAAGGAAAATTGTCTTCATACTTACCGTAAGTTTCATTTCCTGGATCCTCCTCATGTCAGCCGAGGGACTCCCAACCAAAGTCCGTCGTGAGGTGGGTAAACTGAACACTGCATAGGGGCAGACAGCCACCTCTTATAGGCTTGGAAAGAGGTTGCCCTGAAGGGGCCATAGTGGGCGGAGCTGACCCATAGTAGGCTGACTTGAGGAGGATCCAGGAAAGGAAAAATAATGCAGGTATGAAAACAATTTTCCTTAATATATATATATAGATATATCTATATATATATATATATATCTATATATCTATATATATATATATATATATATATATATACACACACGGCGGGTACCCTGACTAAATAAAAGACTACCGGGGGCGTGTCCTGAACATGGTGCTGAGCAGACGTGCATAGTGAGCGCTCCGTCTGTACCGACCCGATTCTAACCCCAACGATGCCTGTTTAAAACGTGAACTCTCGCTCCAGACACAGTCAAAGATCTGGAAAGAGGCCCGCAACTGAATCCTCTGCTCTGGGATCCATAAAGACGTTTCTGGCCACAGAAATCGGCAGCCCACGAACACTTGGTGCACAGGCCAGAGCCTCGAGGTCAGCAGACTCACCTTCCTCACTCACCTCCCTACATGAGAGCTCCCCTGCCTCATCCTGCGGTTCCGAGGCTATGGAGGACCCGGGCTCCCCAGCGGATTCGGAGACAACATCCCTCCTAATCGCTATCAAGAAGGAGCTCGCGGGTATGTTTCACTGCTTAGAACATTTGATTAAAAAGAGATCGCTGCAGTACGAACAGATATGTCCCACATACTCTCCAGGGTGGAGGAAACGGAACAGCGGCAGGAAACGAAGGCACATGCGATCACTGAACTACAAGATGCAGTGAAGCAATTAGCCCTAGCACACCGCGCCAACCTTTACAAACTCGAAGACCTCGAGAATCGCAGTCGCAGAAACAACTTGCGCATCAGAGGCCTACCTGAAGCCATCAGAGACAGCGACTTGGAGGCATCCATTCGCGGAGTTCTCAACATGATCCTGGGTAGAGCAGCCACAGAATCACTAAGATTCGATCGGATACACCGAGCACTAAGGCCAAGTAATATAGCTGCCGAATTGCCTTGTGATGTCATATGTCGCCTGCATTACTTCGAAGATAAGAATGCTGTGATAGTCAAACTGCGCAACATGCAGGACATAGATTTCAACGGAGCAAAGCTCCACATATTCCCTGACCTGTCTAAAGCCACCTTGGACAGACGTAGGGCCCTTAAACCGCTACTTGAATGCCTACAGTCTGAAGGGATTGCCTACCGCTGGGGTTTCCCGGCATGCTTGATCGCCACTAAGTCTGGGCGCTCTTCAACATTACGATTCCCAGAAGACCTCCCGGCCTTCTTGCAAGAATTGAACATACAACACTTTGAACTCCCTGGATGGCAAGACCCCATCCCGACCTTCAAGTACACTTTGGCGACACAATGGAAAAAAACCCCATCAAAGAAGAAAGCTGCTTCTACACCAAGCTCCTCTAAGAAAAATGGGTGAGAAATACTAAGTGCTCCTTCCCTGGGGCCGTTCGGCACTAGCACAACATTGTCATCCTTATAGTTCAAGACCACTAGTCTGTTTGTTTAAATATTCACATTGGGCCCAATGGCATCAACCTTCTACCCTGCTGTTTCCCACACAGTTTAACTTCACTGAACCAGAAGATGCCGTTACACAATTTTCTGCCCCGAAGCTGAGTTCTCCCCAGACACCAAAAGACACTGTTATCGTTGGGATCAGTTATTAGTTATTGTTTATTAACCTATTGGAATATACCTCATTGCATGAGGTCGCATCGGCCCCCCTTCCTGTGGGGAGAGATGGAGGGGAGCTGCCCCCTGCGGCGCCCGCCCATATGCATGGTTCGGTTGATGTGGGTGCTCTTCTCCCTCCCTTCCCGCTGGGATCACTGCAATTCATTGCGTGAATTACACGAAAATCCCGCTTGTTATAACCAACTGACTTGTTGTTCTTATCCTTATGCTCTCTATGCTGTTGTTTTCTTCCTCTCTCCTACTTTTCTTTCCACTATCCCTTTTTTCCCTTTCTCCTTATTTTTATGCTGGAGAGGTGGGGCTAGGTCATTGGGGACGCGTCTCCGACCGGGCAGATGGCCACTATAAAAGTAATCTTATAACATCAGAGGCCTTAATCACGCTGCTAAGAGACACCAAATCTTAAGAGAACTGAGACAGGCCTCATGCTCGATTGCATATCTACAAGAAACGCATTTAACACACACCACCTCTGTAAAAATATTCTCCCCGCATTTCCCCTGGTGGTATTACAGTCTCTCTGACACTAACAAAAGCAAAGGGGTGGCTATCGGATTTGGTCAAGACGTGCCCTTCCAGCTTGAAGGGATGCAAGCAGATGACCTAGGCCGCTTTCTTTTCCTGAGGGGCTTTATAGGCACCACACAATGTACATTGGCCAACATATATGCTCCAAACCATAACCAACAAAAATTTCTCTCCCAGACTCTAACACAACTAGCCTTATTTGCTAAGGGACTAACAATACTCGCTGGAGATCTGAACCTGCCACTAGACCCCCTCATTGACACCTCCCTTGGACATTCACACATTTCATTTTGGCAGATATCCAAAGTAAAAAAGAAACTCTCAGACCTCCAATTGATGGATGTCTGGCGTATCACCCACCCTAGAGATAGAGACTATTCTTACTATTCTAAGACACACGACTCCCATTCAAGAATTGATAATATCTTAATAGATCAATACCACCTCCCCTCATTACTGTCCGCGTCGATCGGCACAGTGACAATTTCAGACCACACACTTGTATCAGCCACTCTAAATCTCCCCTCCCTCCCTCCTCGCACCTACAATTGGAAACTAAATGATAACCTCATATCTAACCCAGTCGACGTCACGCTCTTATCTACCTCCATTTTGCAGTTCTTTAAGGAGAGCTCTAATACGGACATCTCCCCCTTTGTACTGTGGGAATCCCACAAGGCGACATTGAGAGGACAGCTGATAGAATTGGGCGCGAGGAGAAAGAGGGAACGAGATCAACAATTTAAAGATACTCTCTCCCAGCTCACTGCATTAGACAAACAATATAAGCTCTCCCGACACTCGGCACATTTAGAGGCTCTGACACTTAAGAGAGAGGAATTCAAAAATTTATTAGACAGGGACACTGCACACTCATTCCATAGAGTTGCCCAAAAACATTACGAATGGGACGATAAACCCAGTAGACAGCTTGCCCGCTCCCTGAGAGAACAGAAATCTGCTTCTTTCATCCCGAAGATTAAGTCCCCTTCAGGTGAATTGGTCTTCAATTCTAAAAATATAGCAGAGGTCTTTAGGACATTCTACGCAGACTTATATCATGTATCCAATGACCCCTCTTCATGCTCACCGGAGGAAAAGAGAACATGTACTCTTTCTTTCTTGGAGCGGGCTCACCTCCCAAAACTCCCACGGGAAGCCCTAGAATCCCTGGAAGCAGACTTCACCCTAGAAGAATTTAAAAAGGCTTTAAAAAACACTCCTGTAGGTAAAGCCCCAGGCCCAGATGGGTATACAGTAACCTACTACAAGACATTTGAAGATGTCCTGTTACCACACTTAGTTACTTATGCCAATTCGGTCACTAACACCGAAGGTTTCCGGCCTGAAACCCTCTCTGCTCATATATCGGTGATTCCCAAGCCGGGTAAGGATCCAACTGTATGTGGCAGCTATCGGCCTATTTCGTTGCTTAATGTCGACATCGAGCTTGTCGCTAAGGTAATGGCTCTCACCACTTGTCCCAAAGTGGATTTTGCCCGAGCAAACAGGATTTATCCCACAACGAGAAGGCAGAGATAACTTCCTGCGTGTACTCTCACTCATGCATTTTGTCAACAGACACTCCCAGCCCACCCTCCTCCTCTCAACTGATGCAGAGAAAGCATTTGACAGGGCGGACTGGGAGTACCTTCGGATGACCCTTAAATTCTTAGGCCTGGGCCCAAAAATGTTGACCCGAATATTCTCACTATACAATAATCCCTCCGCCCGGATTAAGATTAATGGCCTCTTTAGTGACCCCTTTACCCTTCATAATGGGACCAGACAGGGATGCCCGCTCTCCCCTCTTTTATTTGCTATTTCACTTGAGACCTTCTTAGCCACTGTCAGGAGTAATGACAATATACGGGTAGTCTAGATAGGACCTAAAGAACACAAATATGCAGCGTACGCTGATGATATACTTTTCCTAATTCAGCAACCGAGGATATCTCTACCTAATCTAATGTCAGTTTTCCACTCCTTTCAAAGTCTGTCCAATTTTAAAATAAACTAAATCTAAATTGGAAATTTTAAATATCAACCTCCCATGTTCCGAAGCATTACGTCTACAGCCCCTCTTCCCCTTTCAATGGCAGACTCAACGGCTCAAATATTTAGGAATATACCTCACCCCTCATATAAAGTCCCTCTTCCGTCATAATTATATACCTCTACTGAACAATATAAGGTCAGATCTCAAGCGCTGGTCCTCTCTAGTCCACTCCTGGCTCGGTAAAATACAAGTGATAAAAATGAATATCCTTCCCCGGGTTCTTTATGTTTTCCAAATACTACCATTGTGTGTGCCTGTGGGGTTTTTCTCGATCTTACAACGTTTAATCTCAGGTTATGTATGGAAGAATAGACGTCCTAGGCTATCCAGATCCTTGCTCTCCCAACCTAAGTATAAAGGCGGTCTTGGTCTTCCGGATTTCAAGCAATATTACCATGCCATAGCTATCTCCGGAATCATTGACTGGACCTACGCCGGGATCTCTAGGTTATGGGTCCAAGTAGAGCACTTTTTATCAGGTACAGACTTAGCTATAATACCTTGGATCCCCAGACAAATGAGATCCCTCTCCCTCAACACATCACCGATCACGAAATCCACCTTGGACATCTGGGATTAGCTTCATAAAAAACACTGTTGGAAGTACAACTCCCCTCTAATGCCCTTGTTGAACCACAACTACTTCCTCCCAGGAGCACTTGATAAAGGCTTTGAACACTGGTCTTCAGACCCCCCTCTACGGCTACATCAAACGTTACGAGCGGGATCTCTAAGACCACTCACCGACCTCTTGGATGTCAATCTTATAACATATATGGACCACTGGCGCTACCACCAGCTTCAAAGCTTCATCAAAACCCTACCCCAACCGCTACGATCCACACAAGAACTCACGCCAATTGAAACTTTATTCATTCATAAGGACCCCCTAATCACTGTGTCTCACAAACGTATAAAGCCCTACAGGAAATGCAAATTTACCCACACCCGACCTTCTTGTCCAAATGGGAAAAGGACCTCCAGTCCCAAGTAACTGACTCTCAAAAGAACAAAATCTTAAAACTTGCACATACCTCTTCCATCTCCTCCAATATATCGGAAGTGAACTATAAGTTACTCACCAGATGGCATTACACCTCGAGTAAACTACACTCCATGTTCCCTACAAGTTCCCCATTATGCTGGAGGAACTGCGGGGACACAGCTACTCACGTGCACATCTGGTGGACCTGCCCTACCATCAAGCCCTTCTGGACAGACGTCCTGGAAATTATAAATCTGATCACTGACACCCCTGTTGCTGCTGACCCATGGGAAGTCCTTTTCCACTGTACAAAGGTACCAGCTGAGGTTTACAGAAAAACCATCACCCCACACCTACTCAACGCAGTGAAAGCATTAATTCCAACCTTATGGGGCTAACAAATCACACCCTCTGTTAAATCTTGGCTACAGAAAGTAAGGGAAATTCACCTCATGGAAGAACTGACTCACTCCGCTAGAGGTGAAACCAAAAGGCACTTCACAATATGGTCCAAATCGAGTGAATTTACCTCCTCCACTAAATACAAAACCATTATGTAGATTTCTCAAATGGATACCTCACTGGCCACAATAGACTGGAATTTAACACAGCAGTATAATTGAAGTCCTCTCTATACATACGATGTTTTGAAGTTAGAGATATGCATGTTACTCGACTCCCTCTGATTTTGATTTTGACATGAACTGTTATGTGGTACTACTTCATGGAAACATTGCCTCACCTCTCCTGCTCCCCTGCTCCCCTCTCACCTTATTCTTTACTTTCCTTATATCTGTTTCACCCCATCTATTCCCCCCTTTTCTTTCTCCTCATCTATTTCTACTTTCTCTTCTTCTACTGGTAAAAACACATTTAGAAGAATCTCTATGTTATACTAATCATATCTGTACTTACTCTATTTTGGATTGACATGCGTGTTTTATACACCTTAATGTGCTCACTGTTGTTCTTTTGAATTCTTCATTACTCAATAAACACAAATTAAACAAAAAAAATTCATAAAAGACTACCTAGCTAACTAGCGTCACCTGTGACATCAATACAGTGATCACAGGTGACAGGGAGCAATCAAGGGGTTAAAGCCTTTATTGGGGGGTTAAGGGGGGCACCTATACCTACCTGGGCCTACTACTACCTAACCTAAGGTGATTTAGTGTGACAAGTGACACAAGTACCGTGATCAGTGAACTATCTGATCAATGCATTATATGACAGTGTGGCTACATGTACTGGCGTCAGTGGACTGTTGGTGCACTCACGTTTTAGATGTCCTCTCTCCCTCACTGGAACCGAAAAGGACTCCAGAAGGGGAGATGACATCACTTCCTCTGCCTGTGTTTACATCGCCAGGACCGATCAGCAGGTCCAGACCAAAATTCTGGTCCTGTTGATTGATAGATTCAGAAGCAAACCCAATCGTCACACCCGCGGCGGGAGTGTGAGCACCGTATATAAATGGCAATCTGCGTACAGCTGCCACTTTGCAGCAGTAAATGTATGCTAGCTGGTCTGCAAGTGGTTAAGAAACATTCACTCATCAGAGCATCCTTAGAAGCAACAATGTTGTTCATCATAAATACTAAACTGCAGTGGATGGGGGTGTCGTCTGGGGGTACACAGTGATCACACGACCATCCCAACATGATGGCAGTAGAAGGAAATCCAAAAGTGGCCACAAAGACCCAAGTGGAAAAGGGGAAAAAGTAATACATAAAAATAAGCAAGGGTTATGCCTTAACTACTAGCCTTCTGTGGTATATAGTATACTAGCCATAATGCCAAAGAGAAGGGAGGAAGCAAAGGTATATTATTTTTCTTCCTTATTTGAATGATGGCTGTGCATATCTCAATTGCTGAAAGGTCCACCCAAGTTACCTTAATCTATAGTAGGGACATTTAAGTCCCTATATTAAAAGTTTGGTAACCATGATCGGCACAAACTCACCAAATCAAGCATAACCCAATATATACACTCACCGGCCACTTAGGTACACCTGTTCAATTGCTTGGTAACAAAAATTGACTGCTGACAAATCTGCAGCAACTGCGTGATACTATCATGGCAATATGGAACAAAAATCTCTGAGGAATGTTTCTAGCACCTTGTTGAATCTATGCCACAAAGAATTAAGGCAGTTTCGAAGGCAAAAGGGGGTCCAATCCATTACTAGCAAGGTGTACCTAAAAGTGGCCAGTGAGTGTATATATAAAGCTTACATACCACTAATAATTTGTTAGAAAACGTAACAATGAACCCAAAAATCTTCCCTCAATTGTATGGAGGTTAACTTTATGATCCACTTAGCAGTGTGAAAAAAACATGAAGGGGGAAAAAGAAATAAAAACACAGAAAAAAATTGCATTATGTAGCCAGAGATATCATGCATAGAGGAAATCTTCATATTTCCTGTTTTTAAAAACTACCATTCTTTCCAGGAAATATTGTTTGTTGAGATCCCTCACCACATCTAAAAGAAGTGGAGTAATAGTAGATTGCCACCTTTGCACTATATTGAGTTTATTTGACAGTAAAACATGGGAGACGATTGTGTGTTAAGGGAGGGGGGATCTCATAGAGACCCATGTGTAGAATTGCCAAAGTAGGAGGGTTTTTTATAATGGTGAACATAAATGAAAAAAAGTGTTTAAAAAGCTACAAAGACCTTTAAATTGCCACAAGATGTAAAAAAAGGATCAAGTCCCCCCCCCCCCATGCTTTCTCCAACACCCAGGGACCCCAGATGGGGTTTACTTCCTCTACATTCCCCTGCAAAGTAGCCCATTATGTGCCACTTACCTGCAAACGAAGCCAGTGACGTCCAGCACTGTCCCCTGTGCAGGCACTGTCCATCTTCAGCCCCTCTTCCTTCCAGGGCTGTGACTCCAGCTCTGTGACTGGCCGGAGTCGCGTGACGTCACTCATGCGTGCGGGAGCCACCAGTTACGGCGCGATCACAGTGAAAAAACGGCACGGAGGCCGTTTCTTCACTGCCCATGCGCCGAAATGACGTTGGCACATACAGAACACTGCATTTCTCCTGAACCATGCAGGTTTAGGAGATATGCAGGGCACCTACAGGTAAGCTTTATCATAGGCTTACCTGTAGGTTAAAGTGGTTGTCACGAGTTGACAACCACTTTGAGTGGAGAGAACTAGGCTAATTTGTATGGTGTGAGATACCATTCATGATAAATATGCTGTATCATTTTCCAGTGGTTTGAGCATTGGTTTAAGTAGCGTATAGCATTTTTAGCATCCATTGTATTACAAAAGAGAGAAACTATGAAGGTTCTTGTCAGTAACAGCAAGGTGAGCTAACATTAGAAGTAGTGGTGTATGTGGGAATATTGATAAAATACTGTAGAGGAGATTTGGCATTGACCATTACAGACAGAAAAGGACCTCAAATGATAATCATGAAACAAAGTCTGCAAAAACTGAAGTCCCTGTATCTTCCAGTGGTGTAGATGAAGATGCAGGAATGTGTACCAGCACCATGCTGGTATAGCGGGTCCTCGGGAGAGGCATTTTTTGTTCTCTCTTTGGAAATCTATTTCCTTAGGTGTATGCTTGATCGGTGTCCCTTACAGTATAAACCTGTGATTCGCCTCCAGCCATTTTTGGCCCATACCCCTTTAGAAGGGATTATGAAATTTTTGCTATCTAGACAATTTATTAAGTTAAGAATGTATGTGACACCTGATGTTTACACCAGTCGGTTCTCACACCAGTGAGTGGTTGCCAGCAATCTATTGTGTGTTGTCACTTGGTCTCCCCTTAGTTTGAGTGTGTCTGACATAGATTTTTACAGTGAGATATGGAGATTGAAGCCCCAAGGAAGTGGTGCATACCGCGAAACATGTAGGGAAGCTCTGTGCTAAGTCTTACGTTTTCTCTGTATATGGATTTTATATGTGTGGGCTCTATATTATATATACATGGTTGTATTTTTTTTTCTATATGATTTTGTATAAATAAACAATATATTCTGTTCTATCTCGATGTACTTGAGTATATTTATATCCAGAGACCACCATTAAGTGCCCTATGAATGTTCTTGCATTTTTCCTTTCCCAGATCTTTATTGGGTTTTGGTAAATACACAACTGTTGAGTATAACATTTTCTTTGGAATTGAACCACTAGATGCAATATGATTAGCATCTTCTTAAGGTTAGTAAATAAAATATGATGAAATTGTTTCACATATTAATAAGGGAATCCATATGTTCCTAAAGCAGAGGTCTGCCAGATCCGCCTAGAATGAAAAAAATTAAAAGCCAGCAGCTAAACACACTGTAGCTGCTGACTTTTAATAATAGGACACTTACCCTTTCCTGCAGTTCAGCGATGTCGGCACCGCAGCTCATGTTTCCATCAGCTGTCAGGTGTTGCCACTGCCATTGCAGGTAAGGGAACCCGGCAGTGTAGCATTACAGCTGCACGCCGGGAGCCCTACTGCGCATGCCCGACACTCTGCTGTGCTCTGCTATTGGCCCGGCGGCCAGTAGCAGAGAGAGAAGGGAGCCGGGCTGCTAATGGCCCGAGCTGCCGGATGTGGGGAAAAGGACACCTGTCACAGATAGGTGTCCTCTCCCCCCTCCCCCCTGTGGTTAAGTTAAGTTTGTATGACTTTAGTTTACTCCAAAGGGGTGAAAGGGCCAGATCGTGTTGCTTCTTTAGTAGGAGATAAAGCTGGTAACTTAACTGATTCTAAAAATGTATCTATTGAGTGGCAATCAGGCTGATGAGTGACTGGTTCTTTTTTATAAGTATAAAGAAATTCATGGCAAGCTCTAATTTAATTATCTATAGTTTGTGAATTCTAAATTTTATGTTTAGTTTCAAGTGTGTATAAATATGCTATTTTAGAGCGGTGGCATTGGCTTTGAACCATTTTTGCCAAGTGGGCTGCAGCTTTGTTGCTCAGGAAGTAATAATCAGCTTTGTTCTTTTGGACATTTTATTAATAGTTGTATAACAGCAGCAATTGAAGCTGATTTCTAAGCTTAAAGCGGTTGTCTACCCATCGATTTGATAGTGTCAAAGAAGAGTTAATATTCCCGGGATGCCGGAAATGCTAGCTGTCTCCTTGATTGTGCTCTCAACCAAACTAGCAAACCATCCAATGGGTGGTGTCATAATGGATCACATGTGCAGCATCATGGCATTTGCAGATTAAACAGAGGCTAAGATGTCAGCTTCCTTAGCTGAAAATGATAGGAGTGTATACAACCACTTGAAGGAGCTTTCAGAAAATAGATACAAATTTAGGTTTATTCTGGGCTTCCAAATCAGAGATTTGGTTGGTGAGTTATCCAATGTTCTGTGTTTTTTGTTTTTTTTTCAAAGAAGAACATACTTTTATGAAGAATCCTCTTATTATAAATGCTTTATCGGTGTTCCATAGCATATACTGTATATCTGTGTTAGCATTAAAGGGATTGTAAAGGCAGAAGTTTTTTTTTTATCTTAATGCTTTCTATGCATTAAGATAAAAGGCCTTCTGTGTGCAGCAGCCCTCTCAGCCCCCCTAATACTTACCTGAGCCCCATCTCTACTCAGCGATGTTGCAGGAGTGTCTCGTCTGCCTGGGACAACCCTCCTCGTTGGCTAAGACAGCAGCATGGTGCAATTGGCTCCCACTGCTGTCAATCAAAATCAGTCAGCCAATCAGGAGAGAAAGGGAGCAGAGCTAGGTTGCGGCTTCATATGTCTGAATGGACACAGGGGGCTGCAAAACCATTACACAGGGCAGGTAAGTATAACATGTTTATTATTTTTAAAGCATAAAAATTAGACTTTACAATCACTTTAAGTTCAAAATATTGTTTGAAAGCAGCTTCAATTTGTTTAAAATATTCAGATTTTTTCAGAATTTATGTATTAGGTTTCAATATACACATAGAGGAAGGATTATGTTGTGTTGAGAACTCAAGTGCTATAGGGGCCGAGTCAGTCTAGGATATGTCTCTAGTGTAATACTTGACAATTACAAAGTCCTTTTATAATTTAAAAACATGTCCATTCTGACATATGAGGTGTGTCTATTAAATTACAAAACTGATTAAATAACTCACCTTTATTTATATGTATTACAAATATAATGCTTGTCCCCTTCAATATATTCCCCATTTGCGCTAATACATTGCTGCAGTCTTGCTTTCCAACTGGTCGAAGGCATTGAAAAAATCAATTTCTGTCATCTAAAACACAATGAGCATGGCTTTGAATTTTGACTTGGTTTGACTAGCTTTTTTCATTCTTGGTGATGACGGTGTTTTCCAGTGCATTGACTGTCTTTTGGTTTCAGGATCATACTGGAAGATCCAGGTTTCATCACAAGTGATTACTTAGTGAAACAGTTTTGGATCTGTGTCAAGTTGCTGCAGAATGTCAACACAACATTCCTTGCGATGTTCTTTTTGCTCTGGTGTGGGAACCCTTGGGACCATCTTTGCATAAACTTTCGTCATTTTAAGATCCTTGTGCAAATTTTTCCATGCGGTGTCTTTGTCAATGTTCACGGACACTGAGTCGGTAGTCCTTTCAAAAATCTGATTGATTTTTTCTACATTTTCTTTGGTTCTTGAAGTGCAAGGTTGTCCAGGGCGTTCCTCATCTTTGACATTCCCACGTCCCTCCGTGACTCTTTTGTGCCCCTCAAAAACACATGCACGACACAGGCCGTCATTCCCATAAGCTGTAGTAAGCATTTGAAAACATTCTGTTGGTGTTTTGTGCAATTTTACTAAAAATCACATGTCAACTTTTAAACTAAGCAGCTTTTCGTCACATTACAGAAAACAAAACCAAACTAAATGGTGACTTGCAATCAACTGAACGTCACAGAGTGTTGCTGCTTGTCATGCAGGTTCAAACATGTTCAAGGTCCCCACGCATGCAGTTATAACCGGTTCTGACTGCTTTGTTTACTAGGTGGAATCACAGTCTCGTTCTTTAATAGTCATACCTCATATGGTATATGAAAAGGGGGGGGAGTAGGTGTAGTCTCTCTTAGACCCATGTTGGCATATTCATAGATCAACAAGATCCAGACATTTTGGGGTTTCATTAGGAGAGGGGAGATGTAATTGATTGAAGCTTGTAGAATATAGGCATGGATAATCTACAATATTTAAATCACCCCATTTAAAAGTGAGCCTTGTCAGATATTTTATATTTCTTTTTTCATCAATTTCTAAAAAAGCAAAATTGTTTAATTATTTGGGGCATGGACACTGACCAATGTATACAGCTGCTTATTAAGTTTACAAGTTAGAAAATTAAATGGGGTCCGGCCGTGTGAGGAGGAAGACACAGCAGAGCCGAGCTCTGGACACAATACCCCTAATCTATAGCCATCCTGACCTCCACATCTCTGGTGAGAGACTTTTACCCCTCCACACTACACACCCACTCCCCCTGCTCATCCCGACGCTGATATTAGAACACTCAGCCACTCACCCATGGCAGATTGAGGCGGCTTAGCGCCGCACCCAGCAGCTGCAGCCGCCATTTTCTAGGCCTCAGGCCTGCCGCTCGAGACCGAAGCTCACCTCATCCACTGTCCCAGAGGAAGTAGCAGCACCACGGGACCTCCCTGACGGCCCCCTGCACCTCCGGCAGAGTTTGGGTGGAGAACACTCCAGGCGGCAGACACTATAAACACAGCCCGCGGCTCCGGCCTAGACCAAGGGTGTAGCGGCCATCTTGCTATACCTGGCGGCATGACACTCGGGCCATCCGGACTCTCCTGGCACTGGCCTCCCCCCGAGACAGACAACTGAGATTAGCTCAAGGCCAGAGCCAGCCTCCAGCCCACAGCCGACTGTTACCATGGACAGATAGGCAGGGTGAAACTGTTACCTCACCTGAACGGCGGCCATCTTACTCCACCCAACAGGCCTCCACGGCCCCCATAGCCCACTCCACCAAGGCCCCACTCTGCCCACAGGAGCACAACTTCAGTGGGGACCAAAAAAAGGAACATACCCCTACTTGAAAAAAAGCTGGTTACTGCAGCCCCGGTCCCAAAGCCACAACTGGCTGCCATCTTGCTACACCTTAAAGTTCTACATTGGACATCCCTGCCTCTGCCACCTTCTGCTAAGGGCAGCACAACCACCCCAACTCCCCACAGACAACCAAAAAATCGATTGGGGGACGTGTCCCAGACACTGCGGATGATGGCAGCATAATTCCCCTACTTCGCTACCCTACTCTATTCCAGAACAGGAGCACATCTTCATAATCATGGGGAAATCTGACCGAAATAAATCTCCTGAAATCTCCAGATCACCCAGGACCGACAGCACACAGCTTAGCGGAAACGTCCCAGAGATGTTCCGCACTAGATCCCGCTCACAAGATACGGCCTCCAACGCACGGGCCTTGGACCTCAGCAGTGCGGTAAGCCACAATCTCTGCTCTCCACAGCACCATAACTCACAACAGGAACACCCCACCACACATGCCTCTTACACTCGAAACATAAGTGATCTGAAAACAGTGGCTGCGGACATCAAAAACACCCTTTCAGCGGCTATTGCAGATCTCAGACTAGATATAGAGGCAGTAGCAGCACGACTCGAAGATGTGGAAGACACTACCGCCCGTCATGAGGCATCCATCAACACACAGACGCACACTGTCCTCCCATACCCAGCAGCTAGGAGAAATGCACAGAAGTATAGAAGATCTCTACAACAGAGGTCGTAGACATAACATTAGGATGAGAGGCCTACCTGAGACGGTTGACCTAGAGCACCTAATCCAAGCCACCACCTCCATATTCAATGATCTCCTGGGGAGACCACCGGATACTCCGATAGACTTTGAATGCCTCCACCGGGCCCTCCGTTCCAAAGGAAGAGATACCGACCCCCCTCAAGATGTCATAGGATGTCTGGTGGACTTCAAACTTAAAGAGGATATCATGCGCCAGGCGAGATTACGAGGCCGTCTACTCCACAATGGCTTTCAAATTAAACTATATCACGACTTATCACAGATAACCCTCCAAAAGCGCAAGTCTCTACGCCCTCTTTTGGACACTTTAAGAGAGCGAAATCTACCTTACAGATGGAAATTCCCCTTTTGTTTACAAGCGGGAACCAGAATCGCATACTTGCGCCACACGGAAGACGCCCACTCTTTTTGCTCAACACTGGGAATCCCACTGGTCGAAAGAAAATTAAATGGGGATCTCTAGAAACATGTTGAAAATGAAGGATTTAAGTGGATATTCCTCTGAGTTTCTTGTTGGCGTTGACTAAGAAGACACGTGGAAAGCATTTATAGGAAAATATAAGCTGAGACTAAGTTGCAAAGTGATTCTCTTGTATAGAAAGAAAATGTCTCTTTGTTGGGCAATAGACTCTCTACAGATTGATGTTCATGTAGTGGCTATGGTAATTTAACCAGATAAAATGTGGGATATCTCACAGGTAGGAACTGTAGAAAAGTAGGTGGTGTAACTTCCTTGGTACCCATACACAATAATCACTGCTTGATTTTCCTGAAATGTCTATAAAGGAGGTAGGGGGATCATATATTGGATAGATAAGGCATTTCCGATTAGATACATGTTTCTGAAACCTTTAGTCACCTGTCCCAAATCTTGGTGTATTTGGATGGGCAACCTCTATGGGTATAGATGCATTTTTTTTATACGTAAGAGTATTGTTTATTTCAACTATCCATGTAGTGAACTCGGGTGGGTCAGTTCTCATCCATTGTCTGGCGATAACTTTTCTAGCAGAGAATAGTGTTTCATTCTAAAAAAATGTAATGAACTTATCCATGTCTGGCTCTGGGAATATGCCCAGAAAACATGGCTTGGGGTGTAGTGTGAGCAGGGAGCACATGGAATCATGAAGAAATTGGACCACTTGTGTCCAGAATCCTTGAACCCTGGGGCAACTCCAAATTAAATGATAGAACATACCCACTGCATTGTTTCACATTTTATATCAGGGTGGGAGCGTATTGCAATCGCTAGGGGTTCTGCTGCTAGTGCATATAGCAGTGGGGATAGGGGGCATCCCTGGCGCGTGCCCCTGGTGAGAGGGAATTGTTCAGAAGTCCATCCGTTTGCTACAACCCTGGCCATTGGGTAATGGTTAGTAACTGTAGCTATTTAATGAATCTAAGTCCGAAACCAAATCTGTCTTGACAATTCCACAGGTAGCGCCACTCGACTGAGTTGAATGCCTTGGCAGTGTCCAAGGCGACCACAACTCTAGAGCCTGCATTTTCGTGCGGGGTTTGAAGATTGATAAACAATCCCCTGAGGTTAAAGGAGGTGTTCCTGCCTGGCATGAAATCTGGCTGATCCTTGTGAATCAAAGTCAGGATTACTTTGGTGAGGCGAATGGCCAGGATCTTTGCCAGGATTTTGACATCCACTTGGAGCAAAGATATGGGGCGATAGGACTCTGGTAAACCCGGGTCCTTGTCAGGTTTGGGGATCAGTACTATTAGAGCCTCCCTCGTGGATAAGGGTGGATTGGAGTTTTCAAACATATAGTTGTATAGGGAGAGGAGTTTTGAAACTGTAGGAGGAATAAAATTCGATTGGCAAGCCGTCAAAGCCCTGTGCTTTAGAGCGGGGAAATTTCGCTATTGCTTCAGCTATCTCCTCAGTCGTTAGTAGTGCCTCCAGTTCTGCTACCTGCTCATCAATTAGTCTAGGAACACATATATTGTCTAGGAACTGTTCCATAGAAGAAATGTCATCGGTAACTATAGAGGTGTAAAGGGTGGTGAAGAATCCTCTGAATATTGTTGTTACCTGGTTGGGTTCTGATACAGGACTACCATCTGCAGCATGCAGTGTAATGACTACTGGTGTCAGGGAATGCTCCCTGCTCCTTAGCACGATCTAGCAGCCATGCCTATTCCCGTGTGCGTGCACGGGAGCGCACGCGCTCACAGACAGCCTATTTAAATGGACAACACTAGGGTGCAAGTTTTGTCCATTCTACAACGTTAGTGCACCTTGAAATTAGCTTTCCTACCCTTGATTCCTGCATTCCTGAGATCCGGCTATCCTGACCCTGCCTGTTTGCTGCCTGCACCGACCTCTGCTTGCCATGACCACTCCTTTGGATCACCCCTTGTACCTCTGCTGCCAGCCCCCTGCTGACCTTGCCTGTTTCTGGCCACCCCTGAGCCTGCTCCTTCTGTACTGCATTTGCCTGCCAGTTGTCGACCCAGCCTGTACCACCGACTTCTCCGTGCACAAGACCTCATTGGACACCTCACCACATCATCACCAGTGGACCAGTCCAGCCCTCGTGCCCCCCCTGCACTCCTGAACTCCTGAACTCCCTGTCTACTCTACCAGGGGTTCGTGAATCAGGGCAGTAAGAGTGGTTGCTCCCTGCATAAGACAGACTCTACCGCCAGGAACGTGACAACTGGTGGCCATTCTTCACTATGTAACAAGTATGCTAGTAGTTTCCCTGACCTTTCACCATGTTCAAACATTTTCTGCTTGTGAAAGAATAGTTTGCATTTAGATTTTTCATACTGTAGTTGTTCAACCACTCTAGATTGTAGTTTGATGCTTAGTGCTCTGGCCTCCGAGGGGTGATTTATAAATGCATTTTTCGCTGATGGCAGATCTGCTGTCGCCTGAGTGAGAGCATGAGCAGAGCAGAGTTGCGTTTCAGCCTGGCAATGCGTGAGGTGAGAACAAATCGAATATGGATCTTGAAAGCATCCCACACTTTTGCTGGTGATGCAGATCGGTCATTGTTCTCAAAGTATCGCCTCCATTCCACTGTGAGGTCATCATCCTCTGGGAGCAGCGTGAGCCAAAAAGGATTCACTCTTCAAGTGGGAGGAGGGCGATTGTATTGTGGTTGGAGTGTAATCCAATACAGGCTGTGGTCTGAAAGTGATCTAGGTAGAAACACTGCATTTTTAGTCCGGGGAGAAGGGTGTGGGAAATTAGTATGAAGTCTATTCTAGACATGGAGTTGTGGGACGAGGAGAAACAGGAGAAGGCTTGAGTGGTGGGGTGTTTAGTTCTCCAAGAATCAACCAAGTTAAAATCAGTAATCAGTCTGGCAAATCTGGTGGTCTGTGTTGGAGGGGTAATATGCAGTTTGTTAAGGTGAGGGTTAAGGGTAGTATTAAAGTCTCCCAGCCAAATGGCTGGGATTGAAGGATGAGAGGCCATGAAATCGAAGCCTTCGGTGAGGGCTGTGGAGTTAAATGGCCGGGGGGGGACATGGAATGCTAGTAGCAGAAAAGATTCTCCATATATAGCTGCATTCAAAAATACATATCTGCCCAGAGGGTCAACCTCAGCACCCCGGAGCTCAAAATGGGTGGACTTTGCTATTAGGATTGAAACTCCCCAGGAACGGTGTGGTGTGTACCGAATGGCATGCCCAGCCTATCCAGGGGCGTTTGAGTGCCATCTGTAGACGGTCCTTGGCATGAGTTTCTACCAGAACTATTATGTCTGCATGTTGTTTTTTAAGATAGGAAAACACAGCAGACCTCTTCACCCTATCTCTCATACCACGGACATTCCATGCGATAAGCTTCGTCCAGGTCAATTTTTAAATATTTCACACACATGTTTAAATCAAATTTGTGTTACTAGAAAATTACTTAGAATCCCCAAATATATATTTTCCGAAAGAGGTCCAGGAGAATAAAATGGTGGCTGTCACACTATATTTGGGCAGCTGTTTATTAAACACACATTTTCTGGAAAAATACACTAAAATGTATTTAGTGTACACAAACACAATATAATACCCATTTTAACTAAAATATAAATGATGATGTTGCGTTGAGTAAATAGATACCAAACATACCAAGATGTAAAATTGCACACACTTGTGACATTGCATCAAACTATGCTACTTAAAAGTGTCCATTGGTGATGATTTAAAAGCCTTTACAGGTTACAGAAATATTGCTGTCACTCATATGAGCGTGGTACCCATGTGCCTGTTTCAATGTGTGTGTGTGTGTGTGTAGGGGGGTGTGGGGTGCTTTACATGTAAAAAAAAAATAATTTAATTTTTCTACCCTTTTTTTCATTGAACATTATTGCTAACAAGTGGGAGGGGCTAACAAGTGGTCTATTAGACCCCCATGAACAGATGTTCTCCAACTCCTTTGTCTTCACTGATCCTGGCCATTAAGCACAATTACTGGCAAAAAAAAAAAAACATACAAGATCATAGCTGCAGATGCAGCCATGATCATGTAATAACCACAGGCTGACAGGTCATTCATATATGTACATCAGTCAACAAGTAGTTAAAGCTTTTTGAAGGTATACACAGAGTTCTGTTGGAGACATCAATTCTGGAAAAACTCTGTCTAGGGGGAATGGTCTTCCAGATCCACTATATTGGATTTCAACAATGAAATTTCCTCCTCATGTTTATTATGAGAAACTACATGGGGATTACAGGTAGACAGAAATTCACCCATTTTGGTCTCTATGTGACCAATGTAATCCCCATTTCTTGCAGAGTTATTAGTTTTAACTAAGCAGAGAGGCCTTACCCATATGTAAGGAATTTCTAGGAGAGACAAGTATTTCCAGGCACCATTTGATCTGTCATGGGGAAGTCATCTACAGAGGTGTACAGGTCTGTTATTAAGTTTGCAGCTGGGAGTCTTAATTTAGGAGTAGGCTGTTGGGTGATCACCCTGGTGTTCTGTTCTCTTTTGTTTAGAATTTGCAGTGCTATGGATTGTAGATGTATCTAGTGGAGGAGGCTCATCTGAGTTTTTGTATTGTTTCCCCCAATGTGCGGTTGTGATGGGAGCCAAGGATTCTGATTGCAAGCCGCAGGTTGATGGTGCTGTACATTCAGTGGAATGTCATCATTCTAATCTGCTGAGGGTGGCGGTGAGAAGAAGTCCATACGTTTCTGCAGCTGGGACAAAATTGCAAAGTAAAATGTGGATATTGGCTTGGGAAGAAACCTCCTGTCACTGTGACATTGATAAAGAGGTTATTGTGCCCTTTCCTCAAGTTACAATCTTGGCTGCTATCCAGGCACACCCCTCTGTTCTTGAGTTTAGATACAATTTAGGTTTGTGATGTAGGACCAATAGATCTCAGTGTCAGTTCACTGGATAGGGGATCACAGCTTTCCTGCTCCTCAGAAGGGACGGGTAATTTTCACATATTTCAACATCTCAACAACAAAGAAGCCTATACACTAAAAAAGATAATAAAGCATGTGTAGAACTTATTGAGACACTACAATACTTTTTTCTTGTTTGCAAAGGTGACAAGATGCCACTTATGTATTAAATGGTCCTGGTTTTGATTTTATTTTTTCATGTATGTCATATTCCATTTATATTACTTTGGCACCCGGCTCTTTCTCTTTGCAGCTATTGTAAAATGCATTAATTATAGCTATTATTGCCTAATTTGTTACTGTCTATGCTGATTTATTGCTCAGTGAATTAATTATGACTATAATTCCCTGATTTTATTTTTAACTGTGTCTAACTACTTATATTAAGTCTTACTGAAACTGCCCTTTCTTTTTTTTCAATATGCTCAATTTCAGCATACATGTTCAACAATTGTAGTGAGACAATCATAGCAGGTGAGTATTAGAAAAAACTATTTGAGTGAATACACTGTGTTTTATTTAGAAGTGTTTTACATTTTCTTTAAGTGGCAGCTGAACATATGGCCCATTACAAGTGACATGAACAGATGATGAAATATCACAATGAACCACTCCATTGCTTCATTCCGTACCTTCTGACTTTAGTGCTGACTGATAGTTAGTGGTCGGGGCAAAAACAAGCCGGAGAGCTAAATTTGATTCAATGCCCATTCATTATGTATTGTGAAGTAAAAAAAAAAAAGTTTATTTTCTTCTAGAAAATTGTTAGTACATTTCTCACAACATGACTTAATGTGGAACTTCACTCTCCCAATAAACATTGATTATTTTTTAAACCTTATGCTGCTAGGATTAGTAAATAGATAGGAAAGTGTATCATATTTATTTGTTTTAAACTCCTTTTTTTTAATTTCTTCAGTTACTTCCTGGTTTCTTGCCTAGGCAAATAATGTCAAACATCACAGGAGTCTTCAGGAGGGGAGGAGAGGAGGGGTTTTCGCAGCTAAGCACACTCTCCTGCATGCATGCTTTAGCTAAGGGCAGATGGATTGCAGGAAGTAAATGCTACATGAATCATTTGCCCTTACACAAGATGGCCACAGCCAGAAATCTTAGGGGGATGTTTTCAAATTGATTTCTCAGCAAAATAAAGCATAGAGACATGAATGGATGGGGGGGTTGGTTTTAAATTTGAAAATGAATAAATAGCATTTTTGGTTTGTGGTGCTCAGATGCAGTGAAGATCCTATTTAAAGCGATATTAAGCCCACAATCATACATTATATTGCAGCTTACCAATTCTTAAATGTGATGGCTGTATTCGTTTTCTTTTTTAGTCTTCTTTCTTCTATTTTCAACTGGTGATAAAGCCGGTGTACTGCCCAAATACCAAACTAGGCAGAATATCAAACCTGCGTCACTTCCGGTTGCTTTAAAGCAATCGTAACATCGTAATGGTCACAAATTCCTGTTCATCTTCAACAATAGGTGCTTTCAAAAAACATTGGCAACGGACAATAGTCCAGTGCACAGTGTATGAGTGGAGGTTTATACTAACCAAGAAAATGGCCGCCTCATAGGTGGGGACAACTTTGCCGCTGTGTTCCTAATACAGCAACATCTCCCGGTAATGGACTGTAGTCCGTTGCTGGTGTTTTGTAGAAACAGGACTTCGTGATAATTAGCAAGTTATAATGCTTTAAAAAACCAGAAGTGAAGCGTGTTTGGAATTCTGCTGAGTTTGACACTTGGGCAGAACACCGGTAAATCTGTGAGTTTTAAAACAACAAGCTGTCATGCAGAAATATCCGTTACTGGGATGGAACAAATCATTTAACACCGGCAGGTGTGCTTACAATGGTCACTTTTATGTAATACCTTTATTCCCAAAAGAAAAAAAAAAAAAGTTTGCTGTAACTTTTTGTAAAGTGTTAGCTTGAGTTCCGCTTCAATTTGTTAGTGTATCTAAATCTGCTAGTACACATCTAACACATCCCTCCTCCCAGACTGACAATGCTGCTGTCCAAATGTGACCCCTATGTTCCTTCATTCAGAGTGGGGGTATTCTAATACAGGAGGTGTGTTACTAGCCCGATCACCAGGTAAAAACCTTAAAAAGCCTAAAAAAAAAGGAAACAAATTCAGCCATCACATCTAAGGATTGGTAAGCTGCAACATAATACATGTTTGGATTTGGTTTTATTTATTTATTTATTTTATTTTATTTTAATTATTTTAGGTACTTATATAGCGCTGTCAATTTACGCAGCGTTTACATATACATTGTACATTCACATCAGTCCCTACCTTCAAGGAGCTTACAATTTAAAGTCCCTAACTCACATTCATACATATACTAGGGACAATTTAGAGAGGATCTAATTTACCTACCAGCATGTCTTTGGAGTGTGGGAGGAAACCGGAGTACCCGGAGGAAACCCACGCAGGCACAGGGAGAACATGCAAACTCCAGGCAGGTAGTGTCGTGGTTGGGATTCGAACCAGCGACCCTTTTGTTGCCAGGCGAAAGTGCTACCCACTACACCACTGTGCCGCCCCAAGTGGTTTTAACACCACTTTAAATCCAATGTCACATTCCAAGTTGTAACCATTCAGTTGTTACATATAAAACAGTATATGTTAATATAAAGGATTGTTCAACATCTGGTTTGTTTGGTGATGGAGGAAAAAAAAATCAACACCCATTAAAGGGAGGGAGCCTGTGCATCCCCCTATTTGACTGCTAGTGTTTATTGAAGTGCTGGTCAGGGAAGATGCATAACTTGACTACATTTAAGTGTCTATAGTCAGCTTTATAACTGCAACCAAATCTTGTCAGGTAAAGACATCTAAATAGAAAGGTTCATCTATTCCTTTGATTTCCATATAGATAGAGTTATTCTTTTAGATATCGGTATGTCTGGACCTGCATTTAATCATTGCTTTATAGTTAACCAGAACTTTGTTCATGCTGTATATGACAAAAAACAGGTCAGCTCCTCTCCAGCTACTTGCAGTATATGAACCTTTCATTCACTGCCCTGCTTTTCTATTTGCCTGTAAGGTAAAGACACTGCTATATGGTGGCAGAAAGAAAGTCTACGGCCCTTTGAAAGCTCTGACCAGAGCCAATAATCTCTTATGCAGGGGTTCTACTCTTCAACCCCTATGGAAAAACAAAGACATAGATCTGGAATAATCATACAGAGTGTTGAGCGAACCCGGACTGTAAAGTTCGGGTCCGTACCGAACTTTGGGGTGTCCGGGACCCGGACCCGAACCCGAACTTTTCAAAAAAAGTCTGGGTTCGGGTCCGGGGTTCTGGTAATTTTACTAAAAGTTCTGAAAATTGCTATAAAAAAGTCCAGGGAAGTCCTAGAGGTCTGCAAAAGGAAGGAAAATGGGGGTAAGAGTGGGACAAGTGCCCTACAAAGAAATGGGGGCAGGAAAATAACTAAAAGCATTTTTAAAAAAATAATTGCATAAAAAAATCAAAAATGGAGGTGGATGTGGACCATCTTCAAACTGTGTCTGAAAAGTATTAATTAACGGTAGAAGCCATATCACTGTTCTAAAATCATCTTCAAACTGTGTCATAAAAGTATAAATAAGCCGGGAGAACCCATATCACTGTTCTGCAAACGTCTGGAAACTGTGTGTAAAACTTTAACTAAAACCGGGAGAAACCATACTACTGATCTGCAAACATCTGGAAACTGTGTGTAACACTTTAACTAAAACTGGGCGAACCCATATCACTGTTCTGCAAACATCTGGAAACTGTGTGTGACACTTTAACTAAAACCTGGACAAACTGTTCTGCAAACATCTGGAAACAGTGTGTAACACTTTAACTAAAACCGGGCGAACCCATATTACTGTTCTGCAAACATCTGGAAACTGTGTGTAACACTTGAACTAAAACCGTGACAAACTGAACTACTGTTCTGCAAACATCTGGAAACTGTGTGTAGCACTTTAACTAAAACCGGGACAAACTGAACTACTGTTCTGCAAACATCTGGAAACTGTGTGTAACACTTTAACTAAAACCGGACGAACCCATATCACTGTTCTGCAAACATCTGGAAACTGTGTGTAACACTTTAACTAAAACCGGGACAAACTGTTCTGCAAACATCTGGAAACTGTGTGTGAAACTATAGCAGAGAGAAGAACAGGGATATGATTTCGCTCTGCTATAGTTTCACATAGAGTTTTTAGATGATTTTAGAACAGTGATATGATATTTTAGAAAAATATTTTTAAAAAATATTTCCAGGATACATGAATTAACAAAGGAGTTGAAATGACTACCTGAAATAAATGCTTCTCTAAGTTTACTTTAATGCTGCTTATATAACAAGAAACATAGAGAACAAGAAACATACAGTAGGCATATGGTCTTGTAATCTCTGTGGAAAGGGAATCCTACCTTTCATTAGATTTAATGTGATTAGATGCTTAGGCGAATGATCATGTGACTAGTACAAAGAAAGCAGTGGTGGAAGCTCCATTAGGGGTGCAGGAGCACCGCCCCCCTAATCAATGCGCCGAGCCCCTAAACTCTATGCAGGGTACCGGACGCATGGATTTCAATTTTTTTTGAAGCACAGGATTAGAGCCTGAGGTTCTAATTGGCTTCAAAAAAAGAGTGGCCCGAGGGGCACAGAGCACTGTGCCCTGAGCCTACCCAGTTGTGTGACATTAGCAAAGTAATATTCACTAATGTCTTTCTGCTTCTCCTCCTGGCCATTCCTGAAACCCAATTGGCCAGGTAGTCGCCCAGCCATTTGGGTCTCAGGACCCACTTCCTGTTCAGCCTGGAGGAGAAGCAAAGACTGTTTGGCCAGGAGGAGTAGCAGCGGCCCCAGCTCTTCCCCAGCAAACTGGAGCAAGGTGCAGCAGGCGGAGGGGCAGCAACAGCCTTTTTAAGCTTCCAGGAGCTCAACCCCGGATCCAGCACCACCTTGTCATTGTCCTCCTAAGGTAAGGCCACTGACTGCCACCTTCCTGTCCATCTCCTGACCCCCCCCCCCAAAATATTGAGGAACAGCTCAACTCTTAAGGGATATGTGGAATGGATGTCCACATCCCTATATGCATTACTGACACAGAAATTGGGACTTTTAAGGGCATATATTCCGCAAAGCAAAAAAAAAAAACTCTTAATAATGGCATCAATTGTCCATAATAATGCTCTCTTTGGCAGTGTTTTGGGGTTGCACTGCTAAAGGTGTCTCTAGTATCCAGTGGGATCCCTATTTGCTGCTGTAGGTCTCTGCTTTCTTGGTCTGGTCCTTTGGGTGGAATCTGCTAGCATTCGCTCTGTTCTCCCCCTCAGTAAGCCAGGACGGACTGACATGCGAGATCTCACATTGTCACACCGTTGCCATAGCGATCATTGGCTTTCCGTACCCGCAACATCATGACCACTCCAGGATCTGACGCGGTACTTCCGCCCCTTTCCAATCGGGGGGGGCGTGTCTGCACGGTGGATGGTCTGCGCATGCACCACAGTGCTATCGGCGTCCCCATTCATGTATCACTGCCACCAACGCCGTATGTCTCCCGACCAGGGGAATATGGAGGTTCGCGCCATCTCTACCCTGCACGGAGGTGGGAAGGTTACCTGAGCCCCTCCTCCTCATTTATCCATTGACTAATCCCCAGAAGCACCATATTTAAGGCAGCATGTTCGGCCAGTTTATTTGTCTGCTGCTTGGTGTTTAATAAGGAAGGTTATGTTTATACAGACTAATTACAGGTAGCTTCTCCTTTCCTTCATTATGCTTGTATACAGGGGTGTTGGCGTGCTATGACTCTCCCCTTTTTTGGGCAAGGGACACTGTGATCCCTGTAAGTCTATGCATACTAGATGCTGGACTGAGAGCAGTCTCTTACACAGGCTCTTAATGAGCCTTTGTATATGCACCAGCATCACTGGTGCATTTTCTTTTTTTTTGCGTTTTTACCTGCCCCTTAGTACTCAGTGTACTATTTAGTATGGCCCTATATTCTTATCATGTATTTATATTTGTATTATAAAATTATTTACCTTTACACTTCCCAGACACATATCATTAGGAGTGTGTTGAAAATTGCCCCGGGGGGCCAGCAGGGTGCCCCCTGACCTATCTCCCCCCTCCCTTTCCTTCATTTGGGTGGAACTCTGGGACCTGTGGATGCTTCTCCATCCCGGTGGACGACCTAAGGCTCGCTACAGCAGCAACTACACCCTATACATACTGTGTAACCTCACAAAGAAAACTATGCCTTCCACCAACTCTTCTAAATGGTTGGTAACCACTAGTGTTGAGCGAACCCGGACTGTAACGTTCGGGTCCGTACCGAACTTTCGGGTGTCCGTGGCACGGACCCGGACCCGGACATTTCAAAAATCGTTCGGGTTCGGTCCGGGGTTCTGCTATTTTACTCCACGTGTTGAGAAGCTGCAGGGCAGCCAATCAACAAGTGTTTCACTGGTTTGCCCTTAGAAGCCATCACAGCCATGCCTACTAATGGCATGGCTGTGATTGGCCGGTGCATCATGTGACCCAGCCTCTTTATAAGCTGGAGTCACAGTGCTGCAGTCACATGCTCCTTGGGTTAGTGTAGGGAAAGGTAGCTGACTGCGTGAGGGACAGAATTGAGACATTTTAAGACCTGATCCTGCATCCTGAGATAGATTACTTTACTACTGCTGTCTGTGCTGTTG
>BLSH010200112.1:135047-154083 GCA_018402905.1 Glandirana rugosa | reverse complement strand
CGCAGAGGCGATCAAATACCACCAAAAGAAAGCTCTATTTGTGGGAAAAAAGGACGCAAATTTTGTTTGGGTGCAACGTCGCATGACCGCGCAATTGTCAGTTAAAGCGACGCAGCGCCGAATCGCAAAAAGTGCTCTGGTCCTAAAGTGGGAAATTCTTCCGGGGCTGAAGTGGTTAAAATTAGAGAGAGGGGTGGTAATTTTTTTTTTTTTTTTTATGGCAATGAACTTGCATACAAAGCATTAAATGGAGGAATTCTGAAATCACAGGTTCGATTCCAGCCAACATCAGGCACATAGAACATGTGATCTGAGAGGCATCTTCACAGGCAAATAGACGCCGCATGTGAGTTAATTTACTCCCTTTTGTGAGAGCTGAAGTTGTAATTGCCTTTAATTGGGGGTTATTTTAAGGCACTGCTGGAGTAGATTTGGGAGGTATAGTAAATCAGGGCCAATGTGTTCAAGGGAGAGTTGTGTGGTGAAATCTGTACATAAAAGGACAAACAGTCAGGGGAAGATAAGGAGTACACGCCATAACGGCTAAACTATATAATCTTCACCTTTCCCATTTCCACCACGGTGTTACCTCTTTACATACCTCTTTTGGCGTCTCTGACTGATTGAATGATACCAATCTTTTCTTAATTTAGTTACACAGCTCCCTTTGTCCCCCATGTTCGCCGTGGGGGGATAGCCCCTCAGTGGGCATACTCTTGACCTTTATGTTTGGCTGTGATCATTGTGGGTAAGTTCATATCTTGATTGTTCCCAGTCTTACCTATTATTTTTTTGTGAATATTAATGCTCTGTCATTATTTTTTGTGTATACATAGTTTTTTTTAAAATATAGCTGTATGCTGCTTAAATCTCATGAAGAAGCGGAAGCCCCGCAAAACCGGTCGAGAGCATCACAACATCCACAGCCTACATGCTAAGGGCCGGTGGTGCCCCTTGCAGGGACCACTCCAGGCATCAGATATAAAAATTATTGGAGCTTGTATCCAATGCTGTATTTTTGTGTTTTGTTGTATGTCATATTTTTCAAATAAATTGTTTTACGATTTCTTATATACATTTGTGTTACCTTTGAGTGCCGAGATAGTCCATGCCTATTCTAGTTATGGTGTCTGGGTGCTAGTGGGACACCCATACCCCATACATTTCTCCTTCAAATGTCTCTTTTTGGATGATGGCACACACTACAAATTATAGCTTGCATTACCATTTCTTGGCTCATCCCTTATACTTCTAGTATGAGTAGTAAAAGTATCATATGGGGTGGTAGTGCCATCTAAGGGCTCCATTCCCCCATATAGCATCAAAAAGGACCCGTGAATCGCATACCTCCCCACTTGTGTAAAAAGTCCAAAAAATTTTGCCTCCAGATAAGGTGCTGACACTGGTCTGCACCAGTGAGATATAAATACTCACCCATCATGATCATGTGTTCAATCGCCTCTTAGGGCAAATAAGAACAGCTGGTTGCTGAGGATGGAATGCCCAATGTGTGAAAATACCACTTGGCGTCCATCAAGGGATCCCTTGGCATTATGGTGCACAGCGTAAACCCTCCCGAGAGGACGGGGTCACGTCCCACCTCACAGCTCCGCCGACGCACGTGAGGTCAATTCCTTGCAATGGAGCGCAAACAGGAAGAAGAGTGAGATTGCCCGCAATCCATAGACCAAGAGGTGCCCAGGCCAGGACCCATGTCATAGACAAAGACCTGTCAAGGGCCCACGCTCGCAGGGCTGTACAGTGAGCGCCCCCCCAAAAAAAACAGCAGTAAATCAGTCCAAATCCAGTGCCATACTCATGCAAACCATGAAACCCAGCCAGTAATAAGAAAGAAATAAGTAAGAAGAAGACTCTTCCGTGTCAATGACGTTTATGACGTCTACGTCCATTGTGTTGTGTGTATCCTAGTTGGGGAGAAATGTGGGATATAGAAGAGTATTTAGATGTATTAAAGTTATTCATACTATAACTGGGTCCCCCAGGTTGGATATTTCTCCCTCTTTGGTTTCTCAGTCCATCCACCCATTTGTAGGCTTTATCTTCTTGAAAAGCTTTTTTGCCCCGTAGGAATTTTTATCCTTTTTGATAAGCTTCTCTCTATTGAATTTTTCAAGATGTGTTTTTAATTTAGTTTCTCGTTGCCCATATAGGCTATGTGATTTAAATGTGGACAATTTCTGATTAAGAGCATCTATCTTTTTATTCAAATCTACAATTCTTTTATGATACTCCTGTATTAACAATTCCCTCAAAAAATGGGACAATTTGAACCCTTAGGCCCAAAGGGTTAATAGCTTTGTTGTTGTATCCTTCAAAGGACTTAATGTGCCAATGGAGGGAAGCCCTCTTTTCCACCAATTGTGTGAGATTGGAGAAAAAGCAGAAAATCTGTGATTCAATAGATTCATTCGTATCAAACTCCTTCTGTGGCTTTGACATCAAAGATGTCCAAATCACCTGATGGATGTATTTGTAACTAAAGTATAACTCCAGCAACCAAAAAGTGCCAGATGGTTACCATATATAACAGAGCAAGTATGTTCAATCTACAATACAAAACCACAGATCGAACATACAGTACATGCAGATTGGCTGGCTGGATGAATGACTATTTACATTTGTTATAACTAGATCCCAAAATATAAGTTCAAGGACCCTCAAAGGCAACAGATAGGCAGACCTGTGAACTCCAGTGCAGGGATCTCGCTAGTGGAGTTCCCAAGAAATTAACAAAACCAATGGGTTATACAACGTATCATCTACCTAAACCACAGCTATTCATATTTTGGAAGGCTTATCTTATAACCACTTCCCGTCTGCGCTATAGCCGAAATACGGCTACAGTGCGCACCTGAATTGCCGGGAGGACGTCCAAGGATGTCCTCCCATGCACCAACCACCTGCACGCCCCCTGCTGGTCATGCGCGGTGCGCACTGTGATCACAGAGTCTATGAGACTTGGCTGATCACAGCTCGAAGGGGCCAGTCCCAATGACAGCTGATTACGTGATGTAAACACAAGCACGGTAATCTTTTTTTCTTCTCCTCACGCTGACAGCATGAGGAGAAAAAAAAGCCAATCACTGGCGCCTGTGAAAGGGACATCGGTCCCGAAGAGGAGGGGATACAGCCTCATCATCAGTGCAACCCAGCAGTGCTGCCAATTAGTGTCACATATCAGTGCCCATCAGAGCCCATCACTGCCACCCATCAGTGCCCATTGCTGACACCCATCAGTGCCCATCAGTGCTACTCCTCAGTGCCACCTGTTAGTGTCCTTCAGTGCCACCTATCATTGCCAGCCACCAGTGCCACCCATCAGTGCTCACCTTTGCCACCTATCAGTGCCCACCAGTGCCATCTCATCAGTGCCACCTTATCAGTGCCCATCAGTGCCGCCTTATCAGTGCCCATCAGTGCAGCCTATCAGTGCCTATCAGTGCAGCTTATCAGTGCCCATCAGTGGAGCCTATCAGTGCCCTTCAGTGCTGCCTCATCAGCATACATCAATAAAGGAGAAAAATGACCTGTTTGCAAAATTTTATAACAAAATATAAAACAGTTTTGGGGGGTTTTTTTCCAAATTTTTTTTAACAATATATAAAAAATCCAGTGGTGATTAAATACCACCAAAAGAAAGCTCTATTTGTGTGAAAAAAACATATAAAAATGTCATTTGGGTACAGTGTAGCATGACCACGCAATTGTCATTCAAAGTGTGACAGCGCTGAAAGCTGAAAATTGGTCTGGGCAGGAAGGGGTTTTAAGTGCCCAGTAAGCAAGTGGTTAAACAGGTAATATGTAATAAGTACCAACAGGCACTAAAATACATTTTCTTTATATTCACATTTTTAAATGGACAACAATAAGGCTGTACTTGCAGTATCCTAAAAGTAGGATTAGCTATATCTAAGTGGTTTTACTTTTCTTTAACTAATATTTAATTGGGAGGAATGCCAGGTGAATTGATAGTAAAATAGAAAGACATTAATATTTTTAACATCAAGTGCATATTGACCTTTGTATTTGAGCGGTCATCAGTATCTGGTGAGTTTACCCATAACAGAGGGAGAGTTTGGATGATAGATGAATGAGGATGGAGCACCTCACTGTATTGATTATTAGTAATATAAACAATAAGGCATTATAGTCATATTGAAATGGACATTAGAATACATAGTATGCTGTGACACTTTTTCAATGAATGATACAATTTAAAAGAATTTGTTTCTATTGAATATAGGTATGGTTTATTTTTTATGTATATAAACATATAGCTAGAATTTAGGCACTAGAAGCTGCAAGTTATAAATAGGAGCGTGGGCCATATTTGTTTATATATTATGCAGTGCAAGCATTGTCAGAAGCATTTAATATACTGCACAAGCAAGTGCTATTCGCTAAGTTTGGACTTTGACTGATAGCACATCTTTCTGTATATGTGTGCTGCCTTGGTATTTTCACTTTTCCAGGATAAAGAAAGACTGTTAGAAATTCAGATGATGTGCTACAAATGACAAATGTTCAAAATGTCACCCCCATGAGTTACAGGATTCTTCATTCATAAAAATGAGAATTATGACCTCCCTTTAAAAAAAATAGGTTCTGCAGCAATTAATTATACATACATCTGCACTTACAGTTTTCTATTAATCCCTCTGCAAAGTCCCATAAATATGTTTTGAGCCCATCAGTGAAGTCAGCCTAATGCAACAGTGTGGCAACGATGCTGAACTGCTCCTGAATTAATAGCAGAGTTGTCACGTTCATGCAGGCTGTGCATGTTTGCACTACAGTTGGATGAAAAAATGTCACAGGGGGTGTGGTTATTGGCATTTTTACTTCTGATTCACAAGCCTGTAGCTTGTCAATCAACCCCTGACCACACTTAGTCCTGCTATTGCTTTCTGCTTTGACAGCCTCTGTACCTGAAGTCCTCACACTGCGTGAAACCCAAATAAAATAGGATAGAGTCAAATTAAAGATTGTATTTCATTGCTTCTCCTTGCAACTCTTTGTATTTATATGTTGGTTTCAGGATTGTATAAATCCTGAGAGCTTGCATCTTTAATAACTTAAGTGGTTTCACCAGGTAAAATAGTCAAAAAATAAAAAAAGTAAAACAGCCTAAAAAAGACCCCCCCCTCCCACTGGCAGAACACAATAGCACTGTAGGAGGCATCCCCCCATCAACACTGACTGCGTTGAGGGGGCAAAAAGCAATTTTCTTTCCTTCCACCTCTGGTACAGTATATCTGCAAATACTGGTAAGCAATAACACCTCCTGTATTTTTCACCCTGATAATCATTATTTTTGAGAGGCATTTCATGCTTAGTAGAAGCTGAATATAATGTAATTTAGTGGGGCAACCAGAAAGCAATTGGCTTCATGGAGTAGCCTAAATATATAATTTATTTCTAAAATATCTTCTGTTCTGATGCATAATTACATGCAAAAACATTAAAATGTGTGAGAGCATGTATTTATATGGTATTTACTGATAACAGGGGGCCAGTATGCTGCCACAGCCTGTTTAATTTTGTGCTGTTGGTATGTTCCCTATTTCCTTCCTGTTTGGTGTACGGTCCCAAGCTAAACACCTTCTGCTCCCTTATGCATCTGTTATACTGTACTTATCTGAAAAAAACTGTTGGATTTAACTTCTGTGTCTTATTGTAGAGTTAAACTGGAACTTTACCCATAACAGTTTGATAACAATGAAAATGATAGCAAACCGCGGCTGGTTAAAAAAAAGAAAAAACACCTGTAAGGGAATTGCATAATATGCTAGTGTGCATTACATACTAGCACATTATGAAATACTTACCTTAGACTGAAGCCTTCCAGCAGCACACTGTCACCACTGAGAGGGCTGACATCTCCCCCCGATCTTTCTTCCGGAATCACATGCCCTGGTTATGTGATTGGCCAGAGCCGCAATGATGTCACTGTGCGCGGGATCCCTCAGTTCCGCCACAAAGCTCTGAAGGTCCAGAAAGGTATGCCGGACCTGCAGGGTGAATGACATAACCAGTTGCATCCACTGTAAATGTTTAGGAGATATTAATTTTACCTAGAGGTAAGCCTTATTATAGGCTTACCTGTAGTTAAAAATCACCAAGCGGGCTTTACTACTGCTTTAATGTTCTTTTTTTTTTTTTTCCATAAAGTTTTATTTGAGAAACAACATTACAGGTGATTACAACCAGTCATATAAAAGATATTACAGAGAACAATGTACAGGTGAAGAGCTTGATATGGGTTGACCAGATAGCTGGGAGGGGGAACGGAAAAGTATTAAAGTCTACATTGTCGTAGGAAAGGTGGCATCCATAAAAAATTACATATTATTACAAGTGAATACTTTATCTTTCAATCTTTTTATTAAGAAAAGAGAAATTGTTGTACAGTCATATAGAATATATACTGATAATTACACAGTATTGTACCAACTTTAGGAACGTAGTATAAGCATATATAGTAACCATAATTTGTTACCTCTATAAAGGGTAATAAAGAGTTAATAACTGTTGTATAACATGAATATTAAAGCCTCAAAAACATCGGGTCTAGCGCTAAAACCCACGGCAGGAATACTCATATGGCTGACCTTGAGCACATGATATAATATATGAGCCTCCCAGCGCAAGGGCGCCCCGCCATCCAACAACTGGGGAGGGGACGCCCCTGGCCAAGACACAAATTCCACAGCCAAGGGAGACAGCGCCAGAGAGACCGTATATATCGATCTATTAACAATGAACATTTCTCCTATCTGGCATCAAGGCAATCAGTTATTGCCCTAAGGGCAATTAATACCCAGATAGGTTCATAACAATGAAAAAAAAGAAACTTAAAACAACCGGGAGAAGAGAAGGAGAAAGGAGAAAAGGGAGAAAAGAAGAAGAAAAGAAAGAAATAAGAGGAAAATAAGAGGTCAACCAGTGTTAAAGGAGTCCGTCGAAACATAGTGTAACCAAGGAGCCCAAATTTTATCAAATTTCTTGCTTGTGCTGCGGAGTGTGTGGGTGAGTTTGTCATTGACCATAATCCAGTTCAATTTACATTTTATAAATTCAATTGGAATCACCGACTGCTTCCAGTGTCTAGCCACTGCTATTCTAGCTGCTAGTATAATATATGTTATAAGTTTCAAGGATTTCTTGGGGATATCTTCCGGGAATTTATGGAACAATGCCACTTCTGGGGCCCTGCGTAAACTTATTCCTGTCACAGAGTTTATCAAATGAAATATCCTTATCCAGAATCTGCTCACTTTGGGGCACTGCCACCAAATGTGATACATGGTACCCAGTTGACCACATTGTCTAAAGCAAGTGGGGGACGAGGAAGGGTGCATTTTTGCAATTCTAGTAGGGACTAGATACCAGTGCAGGAGAGTTTTATAGTTTGCTTCTATCAAAGCCGTGTTAATTGAAATCTTAGACATCTGAGATGCAAGTTCTTGCCAGTCAGAAAGTTCAAAGGTAGTCTCCAAGTCCTTCTCCCATTGGACCATGTAAGGGAGTTTAGACCGTGGATCCATCCTGATCACGTAAATTACAGATAATCCTCCCCTTCCACCTCCGCCACCCCGGCAAGAAACTTCGAAATTAGTAAGTGTGTTTGGTTCAGTTAGATTATTAAGCTTTGATTTAACAAAGAAGATCAGTTGGTTGTACTGGAACAACTCCGTAGGAGGCATTTCCATCGTTTCAGTAAAGTATTTAAGGGAATGGGGTCTATGTCCATCTAAATAGTCCCCTATCCTAAGCAGCCCTTTATTAAGCCACCAATGGAATAGGCCTAGAGCCAAACCAGGTGGAAATTCAGGATTACAGAACACAGGAGATAGAGGGACATGAGGGGACACCAATCCGGCACGTCGCCGCACCCCATCCCACACCGCTAGTGAGTGGGACAAGGTGGGCAAAGCACCGGCGGCCGGAGCCCCCCCAGGATCCACATAAGGGAGCCAATAGAAACGGGGTGACAGGACAAAGCTTCCAGAGACACCCATAAAGGCGAAGGGTCTCCAGCTGTGGTGTGGGAAAGTTGTGTTATTTGGGCCGCTTGATAGTAAGCCTGTAGATTGGGAAGTCCCAATCCGCCACATGACCTAGGGGTGTAGGAGGTTTTTTTATTCATTCTGGGCCTCTTATTATTCCATACAAATCGGAGGACTTCTGATTGCATTTGTTGTAAGTCTCTCCTCGGAATCGCTATTGGTAGAGCCCTAAAAAAATACAATAGTCTAGGTAAGAACGTCATCTTGATAGAGTTAATTCTACCAAACCAGGATAGTTGGTAATTATCCCAGCGGGATAGGTCAGTCTTCAACTGTTTGAAAAGTGGGGGTAGTTAGCCCGGTAAAGTTCAGAGATTGAGGGAGTCAGCTGGACACCTAAGTAGGTTAGAGACCTAGTAGCCCATTGGAATTTGAATTTCTCCTTCAGGATTAACAGTATAGCGGGAGGGATATTTACGTTAAGAGCTATTGTTTTTTGAGTATTCAAAGACAGTCCCGATGCCTGGGAGAAGTGGTGAAGAAGTTTTAGTAGGTTGGGCAATGTGGTAAGTGGTTTAGTGATATACATAAGCACATCATTTGCAAACAGAGAACACTTGTGCTCTTGCAGTCCACAGCGCATTCCATTTATATGGGTATGTGATCTAATCGCTATAGCCAACGCTCGGTGGCTATCGCGAATAAGAGGGGTGATAGCGGGCAGCCCTGCCGTGTTCCTCTCCGTATTGGGAATATTTTGGACTTAAATCCTCAAATAGTCACTTGGGCCGATGGAGTATTATAAAGAGTTTTAAGTAAAGTTAAGAAGACGGTGCCAAACCCAAATTTCTCTGACGTAACAAACAAATAATCCCAATGTAAACTGTCGAAGGCTTTGTGTAGGTCCAAAGATAACAACAGCAGCTCTCTTTTTATGGCCTTATCAGTGTTATCCCAGTTAGTCTTTGTCACCGAGATCAAGGAGATAGCTCTTCGAATTTGGTCAACCGTTTGTCTTTGAGTAATAAAGCCTGACTGGTCCCTATTAATATATTGTGAAAGGAAAGTGTTGAGACGCGTAGCCAATAATTTCGTCAATATTTTTAGATCACAATTTATTAAGGAAATGGGGCGATAATTTAACATGTCTGAGGGATCCTTGTGCGGTTTAGGTATAACACTAATAAAGGCCTTATTTTCATCAGGAGGGACCGACCCCCCTCCCCCCAAGTAATTAAAATATAGTGTCATATGAGGTATCAATTGATCCATCATTTTTTTGTAATATAGATTAGGGAGGCCATCTGGGCCTGGGGATTTATGTAAAGAAAGCGTTTTCATGATCGATTGTGTTTCTTCGTTGGTGAAAGGTTGATCCATCAAATCGCTATGAGCCGTCGTTATTGACGGCAGGGCTAGATTAGTCAAAAAGTCCGAGATAGTGGGCAGTGTCTGAGAGCTAGTCGGGTTATATAGGGTAGCATAAAAGTTTTGAAATTCATCAAGGATTTTATGGGGATGTTGGGAAAGGACCCCATTTGACAGTCTAATTTTCGGTAGGGCCGTGTGTGTATGTTTGGGGGTGATTTTCCTTGCTAGCAATGAGCCCGGTCTGTCGTGCTAAGTAAAAAATCCATGGTTGGTCCAGCGTAAGCATTTTTCTGCTTGTATAGTCAAACATAAATTGAGTTCTGTCCGGGCTTGTTCTAGTTTCGCTAGTATGTCAGGTTGGGGGATCCTTTATGTTGTGCAACTAATTGTTCGTATTCCTCAGTCTTGGACCTAATCAAGTCGGTACGAGACCTTTTCAGTCTGGAAGCTAATTGAGGCCTTGTGGGCTGCCCAGTTAATTGCTGGGTTGGTATTGTCAGCTTTATTAAAGCCGAAGTAGGATTTCAAGTGGTTAGAAATGTCTGTGCAGTAGGCTTCATTGTCCAATAGCAATTCGTTCAACCTCCAAGAAGGTTTAGTGACCCTAGTTGATAGGTTGTTAAGTGTGACCATGACAGGATCATGATCGGACCAAGGCGAAGAGTGTATTTTAGCAGAATTAAGCTTAGAAAGCGATCCCAAGGAGAGAAAAACATGATCGATACGCGAGTATCGGTTGTGTGCTCTAGAGAAATGTGAGTAGTCTTTGGTATTAGGGTTGGCCTCCCTCCAGGCGTCAGCTAAATCATTACGATATAGAAGTTGGGCAAAGTATCTACTCTGCCTGGGAGTAGGGAGTGTATGAGAGGGGTGGGATTTATCTAAAGTGTAGTCTAAGGCCAAATTTGAGTCCCCCGCTAAGATCACATCGCCTTCAAAATCCCCTGACAGGGTGTCCAATAAGGAGGTGAGGAAAGCCACCTGATTGGTGTTGGGAGTATAATAGACTATCAAGGTCACTGAGTTGTCGCCTAGCTGTCCCTTGACCATTAGATACCTCCCTTCCTTATCTTTCACAACTTTGGTTGCAGAGAATGAGAGGCGTTTGGAGAAGCAAAGGGCCACCCCCCGCTTTTTCTCTCTTGCATTAGCAAAAAAGCAAGTAGGGTAATCCTTGTGGATATATCGGGGGTTGAAGGAGGAGGAAAAATGTGTCTCCTGAAGGGCCACGATATCTGCTCCTAAGGATTTGTAATAAGAAAAAAGTTTTATACGTTTAATAGGGGACCCTAGGCCTTGCACGTTATGGGACAGCAGTCGGATATTATCTTTAGAATTTGTGATACTGGACATAGTAAGGACAAGTATAGTAACACCAATAGAAACTCACCCACACACGTTGTTTTTTGGGAACTCTAGAGGATTCATAGTACCGCTGGCTTGACCTCAGAAAAAAGGAAAAGAGAAAAAGATTAGGCAAAGTTAACGAAGATAAAAGACATTGAACAGAGGAATGTCTAGATGTGGACAGTCCTTGCATTCTGTACTATATCACTTTGGATTGTGAATATATAAATACCAATTATATCAAGGAAGTCACGTAGTCCAGACCCAGGTTCTGGAAGCGTGGGAGTCTCTTGTGGTGTTAGACACCAAAGAGAGTCTCACAAAGTGGGAGAGTATATAGTCACCCCACAGCACCAAATATGAGTTATATAATTACTTTCTCGGATAATGTAACATAGAACAAATATTTTTAGGTAATGAAAAAAAAACGGAACATCAGAACTGGATTCAAACCCCTCCAGTGGCATAAAAGCAAGTCACAGAAGTAAAGATAAGTGTCATTCTTGTTATGTCTATTAAGTAACCATTAAGTCTTCTTGAAGTATGTTACCGATGGTGACTAATGTCCCGCATTGGGACCACGGAGAAGTCACCACCATTACTGAACCGCTAGCTCCCCCCTTGTCCCTAAATAGAAATAATACCAGGACAATATCAGGTACCGCTAATTGCATTAAAGAGGTAGCTATGGAATTGTAGTCTTTGAATGATTCAGGTAATCCTCGGATCCGAAAATTATACCGTCTCGCACGGTTTTCTAAATCGTCAATTTTTGCGTAAGCTTCTTCCAGGCAATCATGCAATTCAGTAATAATGGTAGAATTTTTGGTAACTCTGTGAATTGTGTCATCCACCTTAGTTTCAATGGTGTCCAATCTGCACCCAAGGTCCAGAAAATCCTACTTCAGATCTGCAGTGATTTTAGTAGTAGCTTTCCCCAGCTCCCTTTTTAACATGTCAGCAAAGCGGGCTAAAAGTATAGTGTCAGGGGAGTAAGGGAGAGGTGCCGGTAATGGAGGAGATGCCGTTTCCTCATTGTCATGTTCTGTATCCTGCTCAGTCTGTTGGCTTAGAAATATGTCTGCCAGTTCCCTGTCCATAGAAGATGAGGCCTGGGATCCCTGGCTGGGAGATAGTGTGGAGGCCTGAGAGCATGGTATTCCTGGACTATGGGCGCCCATTTGTGAATGTGTTGGCTCACCTGACCAAACTGCAACCGGAGAAGCGGTCGTTTTAGGTGTAATGGGCACCGCAGGTCCGTCCGCTCTTTTATTGCTGCTGAACTGCTGTCATTTCACAGCCTGCTTCATGCTGGAGGCCATCTTGGGCAGTCTCCCGGCTCCACGAGGCGGGATGGCTGCTCTGCTGTATTGCTTCCCTGCGGATCGGGTGATCATGGGCTAGCGCCCAGATTCGTCCCCTCACTGGTCCGATACCGTAGGGGGGTCTGACGGACCGAGAAAGCTGCTGTTTGTAGCTGAATGTGCTGGAGGTGCGCTCAGCGGTTCACTCCTGCATCCTACACTGTTGCCCGCGCATGCGCTCTCTCACAAGTAAATACTTTAGAGAGTAAAAGGGTACCAAGAAAGAGAACATTGAGAAGTGTAAGAGAACACTTCTGGCAAAATCTGTATCAGCTGTCTGAGGGGTCTAACAGTAAGTTATTATGTCTCTGTGTGTTTTGTATAGACGGATCCGGTGATTCCTTATTGTGTAGATGACTAAGTAGGTAGAGAAGAAAGGGATATTGGAGATGGAGAGCAGGGAAAGAACAGGGAAACAGAGAGATGTTATAGAGGAAGGTACAAGGAAGAAAAAAGAGAATAGTAGGACTTAGTTGACCTCGACCGGCGGGTCTCCCGTTCCCCCAACTTGGAGGGGGAGCATGTTTTGAGAAGCTAATGCATGGCCCATCACAGGGAAGAATTTACAGAGGTATTTTGGGTGGTCCCCAGCATCCTTACATGTGGGTCGGGGAGCCACTTTTAGGGGAGGGGGAACGCCAGTTAGGGGATTGAGGGTGTATGTTTTGATTTTGAGTATCGAGGGAGCCTGATGAAGATTTGAATAGTAGCCAGTTAAACCAGATTTTAGAGAATTGATTAATCTTTTCAGCTGCTATGCTAATGAGTTCTTCAATTCTTTCGGTTTTGTTAACTCTGTGATACCACTCCTTAATCGATGGTGTCGTCGTTGAACGCCAATGACACGGGATACATTGTCTAGCTGCATTAATGAGGAACATAGTTAAAGACCTATGGTATCTTTTTTGCGGGGTGGATGTATGGTGTAACAAATATATTGCAGGAGAGAATTCCAAGGGTTCTGAAGTGATAGTGGTGATGGATTCGTATACTCCCTTCCAAAAAGGCTGGATTGAGAGACAGGACCACCATATGTGGAGAATCGACCCATCGTTCGCTCCGCACCTCCAACACTTGTTAGGAATTTGGGGAGCAAACTTATTGATAGTTTCAGGGGTTCTATACCATCTGTATAGTATTTTGTAACCACATTCTTGAGTGGCTATGTTGAGGGAGCCCCTGTGTATATGGGAGCATATTCTTTCCCAATCAAGTCCGTGTCCAGATCTTTTTGCCAAGCTAAGATGGCATTACTGGAGAAGGCCGACATATTCCCAAATAGGGACATATAGAGAATGGAAATCAGGTGTATTTGTGCGGAGCTCTGGGTGCATAGGTGCTCAAGAATAGAAAGATATCTGGACCATTGGTCTGAGGAATCTGGTTTGGAGATATAATGTGAGATTTGAAGGTATGACCACCTAGGAATTCGGCAAGGGGCTAATTTGGTGTTTAGTTCCTCTAGGGTTAGGATTTTCCCCCTTTTGAGAAAGTGCTTGATACGGGGTTCTTCGTTCTGCCAGATAGATGAAAGAAAGGAGTCGTGGTTTCCAGGGGGGAAGTCTGGGTTTGATCTTAGAGGTGTAAGGGGCCCTAACCAGTGTTTCAAATTTAGTTTATTGGAGGAAGAGTGGAAGGTTGCTAGAGTGGGGCCTATTAATGGGTGTGATTTTAAGTGATGGGAGATGTATTTTGGCTTTATCCATGGGAGCGTTTTTAAATTTTGGGGAGAGACTAGTTGCTCCAGGGAGACCCAATCTTTGATAGATGCGTGTATATTCCAAACTACTACACGAGATAAGTGGACCGCCGAGTGGTAGCGACGTAGGTCTGGGAGGGCAATGCCACCGTTATGTTTGGGGAGGTGAGACGGTCAAATTTAATTCATGGGGGTTTGTGTCTCCAAATGAAGCAGGAACACATCTTACGGAAGGATGAAAAGAAGGTTGTAGGAAGTGCAATCGGGATTGTCTGGAATAAGTATAGGAAATGCGGCAAAATTGTCATTTTGAGCAGGGAAGCCCTGCCAAACCAAGAGGTATTGAGTGAATTCCATCTTTTAAGATCTTCTTTTGTCGTTCTAAGGGTAGGTTCAAAGTTGGCCTGATACAAATTTGAGAGAGATCTCGTAATCTTGATTCCTAAGTAGGAGATGTGGTCCATAGCCCAATTGAAGGGGAAGTTTTCTTGGCATTGTTTAGTAACTTCTGGGGGTAAGGTGATGTTTATAGCATTTGATTTGGCGTGATTTATTTTGAGATTGGAAATGAGTTGAAAGTCTGCTAGGACTTTTAAAAGGTTGGGTATAGTAGTGTGGGGGTTTGAGAGGAAGAGTAGTAAATCATCTGCGAATGCATCGATCTTAAAGGTGCGGTTTTTGATAGATATACCTTTAATGTCTTGATTAAGGCGGATGTGGAGGGGGGAGAGAGGGCAACCCTGCCTAGTGCCGTTATGTAGAGTGAAGGCGTTCCACAGGTGGCCATTAGCCATAGCGCACCGATGTATGCTAGCATGAGTATAGCGCACCGATGTATGCTAGCATGATGTCTGGGAGGCCTATTGAGACTAATATGCTGGTCATGTAGTCCCAGGCCAATCTGTCGAACGCCTTCTCAGCGTCTAATGAGAGGAAGAACCCCGGGAGCTTATTTTTTGTTAGCCAGTTGCAGATATTAAGGGCTTTGGTTGTATTGTCTCTCCCCTCTCTACCCGGGATGAATCCCACCTGGTCTAAAAAGATTAGGGAGGGGAGAAGAGGGGAGGAGACGGTTGGCCAGGATGTTCGCGTATATTTTCGCGTCTACATTTATAAGGGAAATGGGGCGATAATTTGAAACTAATTCTGGGTCCTTACCCTCTTTGGGAATCACTGTTTTGTGAGCTTTTAGGAGATTGGGTGGTATTGGTTTGTGTTGGGATAGGGTTCTAAAGGCCTCAATAAATTGAGGTTTCAGGATGTCTGTAAATATTTTGTAGTATTGTAGGGGAATCCGTCCGGGCCCGGCAATTTCCCCACTTTCATGTCTTTTAGGGCTCTGTCAAATTCAGCCTCTGAGAGGGGCGTGTTTAAACTCTGGGCTGCAGCGGGGGAAATCTTGGTCCCCCCATACTGGGAGAGGAATTTTTTAATTAGTTCAGATCGAGTCGTGTTATTATTTGGGCGTGCCTTATTGGGGGAGATGTTATAGAGATCTCTGTAAAATTCTTCAACCTGGGCAGTGATTTCTTGGTTGGAGGCGTGAATTCTGTTGTGTTTGTCCCTGATCTGGTGAATTGTCGATTTGGACTTTTTTTCTTGTAATGCTTTAGCTATAAGTTTCCCATTTTTGTTTCCTTGTTCATAATATATCTTGTGTCTAAGGATATATTGTCTCTTGCTGATATTGTCCAATTCTTCCTTCAATTGGGCTCTGGCTTGAGTTAAATCATGTAGTGTGGAGGCTGCTAAGGTTTGTTTGTGGGAGAGTTCCAAAGTGTGAATTTGTGCTGTTAGAGCTTTAAGATTGGCTTGTCGTTCTTTTTTCTGTCTTGTAGAGGCCTCCAGGAATACTCCTCTCATTACACATTTATGAGCCTCCCAAACAAATAGGGGGGGTGGTATCAGCGTTGTTGTTTAATATGAAGTATTCCTGTAGAGTCTCTTGGAATTTCTTAACAGTCGTGGGGTCCTTAAATAGGGAGGTGTGCAGTCGCCATATTTTGGTCCTTGTTTGGGAAGGTTAGAGTGATGGAAATGGGGTGATGGTCTGAGATGGTCATGGACTCGATCGTTGCTTTTTTAAGGAAAGGAAGGTCTTGTTGCGATATGAAAAGATACTCTATTCTCGAGTATCTTTGGTGTGTATGAGAGAAATAAGTGTAGTCCCTGCTTTGGGGATTCAACAATCTCCAGGAATCGTGTAGTAAGATATTATGGAGTTGTAATCTGATTTGTTTTAAAGCCCTATAAGGGATAGTGGAAGTGCCTGAGGATGTATCTAGACGAGGCTCTAGGGGGACATTGAAGTCTCCCCCAAGGATTAGGATTCCTTCAGAGAAAGAGGAGAGGTGGTCTTTGATTGACCGGAAGAATGGCACTTGTTTAGTGTTGGGAGCATACACATTGGCAATTGTGATAGGTCTGTTATGTAGTTTCCCTTTTATGAAGAGAAATCTGCCTTGTGGATCGGAAAGACTGTCGGACATGTGTAGTGGGAGGTGTTTTGATATGAGGATCAAGACACCTTTTGTTTTAGAGTCGGGGTTGGAGGCGTGGTGCGCAATCGGGTAGTCCTTGTTCAATAATTTTGGAATCTTCCGGGTTTGGAAGTGTGTCTCTTGCAGTAGTACAATGTGAGCGCGCAATTTGCGACATTCCTGAAATAATTGTGAGCGTTTTTCAGGGATGTTTAACCCTTTTGAATTTATAGAGATGAGTTTGAGCGATAGAGGAGTGGTATCAGGCTTTAGAGAGGGCATCTTGGATGGAGTGGTATTGAAAGAGTAAACTGGGGTACAATGGGTGTTGGGGTGTAGCTCTGGGGAGAAGACCCACCGGTCTGAGAGAGAAAGTTTGTCTATAAAAGAGGAAACTATAGAAGAAAAAGAAAAATGAGAGAGGAGTCAGTAGAGTATATAGCGAGGATAAATTCCGGGGGAGCGAGTAAATGAATTATTCGCTCCAATACCTGGAGGGGGAGTCCAAGTTATCTGGAAGGGTCAGAGGAGGGAGAGATCTCACTCTGGGGGGGTAGAGTGGAAATTAGCTGCTCGAGATGGGGGGACTTCCATGAGACGGGAGCTTGAACAGAATATGCAGAGTAGAAGGGGGAATGCGATTGGGAGGTACAGGAACGATTATCTGGGCTAGAGATGTGGGATAGGGACTCGCAGAGTAGCTTAGGTAAGACAGGGAGGTAAGGGAAGGTTAGCTGATTTTGTTCTAAAGTAGGCTCGGGGGAAATAGCTTGTATAAGGAAGTAGGAGAGTGGAGGAGGAACATGTTTTGGGGGTAAAGAGCCTAGGGCATGAATGAAAAGACCTATACAAAAGGGTGGGCGTTAGAATTGGCCTGTGGAGTGGGTTGGGGGAAGCTGGAGTGGAGCTTATGAGGGAAGATGTTGATGTGGTAGATGGATTTAGAGGGTAGAGAAATATCGCGACTGAGTCCTTGAGTAGGGTTCTATAGTGTGTGCACTGTACGAGAGTAATGTAGTTCTGTGCTATTTTACTGTAATCTGTTAATCGAAGCGCATGACTGAGGAGAGCTTAGATGGGGTCTGAAAACAAATATTAATCTGTACAGTGAAAAATAAAACAGCTAACTAGGCATATTTCTTCACCTGGACGGAGTGTTTGCCAGCACGCCTTGGTTGTTGCACATGAGTGGAAAAAAGAAAACAGGGATGGGGCTTTCTTTTCTTTCTCTCTTTTTTTTTTAAGTCATTGACCCTTTGGCGATAGGCGGAGGTTAATGGAGTTAATTACCATAGTAAATAGAGTTTCAATGTGATCCTGGTGCATATGGCTTTATATAGGTGGGCGGGTCCCCCTCTTGTAAGTGAGGTCGACTCGGGACAGCAGCATGGCCCAAGATAGAGATTAACTAGGCTGTGGATTAGTAAACCCACCTTGTGGTAATTGTGTGTAAAAGAAAAGTTTTATTGTAGCTAGCCGGCAAACACCCCATCCAGTCTCCTGAAGATAGCAATAAACATTCACAGTGACTAAATGCAGGAAGATAACTGTTTGAAAAACATTGAGACATCTCACTATAGTAGAGTGATGTTTGAATGAAAAAGAAGTCTTTTAAACTGCAAAAACAAACCGACCTTCTTGTTGGGGTAGAGAATGGGAAGTGTTCATCAACTGCCAGAGGTGCTCCTTTAAGGAAGAAAGCTGGATGTGTACACTGGGTAAGAAAACAAAGCAAGGGGAAGGAAAATAAAATATAATTAGAAAACCTGGAAAAATAAAAGGTTTTGTCCTTCTTGCTTGGAGAGCTGCTATGAGTTCTTGTAAAGTCTTGTTGTAGCAGGGATATAAGTATAAAACAGTATTAGAAGACAGGAAGTGCGGGATTCTGGACCCCATTTAGGCAGCGTATTCTCCAGATAGGTCAAGTGCTATTAGGTCCAGGTTGTTTGGGGAATTTCTGCTGAGAGAAGGGAGGCATACCCAGAAGTTGCGGAGAGTCTGAACTTTCCTCTTTTAAGGTGCAGCAGCTCTTTTAGGAGTCTCTGGCTTGCGTGATAATCCCAAAGGAAAACTGTGGGGAAAAAGAAGGTCCGAACTTGAAACAAAACGTGATGTCATGTAGTTATGTCTCCACACGATCTCTTCTACGGGGTGGTGATGCACTCGGGCTTCTCTGCGCGTCTAATCTGCGGTGTGGGTTGGGTGAAGATGGGGGGAGGCATTCCTCCACCTGCGGTCCCTGTGTCTTTGTGCTCTAGGCGTACAGTTACTGGAAACTTCGATCCAGGTCTCTGCGATTGAAAAGTAGCTGTACCAATCCTGTACTTCTGTTAGTGGTATTTGTAAGGAATCGCAGAAGGCCTGGAGGTCGTCTGGGGTACGGAGGTTGGCTGTGCACCCTCTCCAGGTCGCAGGTAGGCAAAATGGAAATTTCCATTTGTAGGGAATGGCTCTAGAATGTAGCTGGTCCAGCAGGGGGCGCAGTGTGCGTCTGTGCTGGAGAGTTATATTAGAAAGGTCCTGAAAAAGTTTGATTTCAGTTCCATTAAATATGACACGATTGCGTTCCCTGGCCTTCCTTATAGCTCGTACACACGGGACGACGATCGCACGTACGACCGTGTTGAATCGTACGTTGACGGTCGTATGTAGCCCACTGACATGTCGAACGTGATGACGCGAACGCGCGTATAAAGAGGAAGTATAAAGAGGAAGTGCTGGTATCATTGCGCCACCCTTTGGGCT
>BLSH010200112.1:97407-113352 GCA_018402905.1 Glandirana rugosa | reverse complement strand
AAATGAGCACTTTTGATTTTTCATGTTCGGATCCCATAGACTTTAACGGTGTTCAAATGTTCGAACAAATTTTTTGTCTATTCACATGTTCTGGTGCGAACCGAACTGGGGGGGTGTTTGGCCCATTCCTATTAGTAAGGGGACGATAAACAAACTTAAAAAATAATGTTGTTGATGCTGATATATTTGATTTTTTGTGGGGTTTTTTTTTCTCTTTCTTGTTGTTTAGTATTTGTTTTGTTGGTAATTTGTTATAAAGATTTTCAACAAAAAAAATATTCTTTAACCACTTACCGACCGCTTTGCTTACTTTTACTGCGGCAAAGTGGCTCCGCTGCACAAATCGCCGTATATAAATGGCAATTTGCGCAGCAACAGCACAGCTCTCGTGCCCACCGCATGCTCCATGAGTGTGGCTGAGGGTCGATGGGACTAGATGTCCACCCGTAACCCGCGATCGTCTACTACAGAGGAAGAATGGGGAACCACCAATGTAAACACAGCGGTTTCCCGTTCTGTCAGGCGGCATGACAGTGATCTACTGATCCCTGTAATCGGGATCAGTTAGATCTGTCATGCCCCTGCCAGCCCAACCCCCACACAGTTAGAACACAGTGCAGAAACACATTTAACCCCTTGATCGCCCCTAAAGCTTAACCCCTTCCTTGCCAGTGTCCTTTACACAGTAATCAGTGGCTATTTTTAGCTCTGATCGTTGTGCATATGTCAATGGTCCCAAAAACGTGTCCAAAGTGTTTGATGACTTCCGGTTCCGGCGCCGTATGGAGAGGAGCTAGGAGACTCAGCTCCGCTCCCCTGTCAGCAATCCGGCTTACAAAAGCGGCGATTAGCGGTGATATCCCACAGCTGAATCCCTCCTAACAACCCAGGGAACCGTATGGACCGCTTTGTGGAGCGGCCCGGACAAAGACCGCTCACTGCACAGCCGAATACAGGGGGAGAGAGGACACATGCTGCACCTAATATGGCCGCCGCAACACAGCCACAAACCCAGGTACTGTCCTATGCAACAAAGCTGGCAACACCCGCACCAACCCTGCACACTGACAACCCCGCTGTACATACTCAGCATCAAGTGACAAACCCCCCAGCAACAGAGCCATCCTCCCCAGGGGACATAGCACAAGCGGTGGCGCTACTCATGAAGCCCATGATTACTGATGCAGTTGAATCTGCAGTACAAAAGGGCATAGAACAGCTACAGAAAGAACTCCAATCACAATCAACCAGGCTCATTCAAGCTGAAGAAAGGCTATCTGATGTTGAGGACGACACAAACGCCCTGATCGCCTCAGTTGCAAAACTGACAGCAAATCAGAAAGACCTACAAGGCAAGGTAATTGACTTGGAGAACAGGGCCAGGAGGAACAACCTCCGCGTCATTGGCCTCCCTGAATCCTATTCGCCTCACACCCTACCTAAACTATGTGCGGTGGCCATACCAGAACTTTTGGGACTTCGAACCCCCTGCATAGTGGAACGAGCTCACAGGATTGGGCAGCCATCAGACACACGCTCAAAACCCAGAGCGGTCATTGTCAAATATTTGAACTATGTGGACAAGCAAGCCATCCTACAAAACTTCAGGAGGGCTCGGTCCCTAATGTTCGAGGGGCATAACCTGCTAATCTTCGCGGACTATTCCATTGAAGTTATGAAAAAAAGGAAGGCATTCTCACCTGTTTGCTCTACTCTCCATGACCGCAACATCAAATTCAGCTTGGCCTACCCTGCAACCCTTTACTTCCAATCACCACAAGGTGAGAAACTGTCGTTCACATCCCCTCAGGAAGCCGAGCAATACATAAACGAAACACTACAGATGGACATGGATCAAACCCCTCAATCGGAGGCCAACACAAGAAACTCGCCTGGAAAGTCGTCCATCAACTCGAACAAGTCTGGAAGCCCGAAGAAACCCCCCTATAAGAGGGTACGCTTCGGCCCGAAGGAAATTCAACAAGCACAAGCCTAATTGGAAGAAACTGACGTCCTAGACTCGCTTCCAACTCACCTCAACAGAACTCCTTGTTAATACGTTTCACCTCACAATATCCCCACAGAAGGACTAGATAACATCTCTATGCCATGGCGGAACGAAAATTGAACTGACTGCACCTCAAAAGACCCCATACTGGGGATACAAACCTAGTCAAGAAACTCTGCAAATTCTCAGTTCAAGAGAGGCTGCGAAGCTGTGGTAACACCATTTCAAATTGTTAATTATTAACATGTTTCTTTGCCTTTATGCTTATGTTTGTTCTTTAACAGGGCTGTTATATCCTGCATGTTACCCATCAGGGGGCTGAGCCCTCGTGGACGGGCCCCCCTCCGGATCACTGGCCCCACCCCCCGGTTCCTACCGGCTGGGAGGGGGTCAGGTCTGGACGGGACTCGCCCCCGAGCACCAAGGAGGTACTGGGGAACAACTTATGGACCTCACTAGACCCAGCCTAACTCTGGACAGGTGGAGGAGCCTCAAAACTCCCCTATCACAGACACAGTTAGATCCCCTTCCACCTCTTCCAACACCCTGGCTCCCCCCCCCACTTAACAAATTTTCACCCTCCCCGTACGGGGAAATTGCCCTCATCCGAAAACTTAAATGGATGACAGGGACGGACACCAAACATATGACCGTACTCCCCTCCACACGGAAAAAAATGAAGTCCATGAAAACTGTTCCCAACGGTACTCTCTTCCGATGTTTGATTTACTTGAACCTGTTTTATACGCATATTAGTAAACCCTGTTTTGCACTGTGCCCACTCCCTAGCCCCGGGGGAAACCCTTTCGGGAAGCCCGTATCTGGGCTCGTCCCAATTACTGCTTCTACTAAAAGTAAACAATAAATCCCCCCGGGCTTTGGAGTAACCTGACAATAGTGTCCTGGAACGTCAAGGGACTAAGGTCTCCACAGAAACGTATGCAGATATTAAGACACCTGAAAAAACTCAAAGCCGATTTGGCGCTATTGCAGGAGACACACCTAGGGGCAGAGGATCTTTTGAGACTCAGGAAGCTGTGGGTAGGAGAGGTAATAGGATCCCCGGCTATGGGAAAAAAAGCAGGGGTGGCTATCCTACTCAGCAAGAAGCTACCTTACACCGTCCGAGACTCAACTTCGGACCAGATGGGCCGCAGAGTTACCCTACACCTAACCATAGGCGGTAGAGACCTAGCCATCTCTAACATATACGTGGAAAACTCCCCTACCCAGAGATTCTACCACAATTTAAACACATGGGCCCTTCAGGTCCCGGAAACCCTCCATCTGATTGGAGGGGACTTCAATTCTACCATGCACAACATGGAAGATCGTACGTTCAATCATCCTCCCCCTGTCGACTCACCTGACACACAACAAACACCACTAGCTGAAGCAGTTGCATCTCTAAACCTAATAGACGTCTGGCGGATGCTACATCCTACAGACAAGGAATATACCTTTTACTCCCATCCCCACAAAATATTCACACGTATTGACTATCTTTTTGCCTCCAGATCCCTATTACCCATGATAAAATCAGCCTCAATAGGAGACATGGCGATATCTGACCATGCTCCGGTTCTGGTAACCATTTCAAACCTCCTCCAAAAAACACCAGGGATGCCTTGGAGGTTTCCCACCTACCTAGCTCACAATGAAAAACTAAAAAACACTCTGCAACAGGCATGGGCCGATTACCAAAAAAATAACATAGAATCTCTTCAAACTCCCAACCTCTATTGGGAAGCTGGTAAGGCTGTCCTTAGGGGACACATCATATCCTTCTCAAACAACTTTAAAAAACAAACCCTATCCGAGCTACAAAAAGCCAGCCAAGCACTTAGGGATGCACAAAGCCACCTAAATCTATCACGCACACCTGAGAACATCCGAGCCTGGCAACAGGCAAAGCAACTATTCGACCAATGGTCGGCTGATCAAGAAAATATACACCAATTCCACACGAAAGTCTATTTCCACAAATACGGGAATAAAGCAGGCAGGTTGCTGGCTCGGATGGTCGCGGGTAGATTCTCCCCAACACACATATCATCCCTAAAGGACCAGAAGGGAGCAATAACATCAAATCCATCCCAGATAGAGGAAATACTTACAACATTTTACAAAAATCTCTACACCACAGACCACACTGACATATCCGTAGCAGAGGAAATATTACAAGCAGTGGACCTCCCCAAAATTAATACATCCCAACTAGAGACGCTTAACGCTCCCATCACCCTAACAGAAATTTTATCAACAATCAAGTCACTAGCTGGAGGTAAAGCCCCAGGTCCAGATGGCTTGTCCTCCGATTTCTATAAAATGACATTGGACTTTATTCCGAATACGCTCCTCCATGTATACGCACACAACTGGAAAGGTGGCCCCTACCTTCCCACAGGCCAACAGGCATACATTAAACTATTACCCAAGCCCAACAAGGACATCCTATCCCCAGGATCATACAGACCAATCTCACTTATAAATGTCGATGCGAAAGTTATGTCAAAAATAGTTGCATCACGCCTGGCATCAATACTCCCCTCACTAATTCACCCAGCTCAATCAGGTTTTATAAAAGGTAGATCGGCCACTCTCAACATTAGAAAAGTCCTCCTAGTCTTAGAACAAGCCAAAAAAGACCCAGACTCAAACACTGCTATTCTATCATTAGAAAAAGCATTCGACAATATCAGTTTTGATTGGCTTTTTAGAGTACTGCAAGGTGTAGGAATCACAGGCCCCTTCTTCGCATTTATACGGGAAATGTATGCCAAACCATCAGCCCGAATTGTTACACCAAGCTTTATATCCCCGGAATTCTCCCTGGGCAAGGGAACCCGTCAAGGGTGCCCCCTCTCCCCACTCCTTTTTAATTTAGCAATAGAACCCCTATCACGCATACTCAACTCACCTGAGGGCATAAGCGGGGTTAAAATTGGGGACACAGTTTGTCACTCTGCACTCTTTGCCGACGACATAATCCTGTTCTTGACTGACCCATCTAAAGATTTTACCTTTCTAAAACAAATTCTCCACAAATTCAGAGAATGCTCTGGAATGAAAATTAATTTTAGCAAAAGTGAATTACTCCCGCTCAACCCAAAAAAGATGGAGTCTTGGAAATCTTCCTCTCCCTTCCTGATACCAAAAGGACAAATCAAATACTTGGGTATACAAATAGGCAGAGACCCCTCTTCCTTATACTCCCTAAATTACCCTCCTCTAATAGCCAAAATAATAAAAGACCTACACACTTGGCGGTCCCTCCCCCTCTCGCTCTTCGGGAGATGCCACCTAATTAAAATGATTCCTTTTGCGAGACTTTTATACCCTCTCCAAACGCTTCCTCTCCTCCTCAAACACAAAGACGTGCAAAAACTACAGTCAGAATTCTCTATCTTCATCTGGAAAGGAAAGAGACCCAGAGTGGCACTTAAAAAACTTTGCCTCCCGAAGAGCGAGGGGGGGACAGGCCTATCCAACCTAAGAGCGTATAATCTTGCTTGCCTTATGAGGAACTGTCTCGACTGGATAGCAAAAAAATCCACATACTCAAACCTTCATCTCGAGGAAGCAGCGGCTTATCCATACAAGCTACCCGCTATACTACATGCCAAGATAACGTCCCTCCCGACCCACATTAAACAGAGCCTAGTCCTGAGAGACACCATCCTGGCATGGAGGGAAATGAGGAAAATGCTACACCTACTCATATCGATCTCACACTCCCTTCCTATACTAGGAAACCCAATGTTCTCTCCTTCCCTCGACTCGCCTATATTCAGGACATGGGAATACAAGGGCCTAACACATGCCCATCAATTATACAACCCAGCCACTAGCACATATAAATCCTTCCCAGACATTAAAACAGAATCCCACCTACCTGAAACACATGGCTTTCAGTACTTGCAAATCAAAACATACCTACAATCTTGCCAAGGCAAACATCCCACACCGTTTAAAAAATCATTCCTAGACACACTGGCTATGGAGGGCAACTACTCCATCTCAAGAATCAATAGTCAACTGGCCATATCTCAAACCCCAAAAAACCTAGCACAAAACTTCCAACCCTGGAGCTCAATCTTGGAAAACACACAGGCACCAGAACAAATTCTATTGGGATATAAAAAAATATGCTTCATAACCACATCGGAAACCTGGAGGGAAACCCAATTTAAAATAGCCCATAGAGCCTACATCCCTTTGGTCTTTACCCCAGGAGTGTCCCGCCATGGCATTTGCCCATGGTGTGACACTAACAGACCGTCCCTATATCATAGACTCTGGCAATGTCCACATGTGACCGCCTTCTGGGAAAAGGTTCTCGCATACAGCAAGAACATCAGCAAACTAAACATCCCGAAAGATCCTCTCATATACCTTTTCAGTGGCAACCCCACGGCACCAAACTCAAGCCCCCAAACCAAAAACATCCCTAATTGGGTACATCATTGTCTCCTAGCAGCTAGAAGGGTCATACTTCAAGCATGGATCCAAACAACACCACCAAAACTAAAACAAGTTCAGCTAACTTTACACTCTCTTCTACTTCTAGAGAAACAAGACATTATAAACACAAACTTTAGCCGAACAAAGAAATTCTTCTCAAGATGGAGGAACTTTATAGAATACTCCTTTGACGATATAAAATTAGGAGACTTCATGCTCCCTTTCAAATATTCAGAGTGGTACCTCAAGGCTGATCTCTCCGGTTCCTTAGGCAAACTCAAAATTCAAAACCCCCAGCAACAAGGGGGCCACTAACAGCACACACCTCTTACTTGATCCCCACCTAAACATTTTCCTTGACGTTCCCGAATATGCCCAATATATCCACCCCCTTATATATACTTTACAGATATGAATGACTACCCCCCAAACTAACAAAAATCCATCTCACACTGAGAAGACACCCCATAACCATACAATTTCGGGCACAGAATAGCAAAACAGGAAGTACCGACCAATTCAGCATTACTTAGCAAGCAAAATACATCACCCTACAAGCTAAACAAATGTTACATGACATGTACCTAATGACATCGGTTGTGCCTTAACAATCTATTCACATAACTGCTGTAACCCTGTTGTTAACCTACTTTTACTAATAATTATACGTTTGCAATTATCTTTGTGAATCATACCCCATTTGGGGCATTTTTGTATGACTGTAAAAATCCAATAAAATATATTAAAAAAAAAAAAAAAGTGTTTGATATGTCCACTGCAATATCACAGTACCAATAAAAATCTCAGATTACTGCCATTACCAGTAAAAAAAAAAGTAAGAAAAACGCCATCAATCAATTCTCATAGTTTGTAGACACAATAACTTTTGCGCAAACCAATCAATAAACACTTTTTGCGATTTTATTTATCAAAAATATGTAGAAGAATACATTTTGGCCTAAACTGATGAATAAATTAGTTTTTCTTATATTTTTTAAAATTGTCGCTCTTTTTTTGTTAACCTCCTTAGCGGTAATCCCGAGTGTGGCTCGGGGTGGATTTTCAGTACCTAAAGCGGTAACCCCGAGCCCCACTCGGGCTTGCATCGCTGGATCCAGGCAATGTTACTTACCTTGTCCCCTGGATCCAGCGATGTCCTCCCGCGGTGTCAGCGTGTCTGCGGGCTGTGTCCGCAGCTCCGATGCCTCTGCGTGCCTCCGGGCTCCGTTCCCTGCGAGCGTCGCGTCGCACGGGGCGGAGACCGGCGGGAAATTCAAAAAGTGAAACACACACAGTACATACAGTACACTGTAATCTTATAGATTACATTACTGTATGAAAACATTTCACATCCCCTTTGTCCCTAGTGGTTTGCCCAGTGCCCTGCATGCACTTTTATATAATAAATGTCATTCTTTCTGCCTGGAAACATGAGAATGTCCATAGCAACCAAAAAGTGTCCCTTTGCGTCAAAAGTGGTTTTTGATCAGCTAGAAAACAGCGATAGTAAATAAGAATCATTTGCAGAATTGAGTGATACTGATTTTTGGGGAAATTTATCATCAGAAACTGAAAGTGACGACAGCGACAATTCTGCAACTGAGCAAATTTCTGCGTTTTTGGTTTGATTACATTATTGAATAAATGCAAAATAATTGTACCGCTTTCAGCACCAAAAATCAGACATAATCATACCGCCAGGGATACTAACCATTGCAGGCCTATAGTACATAACGCCATATCTCCATGCAGAAAACCATTACCGCTTTCAGCAATAAATTCCAGACTCAGTCATACCGCCAGGGAGGTTAATAGCGCAAAAACAAATCAAATACCATCAAAAGAAAGCTCTATTTGTGGGGAAAAAAAGGACGTAAATGTTGTTTGGGTACAGCATCGCACAACTTTGCAATTGTCAGTTAAATCAATGCATTTCCGAACCACAAAAAGTGCTCTGGCAAGGAATGGGGTAAATCCTTCCGGGGCTGAAGTGGTTAACCACTCCAGCCCTGGAAGAATTTACCCCCTTAATGACCAGGCCATTTTTTGCGATATGGCACTGCGTCATTTTAACTGACAATTGCGTGGGCATGCAACGTTGTACCCAAACAAAATTAACGTCCTTTTTTCTCCACATATAGAGCTTTCTTTTGGTGGCATTTGATCACCTCTGTGTTTTTTATTTTTTTTGCACTATAAACAAAGAAAAAATACCACCAATTTTTAAAAAAACAACATTTTTTACTTTCTGCTATAATACATATATTTAAAAAAATAAATGTATTCATCAGTTTAGGCCAATATGTATTCTTCTACATATTTTTGGTAAAAAAATTGTAATAAGCGTGTATTGATTGGTTTGCGCAAAAGTTATAGCGTCTACAAAATAGGGGATAGATTTATGGCATTTTTATATATTTATTTATTTTTTTTACTAGTAATTAGCGGTGATCAGCGATTTTTAGTGGGACTGTGACATTGCGGCGGACAGATCGGATACCGACTGACATTTTTGACACTTTTTTGGGAACCAGTGACATTACTACAGTAATCAGTACTGAAAATATGCACTGTTATTGTACTAATGACACTGGCAGGGAAGGGATTAACATCAGGGGCAATCAAGAAGTCAAATGTGTTCCCTCTGTGTGTGTTTGAACTGTATGGGGGAAGGACTTCCTGGGACAACACACAGATCCATATTCCTGCATAGCAGAAAGACAGGATCTGTGTGTCACCCCTGTCAGAATGGCAATCTGCCTTGTTTACACAGGCAGATCCCCATTCTGTCATTGCGGGGAACAATCATGGGAGGCCGGCAGATATCAAGTCCGCCCCACCCGCACACATTCATGCACCCACCAACACCCGCTGTGGTTGTACACAGCGGGAGTCTGTCAGCAAGTTTTGGCCAATGATTCATGGCCGGGACCTGATTATCAGCTATGTCCGTTCACAGCCCAGAGCCCTGTGTTGACAATCAACAATGTCTCCAGCATTGGTCCTGTTTCTTGTGGAGGGGGCCTTTTTTTGAAGCCCAGAGCAGTCAGTTCCTTATTGAAAACGTTCACCCTCTCCTTGGTCTTAAAAACTATATGACACTTTCTGTAATTAAAATATATGTATCTCCAACCTTGATTATATGACTTGGTTCAGTTAAAGAGGCCGACTGACAGAAGTTTTACAGTGCTTTAGTTCAGAGGCTGCCCCTGCCAAGGGAGAAAGGAGAGACTGTCAGTGAGATAAGATAGTACATTATCCTTGTAGGTTTAACTCTGTCTCCCTGGCAGCAGAGTTTGTCATGTCATCTCTCTTGCTCTTCTCTTCTCTCTCCCTAATCTGTGTTCCCTCTGCACAGATTGTGTAATTCCTGTTGCCCTCCCCACCAAAGCCAGCAGCAGTAAATCTTTAGGTTGTCAGCAGATCAGCCTCTAGTGACTCACTGGTAATCAGCACACTGCTGAGGCTATAGGACAACTGAGGCTGTGCAAAGCAGGGTGATACAGCACATTACTGGATTTTAAACAGCACTTATTTTAATGTTTTTATACTGTAGCTGTATCTACTAAGGGGGGCAGCATTAAGTAATCTACCAGAACTTAATTTTCTGACTAATGTACCACTTTAAGCTGTCCATGGAGTCAGCAAGTGGGCATACTGCTACTGAGATCCAAGGAGGTATGTAATTGCAAAATGTGGAATTTGAAACTGAATATTTTGCCGTATTTGCATATGTCTTGTTCTTTTTTTTTTTCAAGAAGTTTTATTGAGTTTTCCATTGTTGATGACATAAACAGGAATAAAATGCAGGTACAATTTTATCGAATAACCTTAGTGATTAATGCAGTGGGGTTGAGAGAGATAGGTGTATACTAAGGAAATGACCACCTGGAGATGATCATTTTTCGGGGTAAAGGGTGGGATGGGGAGTAGGAGGGAGGAAGGGTGGGGTGAGGATAATATAAGGATAATATGGGGAGGGGACGGGGGGTAGTGGGGAAGAGGGGATGTGGGGAGCTGGTCATCAAGGTTGGGAGTCAGAAATTATAAGCAGGTATATTTATAACAATAAAACAGCATAAAGCAGTATAATTCAGAAAGTCTGAAAGTATTTGTCATTTATAGCCTACACCATTTGTGTCCTGTGAAGTCACTTGTTTGGTTGTAGACCCTGGTTCACTATGTACTTAGACCACCTCTTTTGTTTGCATGGGTCTGGGGGAGATAGGTCTTGTTCTTCCTGTTTGTAAAGGTTCTCCAGATCCTTGTGTATGTCCTTTAGAGTGGGGGGAGATGGGGTTGTCCAAGTCCTCAAAATGGCTCTTCTGCTGGCCATGTAACAGGTGGAGAGCCAGGATTTGTTAGATTGCAAAAGTTTAATTTGTAGCCTGTTGGAGGCTTGTATTAATGGGTCAAAGGTAAAAAAGTGTAATAAATAGAAATTGCCATGGGGTGGAAGTCCAGTTGTGTTAGCATCCAATAGTTCCACTTTGGACCAAAATCGCACTATGTGGGGACATAACCACAGTTTGTATAGCAGAGATGGTTTGGGGGATTTGTGCATGGTTTGGGGGAAGTGGGCATACGTTTCCGTCAGGGGGATCCGCAGAATGCAGGTATGGGATGTAGGCTCGGTGGGTGATCTTAAATTGCTGCTCTCTCCAGAACTCATTCAGCACATAGGCGCATGTGGTGTTGTATCCATGTAGTATATGGTCATAGGCTTCTGTTGAATGGAGATCTGAGTTCCAAGCTTTTGAGGTTTTTAGTCCTGCCAACGATTTTGGGTGGATTAGCAAGAGTTTATAGATTTTATGGCACTTGTGATTGAGGAAGCGATCTATCATAGAGATTTTGATTTGAGTGTCTCTTGATGGGCATAGGCTTACTGCAAAAATGATAGCTTGGTTGATGTAGAGGCCATGGTGTTTAGGTAGATCAAAGTTGTTGCAGCACTGCTCTATTGGTAATGGTCGGCCCGTGGTGTCATCAAAAAGTTGGACAGATCTGAGGAGTCCTTGGGAGAGCCATTTGGAATGAATTTGGTAGCGATTGGCTTGGGAAAATACAGGGTGTCCATGGATTGGTAGGGGTTTAGAATAATGGGGGCGCTCCTGGTAGCTTGCAGATTTCTCTCCATGCTACTATCATGCCTCTAATAAGGAGATTGTTTTTCAATTGTGCAGGGATGTTGTCACATACCTGGTGGAAGATTCTGACTTATGCAGTAGGGAAACTGTCTTACTATCCTGACCCGGGAGCCCCTGGTAGAGCAGACAGGTGGCTCGGAAGAGCAGGATGGCACAGGGGTCGGACTGGGTCACTGGTGGTAGTTGGAAGTCCGCTGGAACACTCGTGCAACAGAAGCATAGTGGTACAGGCCGAGTCATGAATGGGCTGGCGGTGTGGTACAGAAGGAGTAGGCAGGTGGATGGTCGGGTTCAGGCAGGGTCATTAACAGGCAGGCAGCAGAGGTACACAAGGATCAGGCAGAAGAGTGGTTGTAGGCAAGCCAGGGGGTTGGTGCAGGCAGAGATCAGACAAGGTCATGACAGGCCGGGTCACAGGAACAGATACACAGGTTACGGGTCTCTCAGGAACAACAATTTTCGCTGTAGATCAGAAAGCACTTGCTACTGGGTGCAATCAGCCTAAATAGAGCCGTTTGGCGTGTGCATAGGCGCACAGAGTTTATTTTCGCTACAGATTCTCTTCCTAACATTGCCCCCCTCCAAGGGGCAGCCTCCGGATGCCCAGCCGGGCCTTCAGATCCAGATGATTCCTCTAAAATGACCGGATCAGTTCCTTGGCATGGATGTGCCTTTCGGGTTCCCAGGAGCTTTCTTCTGGTCCATACCCCTTCCACTTAACTAAGTACTGAGTCAAGCCCCCTCTTTTTTTGCAGTCGAGGGTGGCCTCAACTTCGTACTCCTCCTCTCCGTCCACAAGAACTGGTTCAGGTGGAGCCGCGGGTGGAGCTATCACAAGTTTAAACAGGGTGTCGTGGAATACCGGGTGTGCTCGAAGAGAAGAGGGGAGGTTCAGCTCGTATGCCACTCTATTAACTTTTCTCTTGACCGAGAAAGGCCCCATGAACTTAGGTCCCAGTTTTCTTGAGGGACAAGAAAGTCCCAGGTTTTTGGTGGACAGCCAGACTTGATCGCCTTGCTGCAGGTTCAGCTCCCCCTGCCTCCTTCTATCGAAAGGCCGTTTGTTACATTCTTGTGTCCGGGACAGAGTCTCCTGGAGAAGCTTATTATTCTCTTTGAAGAAGCTGGTAATGCTCTGAACGGTGGGTACGGTGCTTTCAGGCATCAGGTTAGGTGTCACGTACCTGACGGTGGAGTCTGTCTTGTGCAGGGAACAACCGCTCTTGCGCACCCGATTCAAGGACCCCTGGTAGTGGGGACAGAGGCCCAAGAGTGCGGGATGGCACGAGGGCTGGAGGGTCACCGATGATGTAGCGAAGCTCCAGGAGGCGTGCAGGTATAAGGATGGTCGTTCAGGCTGGGTCGGCAACAGGCAGGCAAGAAGGTACAAAAGGATCAGGCAAAAGAGTAGTCGAAGTCCAAGCAAGGTTCGTTAAACGGGCAGGCAGCAGAGGTACAAGGGAGCAGACAATCAGATGGTCGTGGATAGCCGGGGTCGGTGCAGGCAGCAGACAGCAGGTCGGGACAAGCCGGGTCAAACAGGAGGCAGAACAACACAGGAACAGGTATCGGAGGCTGAGGCTCACAGGTCGGGAACGCTGTAGAACGAGCAGCACTTGTCTCCAGAGTCTCCAGGTTTAAATAGGCCCGTTTGGCGCCATTTCCGGCGCGTGCACGGGCGCGCACAGGAGCGCGCGAACGCGCACAAATGTGCGCACCACCGCGGAAATGCCAGGACCAAGCAGAAATTGTTCCTTTTCCTAACATTGCCCCCCCAAGGGGCAGCCTCCGGATGCCTTACCGGGTATCACCACTCTGGCGATTTCTCTTGAAAGCCTGGATAAGTCCGGGGGTGTGGATGTTTTCTTCAGGTTCCCAGGAGTTCTCCTCTGGGCCGAACCCCTTCCACTTAATCAGATACTGGGTTCCCCCAGCTCTCCGGCGACAATTCAAGATGGCATCCACCTCGAACTCCTCCTCTCCGTTAACTAGGACGGGGTCTGGAGGACCCACCTTCCGACCTGAGAAAGTGTCCAGAACCATGGGCTTCAGCAGCGATGCATGGAAAACCGGGTGGATCCGCAGAGAAGAAGGCAGGTCCAGCTCAAAAGCCACCCGGTTTATCTTCCTCTTAACTGGGAATGGTCACAGAAATCTTGGGCCCAACTTTTTGGAGGGGCAAGCCAATTTTAAATTTTTGGTAGATAGCCAGACACGGTCGCCTGGTTGGAGTTCCAATTCCCCCCGCCTTCTCTTATCGTAGGCCTCCTTGTTCACTTCCCGAGATTTAGCAAGAGTCTCCTGCAGGAGTTTGCAATTTTTCTGGAGGAAGCTAAAGATGTCCTGAGCTGCTGGGACGGTACCTTCCGGGTTTAAATCGGGTAAAAAGGTGGGGTGAAACCCGTAGTTGGCCCAAAATGGGGACTGCTGGGTGGCCGAGTGAATGGTGTTATTGTAAGCAAACTCGGCCACCGGCAACAGTGCAACCCAGTCATCCTGAGAGAAAGATGAAAAGCATCTCAGATATTGTTCAAGAGTCTGATTCGTCCTCTCAGTCTGGCCATTTGTCTGCGGATGATAGGCGGAGGAAAAGGATAGCTCTATCTCCAATCCTGCACATAATGCTCTCCAAAACTTGGAAGTAAATTGGACTCCCCGGTCAGATACTATGTTGTTGGGTACACCATGGAGTCGGATGACTTCTTTAATAAATATGTTGGCCGTTTCGGACGCAGAGGGGGTTCCTTTCATGGGGATAAAGTGCGCCATCTTGGTCATGCGATCAACCACTACAAAGATGGTGGAAAAGCCCTCAGACAGGGGAAGTTCTACGATGAAATCCATCGCCAGCTGCGACCACGGGCGTTCAGGTATGGGAAGGGGGTTTAGAAGACCCCAGGCTTTGGCCTTATCGGTTTTATTCCTGGCGCAGACAGGACAGGCCCCAACATATTTCCTACAGTCTTCTGAAATGTTCGGCCACCAGAACGACCGTGAGAGGAGCATAGCGGTCTTCCGAGCACCGAAATGTCCGGCCAATTTATGGTCATGACACCGACCCAAAATTCTGAGACGTAGGTTTGCTGGAATAAACATCTTTCGCCCAAACCATCACAGCCCATCTCTGACAGTAAGTCGGGTATCCTTGTTGTCCGTGGCGCTGGCCAGCACCCGACGGATCTGAGAGAGTAGGTCTTCATCGGATAGGAGAAAGTTCCGTGCCGGGAGGATGGTGTCAGGTGGGGTGGTATTGCCTGGCTCTGTGAACATCCGCGAAAGGGCATCGGGCTTGCTGTTTTTAGAACCTGGGCGAAAGGTCAGATGGAAGTTGAACCTGGAGAAGAACGGCCCAACGGGCTTGTCGAGGCCTCAGCCTCTTTGCTGTTCGGAGGTACTCCAGGTTCTTGTGATCCGTGAAGATGAGGATCGGATGAGAAGCACCTTCCAGCAAGTATCGCCACTCCTCGAGAGCCGACTTGATCTCCAGTAGTTCCCTATCTCCCACATCGTAATTCCGCTCCGGTGCGGTTAATTTCCTGGAAAGAAAAGCTACTGGGTGAAGCAGGGCTTTGGGACCCTGGCGTTGAGACAGAATAGCCCCTACCGCTGTTTCCGAGGCATCGACTTCAAGGACATACGGTAGAGCTGGGTCCGGGTGTTTCAGAATGGGTGCGGAGGTAAACAGGGACTTGAGCTTCTGAAAAGCGGCCTGAGCCTCCGGTGACCAATGGTATCGGGTGTTTTGACGAGTCAGTCGTGTGATGGGGTCCACAATAGCGGAGAATCCCTTGATGAATTTACGAAAAAAGTTTGCGAAGCCCACAAACCTTTGAACCCCCTTCCTGTCTGCTGGTGCGGGCCATTCTAGGATAGTCGAGACCTTTTGAGGATCCATGTGAATGCCCGTGGTGGAGATGATTAACCCCAGAAAGTGCATGCTGGGTTGCTCAAAAGAACACTTTTCTGCCTTGGCGTATAAGCCGTGCTGCCGAAGACGCCCAAGAACCTTGGTGACATGCCTGCGGTGTTCTTCCAAGGAAGTGGAAAAAATCAAAATATGTGGTGCCCGTAAGTGTACCTAGGAGTTTTCCAGAGCTGATAGGATCTTACCGGGCGTGGTCGTCTGTCCTTCCCCCAAGTTTCCAAACACCCGAAGCGTTTGAAAAAAGCATTTAAGTAGTTCCCTAAGAGGCGATAACACCTGGGGTAGTGTGCTGACTGAGCAGTTTTGTGGGCTATGGTAACCAGTGGCCTCCGAGTCCGGCGAAAAGTCTTCGAGTTCAGGGACAAATGGAGGCGTGGGTAAGACTTTGTGGGCCTGGG
>BLSH010200112.1:23790-42245 GCA_018402905.1 Glandirana rugosa | reverse complement strand
CTTCCGATCTCCCACCTGTGTCACTGGCTGCAAACTGCCCCACCTGTGTCACTGGCTGCAAACTGCCCCCAACTGTGTCACTGGCTGCATACTGCCCCCACCTGTGTCACTGACTGCAAACTGCCCCACCTGTGTCACTGGCTGCAAACTGCCCCACCTGTGTCACTGGCTGCAGAAAGTGCCCCGCCTGTGTCACTGGCTGCAAACTGCCCCACCTGTGTCACTGGCTGCAAACTGCCCCACCTGTGTCACTGGCTGCAAAAGTGCCCCCACCTGTGTCACTGGCTGCAAAAATGCCCCACCTGTGCCACTGGCTGCAAAAGTGCCCCCACCTGTGTCACTGGATGCAAAAGTGCCCCCACCTGTGTCACTGGCTTCAAAAGTGCGCCATCTGTGTCACTGGCTGCAAAAGTGCCCCACCTGTGTCACTGGCTGCAAAAGTGCCCCACCTGTGTCACTGGCTGCAAAAGTGCCCCCACCTGTGTCACTGGCTGCAATTTACCCCACCTTTGATGCAGAGCTGTATACTGTGCCCTGTGATGCTGAGCTGTATGCTGTGTCCTGTGATGCTGAGCTGTATACTGTGTCCTGTGATGCAGAGCTGTATACTGTGTCCTGCGATGCTGAGCTGTATACTGTGTCCTGCGATGCTGAGCTGTATACTGTGTCCTGTGATGCAGAGCTGTATACTGTGTCCTGTGATGCAGAGCTGTATACTGTGTCCTGTGATGCTGAGCTGTATACTGTGTCCTGTGATACTGAGCTGTATATTGTGTCTTGTGATGCTGAGCTGTATACTAGGTCCTGTGATGCTGAGCTGTATACTGTGTCCTGTGATACTGAGCTGTATACTGTGTCCTGTGATGCTGAGCTGTATACTGTGTCCTGTGATGCTGAGCTGTATACTGTGTCCTGTGATACTGAGCTGTATACTGTGTCCTGTGATGGTGAGCTGTATACTGTGTCCTGTGATGCTGAGCTGTATACTGTGTCCTGTGATGCTGAGCTGTATACTCTGTCCTGTGATGCTGAGCTGTATACTGTGTCCTGTGATGCTGAGCTGTATACTGTGTCCTGTGTTGCTGAGCTGTATACTGTGTCCTGTTATGCTGTGCTGTATACTGTGTTCTGTGATGCTGAGCTGTATACTGTGTCCTGTGATGCTGAACTGTATACTGTGTCCTGTGATGTGATACTGAGCACAATATGTGGAATACAGGGGACGGAGTGGGTGGATTATATAAGGGGTGGGGATTATTAGAAGTAGGAGGGGTCAAAAGGAAGGGCGGGGCCTGGCAAGCTGTACACTTGCAACTTTACATTGCAGCAAAGTGTAATTTCTTCAGTGATGTCACATGAAAAGATATGATAAAATATTTACATAAAATGTGAGGGGTGTACTCACTTTTGTGAGAAACTGTGTATATATATCTAGAGAGAGAGAGAGAGAGTATCAAGCATGTGCCACCATACCCCAAGAGTGGCTGGATAGAGCTGGGTACAGGGGAAAGAGAGCTTATCTTTACCCAGGTTGCCTCTATGAGTCCAGGCAGGAGGAGAGCAGAGGAATAACACTATTTAGGTCAGATCTCTTTCTTCTGTCCTCTGACACCATAGGCCCAACTTCAAACACTGTATTCAAGTCAACATGTAATGACTTAACTCTCCTAGATAAACTGTCCCCCACACGCTCTGCATATACAAAGCCCTGAATATGTGTGTGCGGGACCATATGGCACTAGTGACTTCACTTCCTTCAAAGAAGGATGAGCCTTTGTATCTTCAGATAGCCACTCTCATTGGTGCACTTAAACCCCTGGTTAGCAGGGCCAAACAACATGACTGGCCCAGATTATCAAATGAAGATACAGGATCTTTCTCAGCAAGGTGAAAGGGGCAATGGCATCTGTATAAAGTGTCCCGGTAAATGGATGTCCTTATCGTTTAGCCCTGTGGCACTACAAGTGTCAGCAAGATAACTACCAGCAATGATGTCTGTATACAGTGTCCATTTAACTCCATCTGTGTGCAGTGTCCCTGTTTCCTGCAAATGGGCAAAAGCCCCCTTACCCAATCCTGTGATCAAGGCCCAAACGAACATCCCAGAACAGGCAGGCTCTTCTAGTGAGACGACTGGTCACCTCACACTGGTACGCTTCGCCATCAGTGAAGGTGCACCTGCATGTGCACCTGGGATCCCCCTCTCTCAGGCTGGATGTCCCAACTGGCCACAGAGACCTAAAATCATGCAGTGAAGTGAACTAGGAGGCAGTAACTCTCCCTTAGGTCTGAACTCTTCCTCTGCCACGTGGAGTCTGAGAATCTCCTCAGGAAATCAAAATGGAGTCTCTCCTTTCCTGCTCTCAGAGCATGCTTGTCTTGGTAGTTTCTGTCTCTATGCAAGGCTATGGGGCCATTTGGTGAGGGAACTGCATGGTCCAGAATCCATTGCAACTGCTTCCTGCAGCTCAATACAGTCCCTCTGATTGACTCCTTACGATTGGCTTTCTTCCTCCTGCCAATAGGAACACAGGGGAGGAGAGCAGCCTGATGCCTGTGTGTGTGGGAGGAGAGGGGGGGGTGGCATTCCCCGCAGAAATTGACAGGCAGGTCTCCTTCTGTGAAAAGCCTGTCACTCTTGACAGCTTGCTTAGAGAGATTACAGGTGACAGGGTGGGGCACCCACTACACCTCTATGTCCATGTATTGCTGCAGCTGGACTGTCCCTATTTGCTAAAAGGGACAGGCGACTTCTTGTTCTGGGTCACCAACATCCAATGTGTGACTCGTCATTTCCTCTGTGTCCTCCTGCCATCACAATCTTGAAATGCAAATGATATGAAACTCTGTATGGTGAGATCTCTGTTAATGGCTCTGTTTGTTTCACAAGAAGTGTAGTTTCTCACATTACAAAGGTCATTAATATTATACAGGATTTTTATAGCACCAAAATAAAGACAGTACAAATGAAATAAAATTAAATACAAGAAAGTTAGGTGTGTCCTGCTTGTGACAGTTTACAATCTAAAGGTTTTATCTGGTTCTCTTTTGCCTCTTTTTCCACAGTAAGATTTGTAAAAAAAGCATTTGTTAGTTATGCGTTCCCATTTATCCACTTCCCGACCGTGCTGTAGCCAAAACATGACACAGTGTGGTCGTCCAGGGGCAGGCATCCAACGTGCTCAGTGATTGCAGTAAAGCGCCAATCATGGCGGCCCTTTACCATGTGATCAGCTGTGTGCAGTCGCAGCTGATCACATGTAAACAAACTCGCCGGTTATAGGCATTCCTTTCCTCAGAGTGAGGAGAGCCGGTAACCGGAAATTCTGACAGGGTACATTTACACTGATCATCAGTGCCTTGATAATTAGTGCAGCCCCATCAGTGCCCATCAGTTCTACCTATCAGTGCCCATCAGTGCAGCCTATAAGTGCCGCCTATCAGTGCTTCCTCATCAGTGTCTCCTATCCGTGCGGCCTTATCAGTGCCCATCTGTGCCACCTTATCAGTGCCCATCAGTGCTGCCTCAGTGCCCATCAGTGTAGCTTATTAGTAGTGCAGCCTATCAGTGCAATCTTATTAGCACACATCAGTGAAGGAAAAACACTATTTGCAAAATTGTATAACAGAAACTAAGAAAAAAATTTTTTTCAAAATATTTTTTTCATTTGTTTAGCTAACAATAAAAAACAAGTAATGATTAAATACCCCCAAAAGAAAGCTCAATTCATGGGAAAAAAATGATAAACATTTCATATGGGTACAGAATCGCCTGACTGAGTAATTATCATTCAAAGTGTGGGAGTACTGAAAGCTAAAAATTGGTCTGGGCAGGAAGTGGGTTAAAGTGCCCAGTATTAAAGTGATTAAACCGCATGCCTAAAAAAAAAAACCTACCTTTTATCGGAATCTAAAAGGATTGTGTCTTGGTTAATTTCTTGACAATTTCACAGTGTCCTTGTCTCCATACAAATACCAAATGGACCCTCTGCACACTGCTACACCCTTCCCAGCAAACTATGCAATGTAAAACAGGAATATTTAGTTCACATGTATTGCAATATATGTTTAAGCTGACCAACTCCATCAAAGTAATCTATCTTCTGGCCAGTCCTACACTGCCTTGCCACTGCAAATGCTACCGTGGACACCATGCCAACCTGGGGCATAAAGACACAAGATGGGGGAGAGCAACTAGGTTCATATCTGGTCACTGACCTGTATATAACAGAAAAAAAGATATACCTGTGCTCAGATCCCAATAGCTTGTACATGTAATTAACTACCAGGTGCTAAAGGGGTGTGACCACATTAACACTACAAATACCAAATGGACCCTCTGTACACTGCTACACCCTTCCCAACAAACTATGCAATGTAAAACAGGTATTATTTCATTCACATATATTGCAATACATATTTAAACTGACCAACTCTGTCAAAGTAATCCCCCTTCTGGCCAGTCCTACACTGCCTTGCGACTGCAAATGCCACGGTGGACACCATGCCAACCTGAGGCATAAAGACAAAAAATTGGGGAGAGTGACTACATGTATTGAAATATATGTGAACTAAATATCCCTGTTTTACATTGCATAGTTTGCTGAGAAGAGTGGTGCAGTGTGCAAAGCATCCATTTGGTATTTGTAGTGTTAACATGTGGTCACACCCCTTTAGCATCTGGTAGTTCAATGTACAAGCTATTGGGATCTGAACACAGGTATATCTTTTTTTCTTGTCTCCATACAGACAGCAAAAAATAGTTGAATGTGTGTGGGGGAAGGTATAAGTCAAAGTCATGTATAGTTGGAGGGTATCATACTTGTTTCAAATATATTGGGAACAAAAAGAGCAAGTAGGACTTTAAATACCCCTCCAAAGTGCATACAGCTACAAAAGTATATATAAAAATACAAAATATTTTATTAGTTATTTGACAATAAAAATGTACTAAAACATACAACGTATGAAAAATGAGCTTGCCTATTGATTCTACCAAACATAGCCACCATGGAATTAGATGCTATATGATCGAGATATAGGAGGTATACGCACACATGTTTTGAATCCCTAGTGTCGGGTCTGGCACTTGTAAGGTGTGAGTACAATATTTCTAAATGTTTTAACAATAATTTTTTTAAAAAAACGGTATTACACTATCAGAGCCTCCTTCCTCTATTTCATGCATGGTGGTCATTGCAAATTATTGGGAGAGGACAGTGGATGATTTGTAATACCATATGGGTTCCTAACATATATAACCGAAAGGCGCTAGAGATGATTTATGATTTGAAAAAGAAGGGAAAATAGTGGGTAAGGGCGCTGCCACCTGAAGGAGGCGGTGTATTAAGGTTAGTTTATCTGGAATGAAAAGCTCATAAAAAGGTGGAAAGCAAATTGTGGTGAATATATGAAAACTGTAGTGAAATCCAAGTGTATATGAACTACCAGTGCATTATAAAAAGGGTAAATATTCTCTATAACATATAAAAGTATAATGTGATTAGCCAAAATATATTTGGAAGTGACTGGAGTGACGTATAATATTATATATAAACCAGATATAGTGATTATTAGTGCACAGTGCCTATCACAAATGGTTGCTATAGCTCCAGCTAGCTATTAAATACTGTCCCGTGAAGCAAACAATCCCCAAAAAAATACAAAGACAGGGAAAGTTCAACGAGGGGTGGGGGTGTGAGGTGGAACAAACAAATCAAGTGCAGACGTGCTCCCCTCCTTCACTCCCCACTCACCGATCGTGCAATCCTCCGTACGTGCTGTAATGGTTAATTCCCCGATCGTTGCTCATGTCCACTCAGGGTCTTTTTGCTTGCAAACGAGCGCTCAGAGATGTGGGCATATGAAACACAGGATACTCTCATGTGCAGGATAACAAAGGCAGGTGTAACAAAACAGGTAGCATAGACTCACATTTCAAATGAGAAAAGTCAGATCGAGAAGCCGGAAGTTCAGTGCCTTCCAACAACGATATATCGGAAGAGCATGTGACGCTCTATGGCTCCGGCTGATGCATTTCGTCATAGAGACATCATCGGCGGCGGCCTCCGATGACGTCTCTATGACGAAATGCGTCAGATGGAGCCAGAGAGCGTCAAACGCACTTCCAGTATATCGTTGTTGGAACGCACGGAACTTCCGGCTTTTCGATCTGACTTTTCTCATTTGAAATGTGAGTCTATGCTACCTGTTTTGTTACACCTGCCTTTGTTATCCTGCACATGAGAGTATCCTGTGTTTCATATGCCCACATCTCTGAGCGCTCGTTTGCAAGCAAAAAGACCCTGAGTGGACGTGAGCAACGATCGGGGAATTAACCATTACAGCACGTACGGAGGATTGCACGATCGGTGAGTGGGGAGTGAAGGAGGGGAGCACGTCTGCACTTGATTTGTTTGTTCCACCTCACACCCCCACCCCTCGTTGAACTTTCCCTGTCTTTGTATTTTTTTGGGGATTGTTTGCTTCACGGGACAGTATTTAATAGCTAGCTGGAGCTATAGCAACCATTTGTGATAGGCACTGTGCACTAATAATCACTATATCTGGTTTATATATAATATTATACGTCACTCCAGTCACTTCCAAATATATTTTGGCTAATCACATTATACTTTTATATGTTATAGAGAATATTTACCATTTTTATAATGCACTGGTAGTTCATATACACTTGGATTTCACTACAGTTTTCACACATTCACCACAATTTGCTTTCCACCTTTTTATGAGCTTTTCAATCCAGATAAACCTGCCTTGATACACCACCTCCTTCAGGTGGCAGCGCCCTTACCCACTATTTTCCCTTCTTTTTCTTTATCCCTGAGGATATTCCTTGGAGCAGCAGCCTTTTCCCCTTCACTTTTGACATTTTTTTCCTCCACTATAGCAGCGCCTTACCACATCTTTTTTACATTTTCTTCTGATTTATTATTTGACCAGCCACCCCATTTGGTGAGTTTGTTTAGTATGACTGGTGGAGGATCGTAGCAGGTGTCAAAGTCATTTTTTTGCTATATCACAACACTATTGAGTAACACAACAGAGAATGTGTGTTTTTTTCATCTGGAGAAACTTTGTATGAACTATTACGGACTATATTAATAATTTTACACTATTTTGGATTATTATTAATTTATATTGATGAATTTTGGATTAATTATGTATTGATATTCCGGTTTTGCATTTTTTGTACAATTTTCTGCACTGTTATTTTTATTAATGTATTTATTCATTTATGAGCACTGAATGCACTTTAATAAGTTCAATGTAGAGTGAGATTTGTTTCTTATTCTAGCTTATGCAGTTTTTTGGGTTAGCATACCTCATTAACATACAATGACAGACAGTGTTCAAATCTAGTGTACTAATAAAGTTATAATGAAGAGCTGTGAACAGAGAGCAGACAGGGTTAATTATCTTAAAGATTACTTCACAGCCCCCTGCACTCTGGAGTGCAGGGGGAGCATAAGGATTTATAAGCAAGAAAAAAAAGATATTAAAAAGTTAACCAGTATTTTTTTTTCTTAATTATGTTCTGTTAATGGGAACATATAACATATATAAAGTGGTGTTATCCCAGTTTAGATGTGGAAATATACTTTAAATTTCAGTCAGAACTAAGTTACATGGATTGTTTTTGCAACCTCATTAGGTGCTCCTGTGTTGGGTACAGTGTATGTTTGCACTAATAATGCATGTGAACAATTTAATTGAGAAGTTATCTTAAAAGCACATTTCTGGATCTTCTCCTGACCTGGCTCACAAGAATCAACACACACCAAAGATCCTGCAAGGCCAATGGCAAGGAGCTGCAAACAGACAGACAAGGGAATTGTGTAATAACATGATAACAGAACACCGATGAGCTAGAAAAGACCTCTTGGCTTCTTTCAAGTATTTTCTGTATTTCTCCCCGCATACATATTGCTTATGCTTCATATCTATTTCAGCATGAATATGACTGTGATATTCTTTTGGCTCTGGAAGGAAACCCAGCGAGTTAAAGAAGTTTAGAACCTGGGATGGAAAAAGTAATCATGCAGATTAGTTTCTATATTTTATTCATTTCTTTACTGAAGTAGCTCACTGTGTAAGAAATCTCTATTTGTAGTTTGCAGTATAAACGTATGTACTGATACTGAATACTAGTGGAGTTTTTGCGCTGATTTAAGGATGTTGCAGTCAGTGTCAGGCAAATGACAGGATCTAGTTAGAGCCTTACATATTTACATGTATTTTTATTATTTTTCTCTGAATTTGAATAGAAATCACATATTACTCAGCACTTTTCCCAGCACACTGTATTAGTGCATTTTTTTAAATGCAAAAGGTATATGTAAAACAAGATTTTTTTGTAATTCCTTTATGTAAAACAAGATTTAAAGAAAAACTACTGGCAAAGCTTAGATTAAGGCTAGGTTCACACTGCTACAATTTGATTTGGATCCAACCTATAGTGCAATTATGTAATGCTACTTGGACACTGCCTGGATGCTACTTGGATGTGGTTTGCAAATTCTGTGGGGCCAAATTTCCATTATCATGCGATTCTGTGCAACTGAAGTCACATCTGAAATCACACTAATGTGAACTAGGCCTAAAGGGAGCCTGTCTTCTGTCCACACAGAGCAAAGTAATAAGTTCAACCAAAAGTTATTGCACACTTTCAAATGTTTTCACTAGCTATTAGTGTAGTTATATTATTTGTGCTGCTTGCTTGCATTACCTTGCAATGATGGACTCACATGTTGTGGCTGAAGTTTGAAGTGTCATGGCCGATTGACTCCCCTATGTCCATTGTTTGCTACAGCTAGTCTGTCCCTATGCAGGACAAGACAACTTCCTATTCCAGGTCACAGAGTCCAATGCATGTGTTTCTATTTCATTCTGTGTCACATCACAAATGTGGGAGTGCTAATTTAATTTGAAAAAAAAATCTTCCAGCTATAAAGTGTAGTGTTCTTCCTGCTTGTGGTTGTGTCAAGTATGATTATTGTGTAGCTCCCACCCACAGAAAAATAGGCTGAGGGGCCCATGGATTGTGGGATATAGTTTCCTCACAGGAAAAATTAGCTCTCAGGCTACAGACAGAGGTCATGCATTGACTTGTAAAGTGCTATGTCTCTTGTTTGATTACAAATAGACATTTGTGACACAGGAATGTGAAGACTAAAGCCTCGTACACACGGGACAACGATCGTACTTACGGTCATCTCAAATTGTATGTTGGATAATGTAACTTGCATACTGACTGCAATACATGATTGTCGACCACAGAAAGAACGTTCAGGTGCATGTAATTAGCATCCGGCCGTTCCTGACTTCGGAGCATGCGTGTTTTGCACAATACAACTTGTTGTACCAACTGCTCTGTACACATGATACAACGGTCATATGACCGCTTGTTGATACGACCAAAATTTCTAGTCTGCTCATACAACTCCCCTTGTACGACCGTCGTATGTTGACTGTTCTAATCGTGCATACGAACGATCGATTTTGCATACAACGGTCGTTAGTACGACCCTTGTATACGATCGTCGTCCCCCCTCTTTCCCTTCTCTCTTTAACCACTTCCCGACTGTGTTGCGTACATTTACTGCTGCACTGTGGCAGCCCCGCGCGAACCGCCATATATAGATGACTACTCGCGCAGCCGCAGTTGGGGGCAGCGGCACCCTGCAGTCAGCATGCTCTTGTGCCCACTGCACGCTGCGTAAGTGTGGCCGCAGGTCGGGTAGACTTGATGTCCGCCAGTGATCCGCGATCGCCTAATACAGAGGCAGAACAGGGAACAGCCAATGTAAACATAGCGGTTTCCCGTTCTGTCAGGGAACATGACAGTGATCTACTGATCCCTGTAAATGGGATCAGTTAGAACTGTCATGCCACTGCCAGCCCCCTATACAGTTAGAAAACAGTGAGGGAACACATTTAACCTCTTCATTGCCCTCTACAGTTTAACCTCTTCCCTGCCAGTGACATTTATACAGTAATCAGTGACTATTTTTAGCTCTCATTGCTGTATAAATGTCAATGGTCCCAAAAAAGTGTCAAAAGTGTCCACAATATTGAAGTCATAAATCAGTTCTCATGGTTTGTAGATGCGCAAACCAATTAATAAACGCTATTTGCAATTTTATTTACCAAAAATATGTGCAAGAATACATTTTGGCTTAAAATGATGAATACATTTATATTTTTTATATTTTATTTGGATATGTATTATAGCAAAAGCATAAAAAATTTCGTTTTTTTTTTTCAAAATTGTCGCTCTTTGTTTGTTTATAGCACAAAAATAAAAACCGCAGTGGTGATCAAATACCACCAAAAGAAAGCTCTGTTTGTGAGAAAAAAAGGGCATCAATTTTGTTTGGGTACAACGTCGCACTACCGCGCAATTGTCTGTTAAAGCAACGCAGTGCCGAATTGAAAAAGTGCTCTGGTCAGGAAGAGGGTAAATCCTTCCAGGGCTGAAGTGGTTAAAGTATAACACTTGCTAGCCTAAAAGTGAACTGTATATGCAGTATGCACTGAATACTCAGTTTAAACCAGGGTATCGCTTTTTTTTTCTCCCTGCTATTTCTGGATCCTATGACTGGTCCCCCACAGGGGCTGTTTTTGCTGATCTCTGAACGGTTGTGTCACCACCCCTTTAACTGACATCAATACTATCAATCTAGGACCACCAGCCAGTTTTCCTGCTTTACATGTGATGATGTCAAAGGCCCACTGACATTCTGGCACAGGAGAGAAGAGGATCAGAGGGCAAGCTGCTGCATGACCATGAAATAAGCTAGGTATTCCCCTCCATTAGATTCCCCCATCGCCAAACACGCATTAAGCTGTTTGTTCAAGGCTTTTGAGTAATAAAAGATCAAAACAGAAGTAATTAAGGGCATACAAGGTTTGATGGCATTAAGAGTCGGCTCCAGGGGGGTGTGTCCAAGATGGCGCTGGGAGCAGACGTCTTTTAGCAGAGCTCCCCAGCCCGGCGACTTAATCCTTCATTTATCCTGCTATATCTCACCTGGAGATCATTAATTGCAGACCTATAAATCCTGACTTTGAGGCAGCTGGGATCGGCGATGAGAAAGAGTGGCCGATCGGCTCAGAAAAGGCGGAAGAATTACGCGCAGCAAGGCTCACCACGTGCAGGCCTACCCACCCGTGCCTCACGCACCATGGACATGCAGGTTGAACGACCTCCAGAGGCGGCCATACAAACCGGCTCCCCAGCCTTTGATGCCCTGATGACGGCGATTACAACCTGCCAGACCACCCTGACATCCAAGCTGGAAGGGCTCCAGATGGAAGCGGCGTTGATCCGCCGCGATATGGACACGTTTAGAGAACGGGTGACCGAGGTGGAGCGGAGGGTATCCGCGACCGAGGATGACCTGAGGGAGAACCGAGCTGACGTCCATACTCTTAAGTTGAAGGTGAGGTTCTTGGAAGCGAACCGTCGTTCAAACGTTCGGCTCATAGGCCTCCCGGAGGGGTCCGAAGGTTCGGATCCGGTCGGATACATTGAGCGCCTGCTCCCCGTTTTGTTCCCTCAGGCCCAATTCTCTCCCCACTTTTCAGTGGAGAGAGCTCACCGCATGCCTTCTGCTTGGGGACCGGTGGGATCACCCCCCAGGACATTCATCTTTAAGCTCCTGCACTATAGGGACAGAGATATAATCCTCAGAGCCGCTCGTTCGCAGCAAGAAGTCAGGCTGGAAGAGGCGAAATTAATGTTCTTCCCGGATTACTCCATTGAGACGCAGAGACTTCGAAAATCTTTTGATCATGTTAGAGCAATGCTTAGGCAAGAAGGCATTAAATACAGTATGCTGTTCCCGGCAAAATTGCGGGTTCAGGATGGTGAGAAGGTGCAGTTTTTCACATCGCCTGCAGAGGCCGCTAACTGGGCTGAATCGGCCCGTCGTTGAGAAATCTTGCTGCGTGCTGCTTCAGAGTGTGTCCGGGCAGCCTTTCCTTTCCTCTCCCCACTGGACCCTATGCCTCTACTTTGCTGTTGTTCATCCCTGGGATTTGCCGGCGGCCCCTAATGAACCCAGCCAAGGCGCTGTCGAGACCTGCACCTCCAGTCGGAAGATGGATCTCTCTTGTGCATTGACTCCCCTGCATCTTGTTCTTATTCCTAGGGGGGGGCAGCTCTCCTCTCCAAATGCCTCCATGAAACTGCTGACTCCTGGTAGGGGGCATTTATGGCCAGGGGAGGCCCAGCGACCGTGTTGCTCTATCCTGGGACCGTACTTAGGTTATACAGAGGTTTTGAGGTTTTTTTTTTTTTTTTCTGGGGGAGGGGAGGGGAAATATCTGTCTGTTCATAGGGAATGTTTATATCCTACTGCACCTGATATACTCTGAAATGTTTGTAACAAATGTTCAAGAACTGTGCCCCCGGGACTCCGGGTGTGATCACTGGTATAATCCACGCCGGGCTACAGTCGGCGCCGGGCTGATAGTGCCCTGATGCAGACTGTGTGCCTTTAGGCTTTTGCGCCCCCCATGCACAGCAATTGTGTTATTTTGGTTTTGTAATTCTCTATGCCCAAATTTGGGGACAGCCTTGGGTTATTGTGGGTTTGTATCTGCCGCCGCCAGCCTCGCTCTCACTACTCCACCAGATTATCGCAAAGGCGGCGCAGTTTCAGACTGATAAAATTGTGCTGCTGGGCGACTTTAATTTAGTTCCCGATCCGGAGCTGGACAGATTCAACCCGGGCCACGATCCGCATCGGGGCCTGGATACATGGGCCCAGACTTATGGACTCACTGATGTTTGGCGTTGGAAGCACCCCCTGACTAGGGCCTTCACATGCCATTCAGCCTCTCATAGAGCATTTTCACGCATAGACCTTGTCTATGCGATGGGGTCGGTCTTAGACAGGGTAAAGGGGATCGAGATCCTTCCTAGAGGCATTTCTTATCATGCCCCTATCTCCCTTACCCTTGACCTTCAGAGAGCTCAGGTCGACTCATTGTGGCGTCTCTCTAGGTATTGGATATCTGACTTGCAGGTAGAGCCAAAGTTTAAAGTAGAGCTAACTGGGTACTGGGGGACCAACTTGGGAACAGCGGATCTCAATACAGTTTGGGAGGCCTTTAAAGCAACCACCAGGGGTCAGTATGCAGTGATTATTGCCAAAGTCCGTAGAGACCGCAGAGCGGAACTTACTAGGGTAGAGGCTGACTCAGTTAGACGGGAAGCCCTATATGTCCGTACAAGAGACCCTGACCATTACTCTGCCCTCCAAGTGGTGACAAAGCAGGTACTCATGCTGAGGACCGAACTCACTCAAAAGAAACTGCTCCATCAAACTCAGCGAATATTTGTACAGGGGGAACGCTCTGGGCGCCTGTTGGCCTGGTTATCACGGGAGAGAGGGGGAGGAGCATCGGTAGCTCAGGTGAGAGACGCCAGAGGTGTGCTGATGTCTGACCCTGATGAAGTTAACGGGTGCTTTGCTGACTACTACAAGTCCCTCTATAAGTCCCGGGCAAATTATGATGGGGAGGACCTGGACAGGTACTTAGACGCAATTGACATCCCTAGACTGACCACGTCCTATGCCGCTAAACTGGATGCTCCCATTACGGTTGAGGAGATCGGTAAGGCCATACGAGCCATGCAGGTGGGGAAAACGCCGGGCCCAGATGGTATCCCGGTTGAATTTTATAAATTATACCAAGAAGATCTTGCCCCCAAGTTCCAACAGATACTGGCTCACTCTTTGGGTCGGGAAGAGCTCCCCGGCTCGATGGGGGAGGCAGTCATTGTGGTAATACCGAAGGCGGGAAAAGACCCGTCGCTGTGCTCGTCCTATCGGCCGATATCCTTGATCAATGTAGATGCAAAGATTTTGGCAAAGGTTCTGGCCATCAGGCTCAGCACCGTCATTACCGCATTGATCCATCCGGATCAAACTGGCTTCATGCCCGGAAGGGGGACGGACATAAATATTAGGAGGCTCCATACTCACATTGATCTGGCAACATCTGACAGTCCTGGAGTCGTGGCCTCTCTCGATGCGGAGAAGGCCTTCGACTCCGTGGAGTGGCATTATCTGTGGGAGGTCTTAACCAGGTTTGGATTTGGCCCCCGTTTCTTGACATGGCTAAAGCTTCTATACACTCATCCAAGGGCGCGGGTACGTACGAATGGGAATTTGTCCTCGGCTTTCCCCTTGGAGAGGGGCACGCGACAGGGCTGTCCACTGTCTCCTGGGTTATTTGCCTTGGCCCTGGAACCCCTGGCAATACCGCTCCGCTCGGCGGACTCGGTGGCGGGCATCAGGGTGGGACCTCTGATTGAAAAAATTTCCCTGTACGCAGACGATACCCTCTTATACCTGACGGATGCGGATGCCTCTCTGCGCTCGGCGTTGGGAATTTTTGAAACATTCACCAAGTACTCTGGCGTGCGGATTAATTGGGACAAGTCTGTCCTATTCCCCCTGCATCCATCGGTCTCTCGGGTGGACACGGGTACCCCCCTACAATGGACAGATGAGTTCACTTATTTAGGAGTTAAAATAACAGGGAAGCTGTCAGATTACCTCCAGAAGAATTTGAGTCCTGTGTTGACACAGTTCGCAAAGAAATGTACCGACTGGAGAAGGCTCCCGCTTACCCCGGCCGGCGGACAAATTTAGTGAAGATGATATATTTGCCCAAATTCCTGTAATTTTTTAGAAACACACCGATTCATATCCCAATATCTTTTTTCCGTAGACTGGAAAGTTTGGTGACTGCGTTTATCTGGGCTGGGAAGACGCCAAGAGTAACTAGATATACACTATACCTACCACTTTCGAGGGGGGGTCTAGCCCTACCAAACTTTCTGCTGTATTATTGGGCGGCGGTCCTTGTGACTGTTCGTTGGTGGTTCTCCCAGCCCAGAGGAAATCCTGCAGTAAATCTAGAGGCAGCTGTACTGGGCTCTTATGCAGCCCTGTCAAACCTGGTTTTTAGGGGCAGGCGGGCTCCATTCCCCTTGACGGGACCCATGAGGGCGACCATTATGGCTTGGGAACGGGCCAGGAAACCAATTCAGAGGGAGCATGTCATCTCGCCACACACGCCGTTATGGGGCAATCCCAACTTGCCCCATTTCACCCAAATCCCTGACCCTGCTATTTGGGCACGGAAGGGTATAGTTACTCCGAAACACATATCGGAGGGTGGTAGACTGAAATCCTTTCAGGAACTGGGGCAGACGTTTGGGCTCCCGCGTACCTTCCTTTTCAGATATTAGCAGCTTAGGCATGCTTATCAAGCCCAGTTCCCAGGCGGTATTACCATGGAGTCGGATTCAGTGGAGAGGCTTCTGGTATCTAGAGTCATGGGTAAGCCTCTCTCTACTATATATCTTTACCTTACCGTTGAATATGACCGCAAACCTAATGGAGCGAGAGACAGATGGAGGGCAGACATTCTGGACATGGGGGAGGAGGAGTGGGAAGACTGTCTGACAACATTCATACCTACCATGATCTCGGCCAGAGACAGGTTTATTCAGCTAAAATTTGTTCATAGGGCTTATTACACTCCCCAGAGGCTGGCCGGCATATACCCCTCCTCTAGCCCACAGTGCACTCGATGTCTGTCGGCTGTAGGAGATTTCTTCCACATGGTCTGGACGTGCCCTCAATTGGGACCATACTGGTTGGAGGTGGCTGAGAGGTGGGGTGGTGGAGGTGGTTTTACCCCTAGACCCTATGGTTATGCTACTAAGTTATTTAGAAGATGTGGAAGGGAATAGATACAGTAAGCTGTGTCTCTCCTATGCTCTTTTCTATGCCCGTCGAGAGATTTTATTGAGATGGAAAATAAGGGAGCCTCCCACGAAAGCGTCCTGGATACAGGCGGTAAATAAAGCGCTTCCGCTGTATAGGCTAACGTACAAAAATAGAAATTGTCCTCAGAAATTTCATAAAATATGGGATGATTGGATTGAGAAATGTTCCTAGGAGGGAGGATGGGTCGGGACCCCGTACGGGTATGCTGATGCCTTTACAATGGAATTTATGTGTATGTTTCACCCTTTTCTGAAGAATACTCAGTCTGTATTGTCGCTATTTTTCGGGAGACTGATGCTGGACCAAAATGTCATGTAACCTGTCGATTTGTATCTTGCATTAATGTAATCAATAAAAACCTTTACTGTTAAAAAAAAGAGTCGGCTACACAGAGTCCAATATACTGTAGTAGACAAATGTTAATAATTTGCATTCTACAAATATTTATAAATGCACATAAATAAATATAGATGTACTAGTACCCATGGGCATTAGCTGCTAACCGAATGAAGAGAAAACAAAACAACAGTAAAGATTCACTCACACGCATCCCATGCATACACAGACATACACACACTGCTCTCCCTCCACAATTGTACACACAGGAAGTAATCACTGAGTGGTAGCAAGATCCACCAACTGGGAGGCTGAGATAGCCAACTAGGGCTGCCAGATTTTGGTGAACCTTTTGGGACAGGCATTGCCAACATATATCATTTTGTATGGTCACAATGCTTGAGTTATCAAGCAACAGACATATTGCATGGTAGGTGTAGTAGGGTTTTTCCAATGGAGAAAGAGTGTTTTTTTTTTTTTACATAGAAAAATATTAGATGAAACATGGTATGGTTGTGGGTATGTTGGATAAAATTATTGAGGAAGTCAAGAAGACACACTTCTGGAGCTTGTACTGTTAGTTGAGATTAGACTTCAACAGGGTAAAGACTTTGTTCCAAAAGGTGGATAAAGAGAGCAAGACCAAAACATTGAATTTATAAGTGATTAACCCCCGTGCTACCTGTTCAAACTACAATTTAGGCTCCTTTCACACATGCGGCCCGTTTGTCCATTTTTCATCTGTCTGTTGAGGGATGAAAAACAGACATCAGTGCATCTCTATGGAAAAATTGATGATCATCTATTTACATCAGTTTACATCTGCAGCCATCATCAAAGTTCTACTTTTCTTCTGTTAAAAACAATGGATCGCCCCTCCATATGCTATATTCAGCTTGTTCTTGCTCCATGCTTACAAAAGTCTCTCAGTTTACTTAGGCCCACTGAATACTGAACTGTTGTATTTGATTAATCCAAGTTACCAATGTTCTGCTAATACAAAGTTATGTTAGATCGCCGATGTCTGTACACAAGCACTGTGTGCAGTCGGCCCTTCACCATTGCAACAATATCATATGTATCCATGCTACCTTCTCATTACTTAGTGGATATTTTAATTCTCTCTCTTGTATTACTGTCCAGTATAAACTCCAATAAAAATATTGAAACAGAAAAAAAAAGGATCGTATGAAAAAAGGATGTAAACTCATATACGGCCCGTTTTTCATCAATTTTTGCATTGGTAGTGGATGCAAAAAAAAAAAAACAGATGAGAAATGGATGAGCAGCTGATGAAAAACTGATGAATACTTCATCCATTTTGACGTGACTGAACTGATGAGATGAATGGTCCACATGTGTGAAAGGGGCTGTAATGGTCCCAAAATAAATAGTGTGGGGAAAAAAGCACTATTAATAAACTAATAAGTACATAAATTAACTGTTAAGGTTGTCGCATGCACACAATTGTATTCCTACAATTCATATACAGTAAATACTGAATAAAATTAAGTGCAGTGCTACCAATCTCTACCTAGATCCCATAGAGATACCAAAATCCCACAAAAACATGTTCACAACACAATGGGGTTTATTTACTATACCGCTCAGGCACACATTTGCGCAACTGTGCGCACATTTGTGCAACTGTGCGTTATTTAATGGCAGATATGCGCAAATAGCGGTAAATAGCACACATATGGAATTCACTATAATGGCTGGTGTTAAATAATGGCCAAACTTGAATTTACTATAGTGGCCAGGTCACGGCCAACTCCTTACTCCAGCCCAGACCTGGAGTTGTCCAAATAGAAATAATGTTTGGAGCATAATCTGATCCCCTAAATTGTGCTAAAATATGCAGTATATTGTTTAACCACTTCAGCCCCGGAAGGATTTCCAGCTTTAGGACCGGAGCCCTTTTTGCGATTCGGCACTGCGTCGTTTTAACTGAAAATTGCATGGTCGTGCGACGTTGTACCCAAACGAAATTTGCGTCCTTTTTTTCCCTCAAATAGAGCTTTCTTTTGGTGGTATATGATCCCCTCTGCATCATTTCTGATCGCCGCTATAAACAAAAGAAGAGCGACAATTTTGCAAAAAAAACCCAAATTTCTTACTTTTTGCTAGAATACAAATCCAAAAAAAACGTCTAACACTAAAAAAAATAGCGTTTATACTCCTTCTTATATTTAGCCGGTTTTTGCCACTATTTTTTTACAAAAAAATATAAAAAAAAAACCTAAACATAAGATCGTTTTTCATTCTTTAAACCCAAAAAAA
>BLSH010200112.1:3610-13618 GCA_018402905.1 Glandirana rugosa | reverse complement strand
TGTTGTCAGTGACCGGCTGTGATAGGACACAGCCGGTCACGCGGTAAAGAGCCAATTTTATTGGCTCTTTACCCCGATCACGGAAGGCCGGGGTCCCGAGGGACACGGCCGGTCCCCGATCGCCACGATGCGGGCCCCTGAGGGCCCGCAAAGCGGCGAAAACAAGAGGACGTCATATGACGTCCACTTAGGATGGGGAGTCCACCTTGCCGACGTATATTTACTATACGTCGGTAAGGAAGTGGTTAAGGAGACCAGCAATATCTACCTCTACCACCTCATACAGGAGAAAATCGCACCAATGACAGAACGCAGGCATGGTCAGGCTATTGGTGACCTTACATATCTTGGGACGAGGCAGCTTCCAAGCCACTTCTGCAAGTATTATGGGCATAAGCCAACCCACAGTGTCCAGGGTGTTTATGCAGGCCATAAATGCCATTCTTGACCTTGTACCACAATTTATACACTGGCCACAAAATGAAGATGAGTGGAATGATGTGAAGGTGGCTTTCTACCACCGTGCTCAAATGCCACAAACCCTGGGGGCCATTGATTGTACACATGTGGCAATCAGGGCCCCCAGGATCAGTGAAGTTGGTTATCGGAACTGAAAACAGTACCACTCCCTCAATGTCCAAGTTGTCTGTGACGCCAGGCAGCGGATTATGAGTGTCCAAGCAGCTTTCCGAGGGTCCTGCCAAGATGCTTGCATCTTGAAGCAGTCTGGACTCTTCAGGAAATTTGAATGTGGCCAAATGCCACCCGGGTGGCTTATTGGTACAGTATATTTTTTTTATCTAAAACTCAAATGTAAAGTTACATACAGACATACATGTTTGGCAAAATTAGAGGCTCAACACAGAGAACCAGATTTGTATTCAATGTATATGCACCTTGGTTGGACACAAGCTGACATCTTGATCCACTTGTGTGCACCCAGCCTGGCAGCTCATCCCAGGAACATTAGAGAGGTTGTCTCTAGCTAATAATATTAATGTGCAGCAAGCTGGAAAGGTTTGCCCCCTCCACAGAAGCTGAACACACTAGTCATTACAATGGTATTCCCACATGAACAAGGAGTCATTTGATGTAGGAATGAGTCGATGTAGGTTTAGGCTAAACATGGTGCAAGATATGGTACAAAATAAATGTCTGTGCTGCTTCATGCACATAGGACTTTAAAAAAAAACATCCAAAAAATGTCTGTAGCTTATGGGCACTTTCACACTGGGGGCAGTGGGGCATTAGCTGTAAATTCCCGCTAGTCACAGCAAGGATTTACTGCTGTTAAAGTGGCGCTAAGGCTGCGGGAGTGGGGCACTTTGAATCCCCCTCAAGGGGTTAAAACGGGGTTAAAAGTGCCCGCTCTCTGCGCTTCCGTGGTGGTGTGCAGCCGCTTTGGAAGCGCTGCCCATGGTTTTCAATGGGAAGGGGAGGTGGAGGAGCAGTGTATTACCGCTCACCGCATCGCTCCAAAGATGCTGCTTGCAGGACTTTTTGTAACGTCCTGCAAGCAGACCGCAACAGTGTGAAAACACTCAGGCTTGGGGTGGATGGGGAGTGACTTTTGAGGCTCTTTACATGCGCTTTTTTTTTTTGGCTAAATAGCGCCTGTAAAGTGCCTCAGTGTTAAAGAGGTCTATCTGTAATTTTTGCACCTTTTACCGGTGTTATATTACCGCCTTTTTTTGCAATTTTTTGTGCGTTTTTAAAGGGCCAGCATTTTTTTTTTCTTTTACTCAATTGGTCTAAAACATCCAAAAACGTTGGGGATCTGCGTTCTATAGCATTTTTGGTTGTTTTTGTCTCTTTTTGATCGTTTGAACATTTTTACAGCTGAAAAACCAGGTTGGCCTAATACATTCTTCCTTGTCTCCCATTTTGTAGACAGGCATCTATGGCCACAAAAAGGGATGGGAAGAACTAATGTTTAACAAAACAAGTGATAAGCGCCAACCTTAGTGTTAATCAAATGAATGAATAATAATCAAAGTGCTTGTTATTATATTATTATCGTCCACCAATGGTCTAGACACAGTCATCTGATATAAAGTCCATTGATGTCCATCACGAATAAATGAGTGACAATAGTGCTCTTCAGTGCTTCAAACCGATAACAAAGTGCCACAACACACGTGTCAGGTGCCAGGATCCCAATAGTGTCCCCACTCACCAGAGCGAGTAGACCCACTGCTTTGCAGTCAGTGGGTCAAAAATCGCAAATTGATGACCGATGCTTCCTGGCTGAACACTGGAGCAAAAGATAGGCCTCCTTCCCCTTTAAATGGCAGCCTTGATACGCACTGGAACTGGTACTAAGCCTCTTTCCCCTCTGTTCCGTAACTCAAAAAACACAAGGGGACCGACATAGTGTAACCCGTAAAACTTTTTTATTCTTGCGCATATATAAAAAATCCTACTTACAGGATGAAGGCTTTAAAACAGCGTCTCAAATAACGAATGTGCAAGCTGGTATCATGGGCTCCCGCCCTGCACGAGCTGCCGGCGGACGTGACGCGACTGACCTCGGAGGACCGGAAGTGACGTCGACGCGTTTCGCTTCCTGTATCAAAGCGTCATCACGGACGTTAATTTCCGGTTTCTCCTCCTTATTTATCTCCAAGCCACCCCCTCAACCTAAACAGCTGCAGAGGATTGGCTAGATGACATACTCTTCCGTCCTCCAGGTCTGCCGCATCACACCGCCATCTTGTGGCAGATTATAGAACTACATGTTCTATTCTAATCTACATGAAGATAGTAACTTTAATGGCATCCAGCCCCGGGAGGCTCACAGGCACAGGGAAACGATACCGTCCAGCTAATCATACCTGTGTCCTCTGTCCCCCAAGGGGCTGTCTGCTTGCAATGTATATCAAATGAACATATAGTTGCCAATAAATATATAAAAATAGGTATAATGAATAAATGTTACCAATGAACCATACATATTGCATAAATAAAACAATTAAAAATATAGAAAATTTCTTTCCTTAAATTAAGTCAATATTGCAATATGACCAAGAATGGGAATATAAAAGTATTGGGGTATGTTATCAAGTGATAGCTGTAAAACACTTGTGGATCCCCACATTTAACCCCTAAAGATGGCATATACACTGGAATTGGTGACGAGCCAAAAATGCAGCCTGTCTATACCTTCATCACCATTGCCCCTCACCAGTTTGCCAGGAAACAATTGATATCAAGGTCAACATTGAGCCCCCTTGGATCCAAAGTATCCAACCTATGGATCCACTGGGACTCATTCCTAGATATCGCCCTTGTACGGTGGGTACCCCTCCAATGCTCCTCCACCCTATCAATCCCACAAAAAGTTAACAGCCCAGGATCTCTATCGTGGCATTGTCTAAAATGGTTTGAGAGGCTATGATATTTAAAGCCTTTTTTCACATTGTAGACATGCTCCCTCAATCTATCTCGAAGTTTCCGTGTCGTGCGGCCTACATATTGCAGGCCGCACGGGCAGGCTACATGCGATGTGTCACATGTAATGAATTTTTTGACTTGATATGTTCTTCCCGTTGCTGCAGAGGCAAAGTGTGTGGTTTTCCGTTGTCGAAAACGGGAAACCTTACATATCACACATCTGCCACAGCTGAAAAAACCAACTTGATCAAGGAATGTCACAGTTTTGACCGGAGGGTCTACTACATTGTGTGCTAGTTTTAAACGTAGGGATGCCGGTTTCCTATAAATGAAGTGAGGTTTCTTGGGTAGAATACCTTGAAGGGTTCTATCTCGTAAAAGTAGTGGCCAATGTGTCCGAATGATCTTTTCAAATTGCTTGTATTCCCTAAAAAAACCCGTCATGAATGGAAGACCTGGTTTTGCTTTCCTAGATTCTTTACCTTTTAAAAGTGCATCTCTATCTGTATCCCTAATTGTTGATTTTGTTTTTTCCAAGTCTGCCCTATCATACCCTTTTTCCACGAATCGTTCAAGGATCACTCCTGCTTGGATGTCAAAATCCTCCAAGGAGTTGCAATTCCTTCTAATTCTCAACATCTGACCCCTTGGGATACTGTGCAACCATTTAGGATGGTGGCAGCTCCCAAGGGGTATATAGCCATTGCGATCCACCTCCTTAAAGTACGTCCTAGTGTGGAGCTCCGTTTTTAGGTTGAAAAATAGCAGAGGGATGTTTTTTTTTTTAAAAAAAACGCCTATTGACGCAGACGCTCACTAACGCCGATGCATAACGCCGAAAAATGCAGATTTTTTTTCCTTGACGTTGGGCCCTGCTCGTAAAAGCGATGTGCATAGAATCGCATTTTATCTCTTGCCCTTCGGTCCAAGCATAGGGCGAGTTCTGACCGCAGATGCAACAGTTGATCCGCAACCCCAGGAGAGTGAGTCGCCTTGTGGTTGGTCTCAAGGTCATGAATGCGGTCGAGAAGACTCGTCAATTCCCTCTGCTTGTCCCTTTTAAGGCGGGATCCTTGGGAGATTAACTCTCCACGGATCACTGCCTTGTGGCCCTCCCAAACTGCACGGTGCGACACCTCCCCCGGCTGGTTAAGCTCAAAGTAATTATTCAGGGATCTCTCTACTGCCTCCTTGACCCCCGAGTCATCCAACAGAGCCTCGTTCAGTCTCCAAGAGCAAGCTCTCTGGTGGGCAAAAGGTCCACTCAATTGTATATAAACTGGAGCGTGGTCCGAGATGGTAATGCTACCTATGGAGGCATCCGATACTGCACTAAGATGATATTGGTCCACTAAAAACAGATCTAACCGGGAATATACATCATGCATCTTAGAGTAATAGCTGTAGTCTCGGGCTGTCGGGTGCCGAACGCGCCAGGAGTCGACCAAGTGGAGGGAGCGTAGGGAACGCTTAATATAGCGAAGAGCTTTGAAGGAGAACACCGACCTCCGTGAGGAGGTATCGAGGTCAGGGTTCAGGGGAAGTTTAAAATCCCCACCCACCACTAGCAAACCCTCCCTCACCTCCTCCACCTTGCTGCAGATGAAGGAGATGAACCGAGTGGTTCGCAGATTCGGGGCATACACATTGAAATACGTCTATGTCTGACCTTCATTATTACCTTTGACTACCAAATAACGACCCTCTGGGTCTGAAAGGCAGGTTGCCAGAGAGAACGGGCATGATTTCTTGATCGCTATGGAAACCCCTCTAGCCTTAGGAACAGGGAAGGGGCTATGGTACCATTGGTTGAATATAGTTAGGGGCATACGTGGGGTAGATTTAGTGGTAAAATGAGTCTCTTGTAAAAAGAGGATATCAGGTGTCTTATGACGTAGTTTTTGCCATAGCCTACCTCTCTTAGCAGGGCTGCATAGTCCCCTGACATTATAGGACATAAGAATCAAAGACCCAGGCATGGTGGCAATTGAGCAAAATCAATCATATCTGAGCAAGCAGAACCTGAACCCCCAAGTGTGACCCCGACCCACACGAAATTGTACCTGCCGGGAGTCCCCCTCCCCCAGTAGCTGTCTCCTCCTCCATCTGAGTAGACGTCCTCAACCCCCTTGTGGATAATAGGGGACCTAGGAAAAATGAAAAATAAAAATAAAAATAGAATAACATAAGGAAAGCTGTGGGATTTACAAGTGGATATAGAGAAAAGCAGAAATAACATAATAATTCCCAAAACTAATTAGAGTAATTATAATCACCAGGAGATTGCTCGAAGGAGGGAAAAAGACCCACCCCCGAGCAATCCCCCAGCGAACCGCGAAAACAAGGTTACACATTCCCCACAGAGTGGGGGTACCTACTGGGGGGTTAAGTGACTGACCGCCCGGGAGCGACCGACAGGGGCCACTAGGGCAATGAAACAAAAAGGATGATAACCACAGAAAATATAAACAAACTGACAACACAGCCTAGAAAAAAAAAAAAAAGGTTTTTAAACTTTCCCAATGAGACCAAATAGAGGCCTGCTAGGCTGATAAGGGGGGCCCCAAACCAACTTCACGGTCCCGGAGACGAGCCTCTCAGAGCGCTGGGACTGTTAAGTCTAATCAAGGAGCCAAACCTCGGGCCACTACTTCGGGACCGACCTCAGTGGACAGGGAGCAGTTCATCGGGGCCAGGCCCAGTCTACAAAGGGTGAAGAGTCAGGGATCCCAGGGAATAACATAGTCTGATAGAAACCGACCAAGAGCCTCAGTCTTCAATAGAATTAGGCCACAGTCTCACTTTGATTACGCCTCCTCTGCCTTTTCCTCCGGCGGGAGGATGCCTGGACTGAAGACCACCTATCTGGGCGTTGGGGTAAAGGAATAGTATTATGAAGCCTCCAGTCTGGGAAGTCCACATGGGGGAGATCCAAAGCCTCCAGGAATTGCTGCAAATCATCTTTGTTATATAAGGACGCAGATTTCCCATCCTTCGTTGCTGTAAGCCAGAACGGAAATCCCCAGCGATATGTTGCCCCCGCTGCTCGCAGGGCCTGGATGATACAATAATATACACCTTTGTATATGCCAAAGATTTTAAACTTAATCCCCAATTATAAACCTTTTGTTTTAATGTATTTTTATTAAATTAAATTTAACAAACAAAGAAAAGAAAAATAAAGATATCACAACAGCATCATTTCTCCCTATTAATATTATCTCTGTCCGGTGCTCACCACCATAAAATATATGTTAAAGCTCAGGACCTGCATTGCCATACTGCGAGCAACCCATTAGTATGTGCTTATTAATTATTATTAACAAAAATGTTCCCACCCCTCTCCCCACCTAATAGAAGGGGAGGAGGAGGGACAAAAGAAGAAAAAAAAGGGAAAGAAAAAAGAATGGGGGGGCATCCGGTGAAGGGGGGGGGGCGGTTCAGTCCTTCTAATGAGATCTAAGCAGAGAAAAAAAAATATTTCTTCCACAGTATCTGGTTCTATTAATTCATAAAGGCCAGTAGCGCAAGAGAAATCAAGAAACTGCTCCCAAGGGGACCAGGTTTCCTGAAATTTAGACATGTTATCCTTATCTGCAGCTACCAACTCTTCCATGCGCACAGTAAGATTCACTTCAGTGACCCATTCCCTAATTGTTGGTATTGTTGTTGATTTCCAGTGTCTAGGTATCAAAGCTATGCCTGCCATCAGTAAGAATCTAAATATCTAATTTTTCATGGAGGCAGATGATCCCTGAGTCAGAGATAGTAAAACTACCTAAGGTGTTTCTGGTAATTTCTTAATCATGATCATGTAGCTTAAGCAGAAGATCATGGACCAAAATGGCTTTATCGCCAGGCAGGCCCACCACATATGTAGGTATGTGCCACCAGTTTCGCCCCATCTCCACCATTTATCCGGTATGGCTGAATTGAATTTGTTTAATAGTTCCGGGCAGTGATACCATCTTGTTATTATTTTATAATTTCTCTATTGTGATAGAGAGGCTAAGGTTGACTTGAATGTATAACGAAATACTTTATCCCATTATTCTTCCCTGGTCAGTTTAATACCTAATTCTTGCTCCCAGTCTCGGGTATAGAATGGTCAATGGGGGAATGCATGGACTTGGAGGATTCCATATATTTTAGAGAGGTTGTGTGTATACTTTTGGTCAGAAAGACACAAAACTCCTCGAATTTGGTAAGATCCCTATGAAGCCGCTCTTTGCCCAATCCGTCATACCAGTGACGTTATTGGAAAAAATAGAGCCAGTCTCCTCTTCCACTTCTGGATGGGAATATAAGCTCGTTCAAGGGTTTCATTCCCTTTGAGGTAATTGCTTGTATAATAGGTGTGGGCGTAATGGTTTCCAGCACAGGAAGCCCTGATCGGACATCCCCGGGGGAAACCCTGGATTACCCAAAATCAGGGAGAGAGGCCCCGGGCATGATGTTATTCCATGTCAGCCTATAGTCCTGTCCCAGACATATAGGAGCGAGGAGAGCAGCAAATTGAATTGCATGGCTGGTGGGCATTCCCTTGGGAGCACCCAAGGAAGAGAGGTCAATGGTATTGGTGATAGATCTGACTCGACAGTGACCCACAGCTTAAAAGGGCCATGATGGAACCAATATATGATTGCTGCGGTGTAATATAATTCCAAATGGGGCAGGCCCACTCCGCCAGTGTCTCTCTTCCTCACTAAAATATAGTACCCAAGTCTCACTGGGGTCTTCATCCAGATAAACCTAAGTAGGACAGAGCGGGCCGATCTAAAAAATGAGCGTGGAATCCTAATTGGAATAGTCTGAAAGATATATAAAAATCTAGGCCCCATCCAAGAGTGATGCAATGAAGACCATCTCTTAAAACATTGTTGCATATTATTCAAGAGTGGGCAGTTATTTAATTCGTATAATGCTTGAAGTTGTGATGGTATTTGAAGTCCTAGGTATTTTATTGAATGACGCGCCCATTGAAATGGAATTTTTTGTACAATTAAATCTTGAGTGTCTGCAGTGAATGATACGTCGAGGCAATAAGATTTAGTGGCATTCAGTTTAAAGTTGCTTAGAGTGCTATAAATTTCAATTTCTTTTAGAAGTGAAGGAAAGGCTATTATCGGATTGATAATATGAAACAGCAGGTCATCCGCGAGTAGACTAATCTTATATTGTTTGCCGGTTGTCCACACCTTGTATTGAATCATTCTAACGCAACGCAACCGCCAGGTGCTCCATGCCTAATATGTATAAAAGTGGAGACACTGGAGCAACTTGAAAAAGCACTGATACACTAATTATATACAAATTTCATGTAAATGGGATTCTGAGATGATATGAACATACAACCTTCATGATGGAAGTATTACAGATAAACATTGCAGTTGCACATTGACCTTCATTTCACGCTGACCTTTAGTATAAGCATTTGGAGTCAGCATCAAATATAATCAGCATCAAACATAAGGCAATAGGACATGTCCTACCCTGCAATGTTATGATTATCAGGTCTCATTCACTGAAAAAAAAACTATAGCGGGACTCCAGGCAAATTGCTAAATACACCGATTAAATCAGTGTTCCTCAAACCTTGCGGCACACCAAAAAGATCTAAAAATTTTCACGGCACACCTGAAAAGATTACATTTTTGTTGTGAAGAACTTATTTATTTTTACATATATATTTCATTTTAAATTTAATGTGAAGGATGTGCCTGCTTTTGAGAGCAAATCAGATTGAAGCGATTATAATCTTTGTACTTTCGCTTGCTTCCTTACTTTTCATTTGAGAGTTCCAGAGATAATTAAGTATTTCTCCATCGCTAAACAATGAACAAACTATATTTATAAGCATCAAAGTTGGAAAGGAACGATCTCTATTATAATATAATTAGAGCAACCTAGTTTGCATTACGAAAGGAACCAATGAATGACAGACTGACCTACTTTTTTATAACGTTTGCGACATTGATTTACCATTTAATTGTTCGATATGTTCAAGGTTTCAAAACACTAGCAAGTTTAAATATTTTTCAAAACTCCCATGGCACACCTCCAAATCTCACACGGAACACATGTGACATAGCACACAGTTTGACAATCACTGGATTAAATATATGCTTGGAGGCGCATGCGTGGACTCCGCCAAGATGGACGCTTGGCTTTAGAGCTCCGCTCCGCCGCCGCACACTTCTCCCGCTGACAGCAGAACGGAGCCCCGCTGCGCACTGCAGCTACGCCTAACAGCAGAGTATGGAAGACATTCCAACACGGACTACGACGACAGGCAAGACCGAAGTACCGGATATCACAGGTAGCGAAGGGGAGGGAGAGGACCGTCTGGCGTACCGCTCCTCCCACGCCGGCGGTAGAACGACCCCAGACCGACTCCACTCCGGAGTGGATCCTCTGCGCACTCCAGAGAAGAGCGCCTGGGCCGCCTGTAGTCACCCATCGCGCCGAAGAAGGGGTCCGACAATCCGCATCGACGTCACGCGTCGCCCCGAGGCAAGACGACAGTCGCCCTCTTCACACGCCGCCGCCTCGCCTCGAGATTTCGGTTCGCAGGTAGAACCGCCTCAGGTGCGTACGCGGAGGTTCGTATATAAA
>BLSH010200067.1:220032-232728 GCA_018402905.1 Glandirana rugosa | reverse complement strand
GAGGAAGGGTGAAGGAGGGGGAGAGAAAGAGGGAGGGGGGGGGGGAGGAGGAAGGGTGAAGGAGGAGGGGAGAGAAAAAGAGGGAGAAAGAGAAGGATGGGGAGAGGGAACGAGAAAGATATATCAAAAGCAAAAAAAGAAAACAAACTGCTCCTCCATTATCTAGTCAACTGTATATTTATTACAAATTTATTTCATGACAATAGATTCTTACCCCTTTGTGGTGTCCAGGCTCGCATCCTCCCACCCTCCCTCTCCCTTTTTCCCCTTAAAAAGCTGTTGTGTCCCTCAGGTAACCCCCTCTGAGTATGTGGGGGGCTGATGACCTTATGTATCCCACTGGGGGCCCTCCCCTCTGTGAAGAGGCATCAGAGTGCCCTCATGGGAGAATGCTGTCCCTGCTGGACGGCCCCCCCGTGTGTTTCCCCTATGGATGTTCTACCACCTGCATCCCCCTACCCGCCGTGACCTATGTATACAATGTCCCAGTAGAGAGTCCCAAGCCTGGGTGTTGACCATATGATTGTAACTCACAGTCTGTCGAATTCCTGGCTGTACTTGAAGGTATAATAATGGGGAGACCTATTTCCAGAGGGTCTCAACCCAATGCCGATCCTGAGATGCAATTATGGTTGGTACACCAGAGCTCCTTGTTGGCGGCTGTATAATTCCATCCAATGATTGAGACAGTATGGCAGATGATGGGAATCCATGCGTTGTTAGACTCTTGTCACCGGGACTCAATCTGGGAAAGAAAAGAGTGGTGCTGTATGGGATCCTGTCCTCTGATGGAAAAACCTTGGAAGCCAATCCCTTCAGGCATCCACATGGTGAGTGTATAGAAGCTTGTGTTTTCCCTCCTACACCTCCATATAGGAGCGGGGAGTCCGATCTTCTATGTGTGGTCGGTCTCTACCCGAATGTGGTAGGGGAGGGAATGTGTTGACCGGGATGCCTGGAGTTGGCGTGGCCGGCTCATCCACCTCACTGAGGTTCGTGCAGTTCAAGACAGGCTGTACTGGGGGAGAGGTGAGTTTATCACAGGCTCAGCTAATTTCCTCCCCAGAATGCTGATGTTCCGTATCTCCTGTACACCGATTGTTAGAGGTCATACACTGGAAGATCGTAACTTCAATTACTTGCCTCTTCCATTCACAAAATTTGCCTGAGTGTTGACCTAGTCTGTTAGATTGCAGGGATACCTGGTGGCCTTGTTAGACTGAGCCAACGTCCCTCAGAAGCTGCTTGGTGCAGAAGCCTGTGTTAGACGCCACACCACCGACTGAGCAGTCTCTTGCTTCCAGGCGTAGCGGAGGTGGTAACTATGACCATGCACCGGCAATTTCCATTAAGGCGGCTTGATTGTGCTTGTTTGTCCAGGTCAGTTGTCCAAGCAGGCCGGATGTAGGGACAGGAATGACCCATGCAGGGTGGCTGCAGGTTTACGGGCGGCTGTAGGTGGGGGTGCACAGGGGGGGGGGCTTGACTCCCGACTAGTAGCCTACATGTTTCGTTCTAATCGAACTTCCTCAGGGCTTCCAAGGTTTTTCCATCAGAGGACAGGATCCCATACAGCACCACTTTTTTCTTACCCAGATTGAGTCCCGGTGACAAGAGTCTAACAACGCATGGATTCCCATCATCTGCCATGCTGTCTCAATCATTGGATGGAATTATACAGCCGCCAACAAGGAGCTCTGGTGTACCAACCATAATTGCATCTCAGGATCGGCATTGGGTTGAGACCCTCTGGAAATAGGTCTCCCCATTATTATACCTTCAAGTACAGCCAGGAATTCGACAAACTGTGAGTTACAATCATATGGTCAACACCCAGGCTTGGGACTCTCTACTGGGACATTGTATACATAGGTCACGGCGGGTAGGGGGGAGCAGGTGGTAGAACATCCATAGGAGAAACACACGGGGGGGCCGTCCAGCAGGGGGAGGTCTCCCATGAGGGCACTCTGATCCCTCTTCACAGAGGGGAGGGCCCCCAGTGGGATACATAAGGTCATCAGCCCCCCACATACTCAGAGGGCGTTACCTGAGGGGCACAACAGCTTTTAAGGGGAAAAATGGAGAGGGAGGGTGGGAGGATGCGGGTCTGGACACCACAAAGGGGTAAGAATCTATTGTCATGAAATAAATTTGTAATAAATATACAGTTGACTAGATAATGGAGGAGCAGTTTGTTTTCTTTTTATTTTTTTTGATATATTGTTAATTCATAACTGCGCCCCCCCCCCCCTCAAATTGAGGGCTAGCGCTGTCTAGGTATATACACATTGGTTGGACTCCCAGTATTTGTGTGTTTTTTGTCAAGGAACGAGAAAGATGACATGAAAAAGAGGGAGAGAGAGAGGGGAAAGGTAAAGGAGGAGAGAGGGGTCAAGAGAGCATAGGGGTGATAGAGAGGGGGGAGGAGAGAAATGAAGGGGGGGGGGGAGAAAGCAGAAAAAAGTTATCATCATCTATCATAAAGTATATCTAACATAACCACAGAAAATATAATATAACACCGGAACAAAGCCTATATAGTCGATGTAAATCATTTCTCCATAGAAGTATATGGCACACTTACTTGGATGTGTATCGCTCTTCCTCTGGTTGGGTTTCCAGTATTTGTCGTTTATTGAAACTCTTTTTTTATCAATAATATAAAATGTTTCCAGTCATCTGACGGAGGAGTTGCTGCTGACTGCTCCCAGTTCTGTCTTCTATGTGTCATATAATTTTATTGTCATTGCACTTTGCCCAGAGCAGCGAACAATCAACGCCTTGTTGAAAACGAAAGTGAAAGTGCTGCACACTATGTCAGGATTTTATATGAATGTGTCATGGTTTTATTACATACAATATGCTGACAGATGAAGCTTCCCGTGGTCATTCCATGTATATGTGATTAGATGGTCGGTATTGATGGGATAGGTGTGCGCAGCCTATTGTGCACCCCAAATGTATTAAAACATGGATGGTGTTAGCAGGGCAGTGGACGGTGTCAGTAGAGAAGTTGACTTGTCAGTAGTGCAGACGTGGGTGTTAGTAGGGCAGTGCACAGTGTCAGTAGTTTGTTTTTTTATTTTTTTATTATTTTTTACAATTTTTTTTTTTAGGAGCCCTATTGGGGGGCATTGGTGAATTATCAGCAAGGGTAATCTGCACCACATGGAGTGACTAGGGTGTGCCCAGGCACACCTGGCACACACCCTGCACACGCCTATGATTGATGGGCATTCTGCAGTCTCAGATCATTGTAACTTCAATTGAGATAAAACAAACAAGGTAGATCTGACTGACTGCAGTACTTATGAGTTACTGTAGATGGCAGCAGACATATTAAACTCTTTGCCTTATAATAGTGACAGCTTTATAACCTGATAGCAATGTTTACAAAACCCTGCAGTCCGGGTACAAAGGTGTGCTGAATAAATTCCAAAACAAATGTCATAAATGACTAATTACCAGACGTGGCGGCTGCATTAGTTCTCTTTTTTATTTTTTTTCAGTCTATTTATATTCACCTACTAATCCCTCCTGTAAGAAACTTCATGCTTTAGGGTGACAGCACTCTTTGTAGTTTATCCATAGAGGAGTAGCTTTGTCAATCAGCAACAGGAAGTAAGAGCTACACAACATCCCCCCTCTCTTCGTCCATTTAAGGGGGGGGGGGGGGGGGTTGTAGTTCACAAAAGATAGTTGAAATTTCAGTTCACATGAAGGGAAAAAGACACTGGGTTTCTGGCAGGACCAACCATTTATTTCAGTATTTGCAGACAATTATAGACATTTGCAATTTGTTTCATTCCGTTTTTTAACGAATTTTGAAAAATCTGTTAGTTCAGCCCCTGAAGGATTTCACACTTTAGGACCAGAGCAGTTTTTGCGATTCGGCACTGCGTCGCTTTAACTGACAATTGCGCGGTCATGCGACGTTGTACCCAAACAAAATTTCCCGTCTTTTTTTCCCCACAAATAGAGCTTTCTTTTGGTGGTATTTGATCCCCTCTGCGTCATTTCTGATCACCGCTATCAACAGAAGAAGAGCAACAATTTTGCAAAAAAAAAAAAATGTTCTTACTTTTTGCTAAAATACAAATCCAAAAAAAAAAAATATAAAAAAACATTTTTTTTCATCGGTTTTGGGCGATTTATATTCTTCCTCCTATTTTTTGTGGAAAAAAATTGCAATCAGCGTTTATTGATTGGTTTGCGCAAAAGTTGCCGTGTTTACGAATGGTGAGAATTAATTTCTGGGGTTTTTATATTTTACTAGTAATGGCGGCGATCTGTGATTTTGTAGCGGTACTGCGATATTGCGGCGGACATGTCGATCCATTTTGACACTTTTTTGGGACCATTGGCATTTATACAGCGAACAGTGCTATAAAAATGCATTGATTACTGTGTAAATGCCATTGGCAGTGAAGGGGTTAACCTGGAGGGGGCGCTCTAAGGGTTAACTGTGTTCCCTCAGTGTGTTCTAACTGTATGGGGGCTGGGCTGGCTGGGGGAGGGAAGCGATCACGGCTTCCATATACAGGGAGCCTGTGATCACAGCCCTTCCCCCTCTGTCAGAACGGAGATCCGTGTTTACATACACGGGGGGGCCATCGCGGGTAGAACACAGTGAGCGTGCGAGCGCGCCTCCGGTGGCGCGCACTCACAATACTCGTTATCGCGGCCGCCGTCAGGTGAGGGCGGTTTGCGATAAAGAGCCACTTTGACGCCGTCACACTGCGGCGGGCAGTCGGCAAGTGGTTACATTTTTCCTAATGTTTGCAAAATTCGGAAATTTGAATATTCGGAAATTTAAAACATTCGGTATTTCAGGAATTTGAAAATTCGGAATTTCGGAAATTTCGAAGATTCGGAAATTCGAAAATCTGAAATTCGAAAGTCCAAATTTTGGAAATTTGAAAATTCGAAAATCTGAAAATAAGAATGAAAATTCAAAAGAATGAAAATCCTAAAATAAGAACGAATATCTGAAAATTCAAAAAACCTCAAAATTTAAAAAATGTGAAATAATAACTTAACTATCATTATTAGATTATAGGTATTGGAATTTCCTTTCAAATTTGGCTGTTAGTGAACGTAATGAATACGAATTTATCCGAAATTACGAATTTTCCGAAATAATGAATGCCGCACCTAAACAAATGGAACGTAACAAATGAATAATAATAAAACTCTTTATTATTATTATGTAATATTAATTCATTCCATTCCATTTGTTTAGATGTGGCATCCATTATTTCGGATAATTCGTAACTTCGGATGAATTCGTATTTGTTACGTTCACTAGTTAGTTAGTTATTATTTCAAATTTTCGGATTTTCGTTCTTTTGAATTTTCAGATTTTCTTTCTTATTTTTGGATTTTCGAATTTCCTAATTTCTGAATTTTAGATTTTTCGAATTTACGAATTTCGATCATAAGGAATGATCCGAAAAATTAAAGAAAAAAAAAAAAAGAATGAAACGAAAACAAACAAATTTTTCAGCACCTGTTTACAGATGTATTAAAGGAGAAGTCCAGGAAAAGATCGTCTGGCTTTACTTCCAGTTCGTTTTGCACTCCTGTAACCAGTTTTCAGCAGACAGCGAGCGGAAAGCCACTGACAGCTGACGTCACAGAGCCAGTATGGGCTCCGGAAATTTGGGGATCATATCGGAATCTGCCCACATGCCTGGAACGGCACCCGACTCAGCCTCTCAGCAAGCCGCTAAGAGCCTGGGCCGGTCGCTCCCACCCTCTCCATAGCCCAGAGCTCCAGAGAGTGCTGGAGGGAGCAGAGCAGAGAGCCGGTGACTGAGAGTCAGCAGCTCTCTGCTCAGGGAGCTCTGAAAACTGAGCGATCTGCAGTGTTTGATCGCTCGGTTGTCAGTGTTAGAACTGGCGGGGGACAGATCTAGCATCGGAGCGATGCTGCATACAGCAAGTTAAGTATGATTCTGAAAAAGCCTTATTCCCATACTTCCCTTAAGTCTGATAAAAAGGAAACGAATGCAGCTGCCACATCTGATGACGGGTAAGCTGCAATAGATGGTATGTTTCTTCCCAAATTTAGAAGACAAGGGTTATCCCTGTGGAGGAAGTCAGATCTGTACATGAAGTGCCCAGCACGCTGGTCTCAATAGTTCATTCATATTGGCACCTCTTCTTATGGGAAGACCTACTATCTATGAATACAGACTTTACATTGACCTCTGCTCCATCCGACATAAGCAAAGCTGAAAAGGACAGTGGCTGTCCCTTTAAATCCTGGGCAGTCCCAATCTTCTAAGGATTGTCATCATCTTGGTGTATTGCCCCGCCCCTGAGGACTCTACTCAATGGAAGAGCAGAAGGAGAGGCTTGCAGCGTGCTTCTCAGGACAAATTCAAGGACTAAATAACTACATACAGTATATATCATATAAAGGGGCACACAGCACAGTGTTTTATGGCTTAGTTGCTCTTAGTTAAAGCCCAACTCCAGGATAAACATATTATTGTATTTGGATGAAGCATGGAAGCATTAGTGTCTCTGAGTTTTTATTGCTGTCTGGTTCCTATTGGTTCCTTTCAGAATTTATGGGAAATCTCTCCAATAAGCACCCCTCTTTTCTTGTACCAGATTCACAGGAACAGGAAGTGAGAGGAAATCTCCCCAGTGGGGTCACAGACAAACAAAACACATTCTTTATAGAGTGGGGAAATATTAAAATTGCCTGTGGCTTCCTGTCTCTGTGACAACTTTCCAATTTCCCAATTTGATGTCTTTGGGACAGGAAGTGAGGGAAAATCTCCCCAGAATAAAAAAAAAAAAAAAAAGACTGACAGAAATGTTAACTCTTCTCCATTGTATCCAAAACTGAAAAACGTAATATATATACAACTATGCCCCTATCCACTACCCTCACCTTCCCCCCATTCCAGTATGGTGGGGGTTACAACAACTAAAGGGCTATCAGGAGCTCTCATCAAAAGAGCCTGACTATGCCCGCCCCTTCCTGCTAGATCCACCATTCACTACAATTTCTATGAATGACACAGGATCAATGAATGGAGGGGGTGGAGCTATCAATCATCAACCCCTTCCAGTGGTGGATTGTGTTTTTTTTTTGGGGGGGGGGCAACAACAAAAAAACACACCCCGCCATAGGAATTCATGCCTCCGGTGTCCTGTAAGGGGCCGAACGAATAGATGGGGGGGGGGCCGCGCCCATGCACCCTCAATGGAAGGGCTGCCCCTGACCCCTTCCAAATTCAGAGATCCTGTGTCCTTCATAGAAGCTAGTTCAGCTTGATACAAGCTCCTCATAGGCCATTCATTTTAATAAAAAATATGATTTATATGAAAAGGAGAAGAATCAGTACAAGGGACCCATCATACTAGTTATAAGCTATGTCCCTTGTGCTAATTCTCCTGTTATGATCTTGCCTAACTTAGGCTTTAAAAGTGTTTTTTTTTTTTTCAGGTGTGTATCTTTTTTTCATTATAAATGAACTTACAACAATAAACATTTTTGGTATTTCTGCATCTTTATTTATACATATATTAAAAGTATACCTATAAAAAAAATAATGCATTATCATATGCCTCATCCTTATATTGGTTGTAGTTTCTTTTGCATATCTGTACAGCCATATAATATATCTTCAGAGAAAACAATTGCATTATCAAATATTTTATTAAAAGCAACAAACGTTTTAGTACAAAGGTACAAGTAAGAGTGTGAGAGGTACATTTGTATAGTAAGCACAATGTAACAGGAGCTAAAGCATGGAGAAGACCATGTTGGATCAAAAAAGGGTACATAGCAAACCAATTGTTTGTCTCTACCACCCATTACAATCAAATGTAAGATGACTGGTAGCTGTGACACCTTTCGCAGCAGATAAACTGCTTCTTCAGGCAATTCTTAGAAATAGTCTTCTATGAATCTCTTTAAAAACATAAAGATGTTTCCCAGGGCCTGGGGGAGGGGGGGGGGGGATTTAAGTAGACAAGCAGGGCTAATCTGAAACACATAATCTTTGCGAGAATGCATCCTCTATATGTTTCCCTTTCTTTATTTCAGGCCTTAGCAGGACTTCTTTATGATCTTAGTAGGGATTCTCTAATGCATTTGTAGGTATTCTCTATGGTCTTAGTAGGGACTCTCCAAGTCCTTGGTTGGGATTCTCAATGGCCTAAGTGGGGATTCTCAATGGCCTTTCTAGGGTTTCTCTATGTTCTTAATCAGCCCAAGAACAGCCCAGAATGGGTGGCACTCTTTCTATATACCTGACCGGGGTGCTAACACTCTCTGCGCTCATGGTATTAGCTTTATACATGGGGTTACTTGTTTCCCTCCCTATCCAGCTGGTGTTCTTATGAGTGATGGTACAGCCCTTTCTGGGCTGATCTTGGTTTATAGGTAGGTACCTTCTTCCCACTTTGCATTCCAACCACTGCTGTCTATATTGGACTACTTTTCATTTGCAAGGAGTACTCTCACCTTTAGGATTTATACGTACTGTCAGTTATTGCTCTCTATCAGAATTTCTCTTTGCTTCAAAAATTTGGGCATAAAAGCTATGCATGAAGTGGATCCTGAAGAAGCTCATCTTGGGCGAAACGGGTCAATCGCTTCACCCGTTTTCTTCTCTGTTGGCTGTATAACAAATTTGGTAGCATGTATTACAGGTTTCTTTGATATTTTGTTCTATATTTTAATGGTGTATAATAAATATTGTTGATTTTTACTCTTTATTTTGTAAATGACTGTATACTTTCCTGTGTCTTGGCATGCTAAAATCCCCTATTTCCCCGTGTATCTCTCACCAGAAGATTCGGGGAGACTTAATTTTGTCCAATAGACCCCAAAATCTATCTCTCTACTTCTCACCTCACCCTTTCAGTCTTCTCTTCCATTACTAACTTACCAACTGACATATCAGTATGGATGTGACATCACTTCCTCAAACTAGATCTTTTTAAAACCAAGCTCATAATATTACCCCCCCCTCCCCCCACACCCCTGCCACCTTCCCTGACTTTTCCATCAAGATCAGCAATATAACTATCAGTCCTTCCAATCATGTGTACTAGGTGTAATCCTTGGTCATATGACCAGTCCCTTCAGCCCCAAATCTAATCACTGTCCTGGTTATGTAGACTTCATCTCCGTAATGTCTCCAAAATATGCCACTTTTTAACCAACGAAGCCACCAAGAAACTCATAGAAACATAGAAAAGTGACGGCAGAAAAAGACTGAGTAGTCCATTGAGTCTGCCCCTTTTTATTTATTTTTATTTTTTTTTATTTTTTTTACATTAACCTTGCTGTTTGACTATGGATTTATGTTTATCCCAAGCATGTTTAAAGCCATTTACTGTTGACTGTCTCACAACCTCATTCATTTCCTTCTTACCAGCCTATGGCAATTGCAGCTGCATCTCCATATGCCTACCTTTACAAAGGCTATTCCCTCTTCAGTAGAGTTGAGCGAACTGTAAAGTTCGGGTCCATACCGAACTTTCAGGTGTCCGTGTCCCGAATCCGAACCCAAACGTTTGAGAAAAAGTTTGGGTTCGGGTTCTGGGTTCTGGTATTTTATCACGCATGTTGAATAGCTGCAGGGCAGCCAATCAACAAGCGTTTCACTGGTTTTCCCTAGAAGCCATCACAGCCATGCCTACTAATGGCATGGCTGTGATTGGCCAGTGCATCATGTGACCCAGCCTCTTTATAAGCTGGAGACACTTAGTGCTGCAGTCACATGCTCTCTGAGACTCTGACTAGTGTAGGGAGAGGATGCTGCCGGCTCTGTGAGGGACAGATTGCAGATATATATAATAACATATCATCGATCTGATTGTGGACTAGGTAGAGACTAGGACTACTGCTTTGAGGGACAGATTGCAGATCTCATCCTGCATTACAGAACGGTCTGCTTTGAGGGACAGATTGCCGATCTCATCCTGCATTACAGAACGATCTGACTGGACTAGGTAGAGTCTACTGCTTTTAGGGACAGATTGCAGATCTCATCCTGCATTACAGAACGATCTGACTGGACTAGGTAGAGTCTATTGCAGATCTCATCCTGCATTACAGAATGATCTGACTGGTCTAGGTAGAGTCTACTACTTAGAGGGACAGATAATTGTTCCTGCTGTAAGGGACAGAATATTATTGTTCTATAATCATCTCCTAGTTCTAAAGGGAGAGGTTCCTGCTGGTCCTGTAAGGGACAGATAATTGTTCTAAAATCATCGCCTACTCCTTTAGGGCCAGGTTCCTGCTGTTGCTGTAAGGGACAGATTATTATTGTTCTATAATCATCTCCTAGTTCTAAAGGGAGAGGTTCCTGCTGGTCCTGTAAGGGACAGATAATTGTTCTAAAATCATCGCCTACTCCTACAGGGTCAGGTTCCTGCTCTTGCTGTAAGGGACAGATTATTATTGTTCTATAACCATCTCCTAGTTCTAAAGGGAGAGGTTCTACTTCACATGTGGTATCTCACACCATTAAAACTTTCAAAGATGTACCCCAATACCCCACCACACTGCTGGCGCAAATGTAGTGACCAAGGCTCCCTTCTCCGCATAATGTGGACCTGCAAATCTGTTACCTCATACTGGAATGAGATCTTTAAACTAATAGCGGAAATATCAGGCCATATCATTATTCCAGACCCAAAAATAGCTCTCTTGCACATTGGATTAGATCCCCCCCCCCCCCCCTTCCAGACACATCATTATACATACCTTGTATGCAGCAAAATTAAATATAACCAGGAAATGGAAAACTACCTCCACACCTAGTATAGCAGAAACCATTGCAGAAATCAACCATCAATATGACATGGAAAGACGATTTGCACAAAATAGCCTCACCTACAAAAAGTTCCTCCAAAAATGGGCCCTATGGATTCAAAGTCCCAAATGTACAATTCCCTGAGGATATATCCCCTATCATCAATGAATGCTATCACTGTAACTTAACCTTTACATTCACTTACAGTAACACATCAATACCCCCCCCCCCCTATTCTACATTCAAACCTAAGTGAGTAAATGTCTCTGAAACAAATCGCCAAACTACAGCTCCTCATCTCACAATCGTTTTCTATTTTTTCTTTATTTTTCTAGATATGCATCTTACTGTTAATGTGTAATTAAATTCTACACTATGTCTGTTAGAGATGCAGAAATGTGTTCTCACGATGTGATATAAGCAACGTTTACTGTTTAACTATGCTTAATAACCAATAAAAAGTATTTGAAATTAAAGGGAGAGGTTCCTGCTGGTCCTGTAAGGGACAGATAATTGTTCTAAAATCATCGCCTATTCCTATAGGGTCGGGTTCCTGCTGCTCCTGTAGAAGAAGAAGAATTTATTATTCATTTTTTTTTGTATTAATAAATACTTAAATAGTGCTACATAGTACATTTGAGGGCAGAATGAGGAGAGGGTCAAATAAGGGACGTGGTCGTGGTGCTGCTGGTGCTGCTGGTGCTGCTGGTGTTGGTGGTGTTGGTGAAGCTCCTGTTGGAAAGAGAGGATGTGGTCGATCTGTGCCAGCTACACGCACAAGTGAAACACCTTCCTCAGGTGCGAGTAGCCGACAGAACCTTCAACGTTATATGTTAGGCCCGAATGCCCCTCAATGATTGGTGAGGCCAGAAGAAGTACAGGCGATAGTAGATTGGGTGGCTGTCAATGCCTCCAGTTCCTTCACATTGTCTCCCTCCCGGTCCCTTGATGAAAGCTCAGAGTTGGCACCTGAACCCCATGGCCATCTGTCTTTCACCTCAGCCCCTTGTAAATTAGCCAAGCTGTCTGAGCCCCAAGTCATGCAAGAGACTCTTATGCTTTTTGATGACTCTTCTGGTGTGCTTTCCGTGGGCCATCCACATAGCCCTGCCCCAGAAGTGGAAGACATTGAGTGCACCGATGCCCAACCACTTCTGTCGCAGGATGAGGACATGGAAACACCAGTGCAGCACGTCTCTGATGATGACGAAACACAGGTGCCAACTGCTGCAGCTTTCCTTAGTGTGCAGACTGACAAGGAGGGCAGTGGTGAAGGGTGGGTGGAAGGTGATGTGGAGGATGATGAGGTCTTAGACCCCACATGGAATGAGGGTCATGCGAGTGACGTGTGCAGTTTGGAGGAAGAGGTGGAGGTCGCACAGAGGCACCAGCACAGAAAAAGAGGAAGCAGGTTGCAAAAGCGGAGTGAGCGTCCTCTAGACAGTAGGCCTGCTACTACCCACCGCACCCAGGGACCTAGCACACCAAAGGCAGCTCAAAGGCGTTCCCCCACATGGCAGTTCTTCAGACAATGTGCTGACGACAAGACACGAGTAGAGTTGAGCGAACACCTGGACGTTTCGGGTTCTGCTGGTCCGTCCGAACTTCGGGACAAAGTCCGGGTCCGGGTCCGGACGGAACCCGAACGATCGCACGGACAACGAACCCCATTGAAATCAATGGGGACCTCCACAAGCGAGTTGAGATGAGCACAGAACAGCAGTCGTGTAACAGACTTCTTGACGGTACACCCCCTTGCGGAAACTCGACGGAAACCACACGATCCAGGGACCCACGCCACCCATCATCGTCCGGATGACAGATCTCCTGCGAGTGAGGCGAAAACGTTGGACGAAGGAGAAAAAGACACGACCACGGAGACACGCTGGAGGTGGAGAAGGAG
>BLSH010200067.1:174841-188075 GCA_018402905.1 Glandirana rugosa | reverse complement strand
TGATCACACATGTGTCTCGGGTTGCTCAAAAAAATAATTCCAGGACTGTGCAGAATATGACCGATTGTGTATTGCCATGTAAGATTATATAAGACGGGGGTGCTCGCCGGGGGATCCTAGACTTAAACAACAATGAAGACCAACATCAGGGGTCTCATGACTACTCCAATCCTGTATGTAATGATCCTGTGAACTGTAAGTAATTGTTATACATGTGATCACTGGCATATTGATGACCAATGTTTCTGTTTCCTTCAATGTAATTTTGGAAAACTTCAATAAAAACCATTTTGAAAAGAAAAAAAAAGATCATACAAGACCAAAAAGCCCCAAGGTCAGTGTATATAAAAGCAGATGTCCTATTAATCCAAAACTTAACAGTGGCACTTCCATACACAATGAATGCTGACAGTAGTCAATACACAATAGTCCAGCAAAAGGATCTGGTGCCTCCACAGCCCAGGTGTCCTAACATGCTGGTGTTGCTCTAGTGCTGAGACAACTGCTCTATTGTTTTCTTGTGTCCTGATGAAGCTTCTTCTAGCGAAATGCGTTGACTCATGAAGCTATGTATTCACATTGGCATATCTATATTGCATGTAGAGTTTATTACTTTATCACCATGTATGGTTGACTCAGTTCCTGAGCAAACAAAACGCATTTGTTTTTTAACCACTTGCCAACCGCGTATACTATATATACGGCACCACTGCGCAGATCGCCATCTATAAACGATCTCGTGCCCGCCGCGCGCTCCCTAGATGAGGCCGTGGGTCAGGCAGACTCAATGTCCACCCCCTCACAGTTAGAACACACACACAGGGAACACAGTTAACCCCTAGAGCCCCCCTACAGGTTAACCCTTCCACTGCCATTGACATTTATGCAGTAATCAGTGCTTTTCTTTTAGCTCTGATCGCTTTATAAATGTCATTGGTCCCAAAAAAGTGTCAAAAATGTCCGACATGTCTGCCACAATATCGCAGCCCCGATAAAAATCGCAAATTGCCGCCATTACTAGTAATAAAATAAAAAAAGTGAAAACGCCATAAATTAATTCTCATATCAAATACCACCAAAGGAAATCTCTATTTGTGGGAAAAAAAGGACGTCAATTTTGTTTGGGTACAACGTTGCACGACCGTGCAATTGTCAGTTAACTACTTCAGCCCCGGAAGGATTTCCCACTTTAGGACCAGAGCACTTTTTGCGATTCTTCACTGCGTCGCTTTAACTGACAATTGCACGGTCGTGCGATGTTGTACCCAAACAAAATTTGCGCCCTTTCTTCCCCACAAATAGAGCTTTCTTTTGGTGGTGTTTGATCACCGCTGAGTCATTTCTGATCGCCGCTATAAACAAAAAAAGAGCGACAATTTTGCAAAAAAACCCCCAAATTTCTTACTTTTTGCTATAATATAAATCCAAAAAAATATATAAAAAAACAAAATTATTCATCAGTTTTGGCCGATTTATATTCTTCCTCATATTTTTGGAAAAAAAAAATTGGCGTGTATTGACTGGTTTGCGCAAAAGTTGCCGCATTTACGAATGATGAGAATTAATTTATGGGGTTTTTATTTTGTTTTTAATTGTTTACTAGTAATGGCAGCAATCTGAGATTTTTAGCGGGACTGCAATACTGCGGCAGACATGTCGGACCATGTTGATACTTTTTTGGGACCATTGACATTTATACAGCGATCAGAGCTATGATTGCATTGATTACTGTGTAAATGTCACTGGCAGGGAAGGGGTTAACCTGCAGGGGGCACTCTAAGGGTTAACTGTGTTCCCTGGGTGTGTTACTAACTGTGTTGGGGCTGAGCTAAGTGGGGGAGGGGAGTGATCACTGCTCCCATATACAGGGAACCTATGATCACATCCCTTCCCCCTGTCAGAATGGAGATCCTTGTGTATACATACACGGACCTCCGTTCTGTCGCTGCGGGGGACATTGAGTCCGCCCTACCCGCTGCCCCGGAACACAGTGAGCGCGCGAACGTGAGCTCACGATCCGCAATCTCGCAGCCACCATCAGGCGATGGCGGTTTGCGATAGCGAACCAATTTGGCACCGTCAGACGACGGCGGGCGGTCGGCAAGTGGTTAAAGCAAAGCAGTGCCAAATCGCAAAGAGGACTCTGGTCAGGAAGGGGGTAAATCCTTCCGGGGCTGAAGTGGTTAATCACAAACAGGCATGCATGGTGTATGGTATTTTAGATTGATTGTACAATGAATATTTTTATTTTTATATGGTTGTGTATTCCTTATCTGGCTTATATAGTGAGATTTTTCTACTTTGTATACATATCACAGATAATGGCCTTGAGTGTCTTTTTTATACTATAGACCAGTGGTTCTCAACTCCGGTCCTCAGGACCAACCAACAGGCCAGATTTTAAGTATTACCTTGGGGAGATGCAGACTAGAATACCTGCAATCACTGAGCAGCAAATGATATCACCTGTGATGTATTTCAGTTATCCTGCAAACCTGGCCTGTTAGTGGGTCCCGAGGACCGGAGTTGAGAACCACTGCTATAGACCAATGGAATTCTTTTTATCCTTAATATTTGTTGTTCCCCATCTTCTATTTCACAATCATACGAGACTTTGCATGTAGTCACAGAGGGCGAGGCTGAGGGCGAGGCATCCAAGGTCCCAACCTAAATGGCAAAAAGCACGATTGCAAAAACAGCAATGACAGTGGCAATTGTGGTCCAATTCTGAAAAGAGAAGGAAATCACAATCAGGATCAAAGAAACACGTAACACATAGCTCCATTATTTTCCACATTTCCATGTGTTGGCAGCATATCAGGATATTCCCCATTGTACTCATCCCAGCTGGCACAGCGAGTTTCTTAAAATGCAGTATATTTTAAAGCTTTGATAGATATAAGACATGCCTATGCTCTGTGTTCCATACATGGAAAGCATTGTGGGAATTTACCTGGCCTTCCGGAAGCTGAGAGCTTAAAGGTCCTCCTATCTAATCAGGTGAGAATGCAGGTTCCTTTGCATTGCCCCATTCTCAATTGTCCTGGAGCACCATGATATCTCTGGAGGCATGGCTGGAGTAAGGCCTCAGTAAGGCTGCTGGCAAATGGACGTTTAGAGGCATTTGGGCGTTTTTTTCAGCTGCCCCTAAACGTTCCTCTATGTTATCTTATCAGTACATTTACACAGGGTCGTTTAAGGTCGTTTCCAGGCAGTTGTGCTTAGAGGCATTTTTTGGAATGCAAAAAAAAATGGGTTCAAACGCCAGTTCAGAGGCATTTGAAACGCCAAACAGCTTGTAAACGCCGATAAATGCGCCTAAAGCCGGTAACTCGCGTCTAGGACCATTTCGTTTACAGGCATTTCCATTTAAAAATGTTTTTTTTTTTTCCAAAAACGCTCCTAGACACAAACGCGGCAAAATGGCTTCTAAAGCCTCGTACACACGGGACGACGACCGCATTCAACACGTCATACTCACGACCGTTGTATGCGAAATCGATCGTTTGTGTGCGCTCTTTCAACAGTCGAACATACGACGGTCGTACATGGGAGTTGTATGAGCAGACTACAAAACTTGGTCGTACCAACAAGCTCGCATACAACCATTGTATCGTGTGTAGAGCAGTTGGGTACAACAAGTTGTATTGTGCTAAACACGCATGCGCCAAGTCCACTTCAACTAACACGAAATTAGATGAAGGAGCCCAAAGGGTGACGCTACGATACCAGCACTTCCTCTTTATACGCTCGTTCGCGTCATCACGTTCGGCCGGCCGCAAGTTGTATGTACGACCGTCGGGTGCACGTCAGTATGCTATTTACATTATGCAACATACGATTTGCAACGATCGTACGTACGATCGTCGTCCCGTGTGTACGGGGCATTACTGTGAAAAGAAATCGTTCAGGGGAGGTTGAAACAGCGTCCTGTGTAAATGGAGCCTAAAGGTTTATTTTCCTTAGGAAGCCCTTACATGTCTATCAACCTGTAGGGCACACCCAGGCCTCACCCTCTCACCACACGTTGGTCCCTCCTGCTCCTTTTGCATTGGGAACACCTACAGTATTTCCCACCTACTCCTTTTTCATAGGGCACAGCTATTTTGTGCCCCTCTACAGTCTTTGAATCGTGTAATTTATAGGAAACGATGCATCTGTGGGGGAACGACGTGCCAGCTCTGCGAAACTCCTCCCACCATCACCATCCAGATCCAGTGGCATGGAGAGGTTGCAACTATAGATGATGATAATTATTGATAATCTTGATAAATTCACCACTAACACCAGGGTTAATGGCGGCGATATCTTTAACACAACAAAACATCTTCCAAATACCCATTAATATTTGCAAAACAGAATAACAGTAAACAATAAAATTAAAAAAGAAGAATAATAGAAGCTCCTGAACTTTTTTTGGGTGACAAGCTTCACACGATGTCATTTTCCGTGACTGCAGCATGATTTTACATACGACAATCGAGGCAGAACCACGCCGCGTTTTGAGGTGCCATTCAAATGAACGCCATTTGAAATGTGCATTGTGCGATTTGTCATTCATACCTGGGCGTTTTGAAATCATGGGCAGAATTGCGGCAAATCTGCCTGCGATTCAAAGCGCCCAGGTGTGAGAAACGGAGGAGACCAGTTGCTGGAGTTTTTGGAGATTAATGTTGTTCCATTCTTGTCTGATATAGGATTCTAACTGCACAACAGTTCTGGGTTTTCTTTGTCATATCTTTTATTTCAAGATGCACCAAATATCACCAAAAATGATGAAAGGTCTGGACTGCTGGCAGGTCAGTTAAGCCCCCAGACTCTTCAGCTATAAGCCATGCTGTTGTCATAGATGCGGTATACAGCTTAGCATTGTCCTGCTGAAATGTGCAAGGCCTTCCCTGAAAAAGGTGTCATCTGGATGGGAGCATATGCTGCTCTAAAACATGGATGTACAGTATCTTTCAGCATTGACGGTGCCTTTCCAGATGTGCAAGCTGCCCATTCCATATGCATTAATGCACCCCCCATGTCCCTGCCAGTTTGCATGCCTTATATCCTTCTATTCCTGCAGCTGTGAACCTTTTCATACCTGCGGGGCGCTTAATGGGATGTTTGCCCCCCAAGCACCCCACAATGCACAGCATGCTACAGAGTGCATTCTAGGGCCCTAATTGGATGAAGCAATGCACCTGATCGCTCGTCAGGAGCAAGGATTTGTCCAATCAGGGCACAGAGCAGTCAGAGCCATGATTGGACAAAGTCATGATGGCTTTGCCCAATCATGGCTCTGTGTTCATAGTCCCACCCCACACTATATAAAAGCTTCTGCCCCACAAGAACCTTTTGCAGTGTGTTGTTGGAGTGGAGATAGAGCAGTACACAAAAATCCTAACTACTAAATGGGAAGGACTATAGCAGTACCAAATATTAAAAAAGAATCAAAAACATTTTATTACTACAGATAAAAACAGACCGCATGATATAGTATGTATTACAAATACACACAATACATATGAAATCAGTAGGCTTTGCTTAGTGTTATTACTCATCGCCTTGTTGCAACAGGGAATAGAGTACTTGCTTTGACTTCTCGATGCTGTTGCGTTTCACGGCAACAAAAGCCCGCTTCTTCAGGAAAGATATGTAAAGCAGTCAAACTAGATATATGGAGTCAGCAAATAAAGCCTTCATATGGTCAACCACTGCCCCCCTCTGGTCACACAGGGCAATCCACATGCACCTTTCATAGGGAAATCAAGCTCCCACTAGTAGTATCATTATCAGGGCTGAGTAATGTTCCCTTGTGAGTGAAACAGTCCTGGGGAGGGTATGCTGCAGGTTGGGACAGCAGGGGTCCCCTCAAACAGAGGCCCCTAACCTATGGTGTCCACAGTGAAGTTACTCCTCAGGAGTAACTTTACGGTTCCTCAGGAGTAACTTCACTTCAGGTTAGGGGCCTGTTTGAGGGTACCCCTGCTGTCCCAACCTGCAGCATAGTGTAGTGTGTCAGTGTAGTGTCAGTGTAGTGTGAGTATAGTGTAGTGTGTCAGTATAGTGTCAGTGTAGTGTGAGTATAGTGTCAGTGTAGTGTCAGTGTAGTGTGAGTACAGTGTCAGTGTAGTGTGAGTATAGTGTAGTGTGGCAGTGTAGTGTGAGTAAAGTGTCAGTGTAGTGTAAGTATAGTGTCAGTGTAGTGTGAGTGTAGTGTGCCCATAGTATAGTGTGTCAGTGTAGTGTGAGTATAGTGTAGTGTGTCAGTGTAGTGTGAGTATAGTGTCAGTGTAATGTGAGTATAGTGTATCAGTGTAGTGTGAGTATAGTGTGAGTGTAGTGTCAGTGTAGTGTCAGTGTAGAGGGAGCATAGTGTAGTGTCAGTGTAGTGTGAGTATAGTATCAGGGTAGTGTGCGTATAGTGTAGTGTCAGTGTAGTGTGAGTATAGTATCAGTGTAGTGTGCGTATAGTGTAGTGTGTCAGTGTAGTGTGAGTATAGTGTAGTGTGTCAGTGTAGTGTGAGTATAGTGTCAGTGTAGTGTCAGTGTAGTGTGAGTATAGTGTAGTGTGTCAGTGTAGTGTGAGTATAGTGTCAGTGTAGTGTCAGTGTAGTGTGAGTGTAGTATCAGTGTAGTGTGAGTGTAGTGTCAGTGTAGTATCAGTGTAGTGTCAGTGTAGTGTCAGTGTAGTGTCAGTGTAGTGTGAGTGTAGTATCAGTGTAGTGTGAGTATAGTGTAGTGTGTCAGTGTAGTGTGCGTATAGTGTAGTGTGTCAGTGTAGTGTGAGTATAGTGTAGTGTGTTAAGGCATTTCTTACAAGGTTGGAATAGTGCGCTACAAAAGTATTACAAAAGGGAGCATTCACATTAGGTATAGATAGAGCAATGATGGATGATAAAGGTTAAAGTTTTATGGGAGCCTCAGGCATTTAGGATGTTTGAGCCAAAGTTCCAATTACTTTTAAAATGCTGGTATTTGGAGGTGTGCTTTAGCATACATGTATTCCATCAAACAATGACTGTTCAAGATGGAGACCATTTCTAAAATGGAGTGAGGAACATTCCAGTTTCTGGTAATAGCCAGGCGGGTGGTTATAAGTACATGAGAAATGAGAGTGTGAGCGAATCGGGGCCATGTATCTATATCATGAGCTAATAGAACCATCTGTGGCGACAGGGAAAAATTGATTGGTGTAATAAAGAAGGGACACTTAGAAAGAGTGAACCAAAAGTGAGTGAGCACTGGGCAGTTCCACCATATGTGTAGTGAAGTTCCTGGGTTTCCACAATGTCCCTAGCATAAGTTGGTGGAAGAGGGGTAGATGTGGGCGAGTTTACATGGAGTGAGATATTTTCTGGACGGATTGCCAGTGTAGTAGGCAGCGAGAGGTTCTCAGAGGCATTTGAAGAGAGCTATACTATTGCAGAGGGGTGTAGGTGCATTGTAGGAGTTGTTCCGGATGGAGCATAGATGGGGTCTTCAAGTTGTGGGAGACATCAGTGAGGTGTTTGTAAGTATAGGATATACCACAACGGTGAGAGGAGACTTGTTTATAGAATTTGATTACGTGCCAGAGTGTGAGGTCGTTTGACCATTTCGTACTGGAAAAGGCTGAGCGGAGTCAAAGGTATTTGAAGAAATCCTTAGAGGTGATCTGTGGGTCAGTTTGGAGATGCTGAAAGGAGAGTAGCTGGGAGTCTCTGTATGAGTTACCCACAGTGGAGATGCCTGCAGAGGTCCATTCAGAGAACGAGATATCAGGTTTGAGAAATTTCAATGCGGTGAGAGGTATGGAGGAAAGGAGTCGCTGCAGTAAACCTTTGGTATGTTGAAGGACAGCTTTCCATATTTTGACAGTGGCATTAATAGAAACAAGGTAGGAGTGCATTTCATGGTATTGTAGAAGTAAGGCACTAAGGACCATCTTAGGTTGAGAAGCTACAGCTACTTTCTCCATTTGAAGTCAGGTAGTTTGCTGGGTAGGGTTCCATCAGAGTTTGGCTTGATCAAGAATGGTTGCTTTGTAGTATGCTTGAATGTCTGGTGCACCCATCCCTCCAGAGGAAACAGGTGTGTATAATGTATTACATTTAAGTCAAGAGTATTTCCCATTCCATATAAAAGTGGTTATTATAGTTTGGAGTTTGTGGATTTGTGGTTGGAGGAAGGGAGCGGGATAGTCTGGAATGTATATAGAATGTGCGGTAGTAGATACAGTTTGGATAAGGCAATTCTACCTGCTCTTGAGGCTTGGATATGTTGAAAATCCTGTATCGCCTTTTGAAGTTTTGAGATGAGATTGCAGAAGTTGAGAAATTCGGGAAGAAGGGGATACCAAGATTAGAGAGACTGTAATTATGGATCCACGAGAAAGACGTACAGGCCGCAATGCTATGTTTCTTGGTTTGGTCAAGGCCAATGCCTAGCATACTGGATTTGGAATAGTTGATTATATAGAGAGAGGCCTTACTGAATAGGTCCAAGGTACAGGAAGCAATTTCATAGGGTCAGTCAGGGAAATGATGATGTTGTCAGCATAAAGGCCAATTTTATATGTCCTGTCACCAACTTCAATACCTGAGATAATGGGGTTGCTTCAAATAGATTGAGCCAAGGGTTCCATGATGAGGGCAAAAATTAGAGGGGAGAGTGGGTATCATTAGAACGTCCCATTTGAGATGTGGAAAGGTCTTGACAGTAAGCCAAATGTTATGACCCTAGTGCTGGGGGAAGAATAAATGGCCAGAATCATTCCAGAGAAGCCAAATTTCATCAGAACAGCTCTTAAATAGGTCCAATCAACTCTATCAAATGCCTTCTCTGCATCAAGGGAAATGAGCAGGGAAGGCGTTCGATGATACTCTGTTAAATGTAGTTTGTCAATGAATCTGTGCGTACCATCCAACGCTTGTCTGCCAGCCACAAACTCCACCTGGTCAATACATACTAGGTGCGGGATGATATCTGAGAGCCATGTAGGCAGATGGTTAGCATAAAGCTTTGTATGAGTGTTTAATAAAGAGATGGGTCTGTAGCTGGCAGGATCATCAGACGGTTTGCCTGGTTTTGGAATGGTGGTGATAATGGCCTGCAGGGATTCCCCTGGGATAGAGCCTGTAGTGGTGATATAATTGAAAGAGTGACATAAGTGTGGGGCAAGGAGTTTAAAAAATACTTTATATTATTTTTTGCTGAAGCCCTCAGTCCCAGGTGCTTTGTGAAGTGTTAGGGTGGCAATAGCAGAGTCAATTTCCGAAAGAGAGAAGGGGGGTGAGAGGGAAGTTATCTGTTCCTGCGATAATGAAGGTAGTTGCAGATCTTGTTGGAACCGCTCAATCTCATCAGGTGAGGGTGGTGGAACAGAGTCAGAGCTGGTGAGGTATAGTTTGGCATAAAAGTAGCTGAATTGGTCTTTGGGTTTGGTGAGTCGGGGATTTAGGGAATTTTAGTGAGAGTTAGTCGGTGTTTAAGTTGTTTGGCCATATGGGCTCTTGGTTTGTTATTTTGTGAGTAGAATTGTAAATACAGTCTTTGAGATAAAAGTCAAAGTTGTTATGTAGGTGGTCACTAAGGGCTGATCTGGCTGTGTAGAGTTCAGAGTCAAGGAGAAGAGAGGGCTGGGGTTTGTTGGCTCATTCAAAGGTGCGAATACAATCTAAAAGTTGGTCCGCATGAGCCCCTGATTTGATTAGCAGGTCTCTGATGAAGGCCTTGTGGGCATTCCATAGTACAGTGGGGTCATTGACAGACCCAGTATTGACCTCAAAAAAGTGCTCAATTTCAGATAAAATCTGCTTTTGAGTCAAGGCCATAGATAAGGGAGGTATTAAGTCTCCAGATCGTACCATTTTTGACATGAGGGACTGGATACAATTTCATTGAGATTGGGGCATGGTCTGACATGTGATAAGTTTAAGTCCAATTTTGCTGGCTTTGATTGCAGGGTGTGTTTGTCAGTCAAAAACAAATCTATCCAAGAATTACTGGCGGGTGGAGGTGGTACGCCAGGGATCCTGGGAACACATAAAAGGTTGTTGCGGTAGAGGATCGAGTGGGGTGAGTTAATCAGGACCCAATTTAGCAGCCGCTTGATGCCTTCTTTAGGCATTCAGATATTGGTAGCTTGATTCTGGAAGGTCACAACTAATTTAGCAGGAAAGCCCCACTTGTACGGAACATTGTGATCTCAGAGGACCGCAGTGACCTGTGAGAATTCTCTGCGCTTTTGAGCTGTGGCAGGGGAGGTATCCATGAACAGGGAAATCGCTGAGTAGGGAGCTGGTAGTAGACATTTGGATCGAGCTGCAGCCATGATCCGTTCCTTGACTTGAAAAAAGTGGATGAGTGCCAACACTTTCTGCTATAATAGATATCCAAAAAAAATATATAGAAAAACAAAATGTATTCATCAGTTTAGGCCGATATGTATTCTTCTACATAGTTTTCGTTAAAAAAAAAAAATCGCAATAGGTGTATATTAATTGGTTTGCGCAAAAGTTATGACGTTTACAAACTATGGGATAGATTTGGGGACTTTATTTATTTTTTATGGTTTTTACAGGTAACATTGCGGCGGACAAATCTGCCCCCAAATTACACTTTTTGGAGACCACTGACATTATTACATTGATCAGTGCTATAAAAACGCACTGATCAATGTATAAATGTCACTGGCAGGGAAGGGGTTAACATGGGGTGGGTAGGCTCACTGGGACATTACAAAGATCATTGTTCCCGATCACTGGGAACAGGAGATCTCTGACAAGTCATCTGGCAGAATGGAAATCCGCCTTGTTCACATAGGCAGATCCCCGTTCTGCCTCTGTACACAGCAATCGTGGGTCAAGGAATGCTGCGCAGTGGGCTCGTGCGCGCCACACTATACCCCATGCACAAACCGACGTACACCTATGGCGGTTCGCAGTGTCCAACCACCTTGACGCAGTATAACTGCAGGTGGTCAAGAAGTGGCTAATATACTTTTGAGTATTTTCTAGAGTGTTTCTGCGCTCTTCTAAGTCAAATTTCCTGCCGAGTGATTATCAGCTTTGAATAGCGGATCTCACTGCATTGAAGTCAACAGAGATCCCTGGAGTATACAGTATGTCACCTTACAATAAGTTGTTAATAAGGGAATATACGTGTTTCTGTTTTGCAACCTTATTTGATGAGTCCTTTGCAATTTCATCTTATCCACTTCCTGACCGCCCCATAGCAGTTATACTGCTACAGGGAGGCCATTAAGTGCAGAATCACGTATATATATATATAATCCTGAGCTTCTGCCGGCACCGATCATCGGGCAGTGACACAAGGCAGGGCTTTGCCTGTATAAACAAAGCAGAGCTCCGTTCACCAGAGAAGTGATGGATTTTAGGTCCATCACTTCCCTTAGTAAAAGCCATACACAGTTTACACAAAAAACTGGCTAGGCACACATTTAAGACAAAAAGACACCAAAGGAAAAATGCACCTACAAAGGCTATTGATTTCAATACACAATTGCATTTATTGGACATAAATGGAAAAAGCAACCATGATGGGAATTGGAAAACCCCTACCCCACATTATACCCCTCCCCCCTGGCCCCCCACCCAAGACAACCCACCCCACCCTGATCCTGGCCACAGATCCTGGCCACCCCTCTATCTCCCAATCCAGTGAATATGCTCCCCTTCTGATGGTAACAGGCCCGGTTGTATCAGTGATCTGTGTGAAGTGATCTGCAGACTGAATGGCTAAAAGTTTGTAATGAAAGTGAGTCTGCCTGCTTATTCGCCTGGTTCCACCATCTGCAATGGACCTGTGTCCAACCCACTCAGACCAATGTCAATGTGAACCACCGACAGATGGGAGTTGTAAACGGACTACGAGGGGCCACGGTGGCATTTACTGATAACGACATTGGAAGGACTATAGACTTGTTGATTATGCTGATGAGCGTGTTCCACAATGGACGATAGTATTGAGTTGTCACCCAAAGTGTACATACATGGGTTGGTGTCCTTGTCATAGTATAGGGATCTATCATACCATGCTATGCCCAGACGAAGCCCAAGTCAGTGGGAGGGGCGAAACGCGTAGGCGGAGGCACATGACCCCCCTGAGGCTGGGTTCACATCTCCGATAGATGCGGCCCCCAGCAGAGGTCTGGTGCATCCCCGTTCACCATTTCAGGTCTGATTTCAGCCTGAATGTTTGGTTGAATTCGTACCTGAAACTGACCAAAAGACTCCAGAGAGCGCTCCATAGAGACCCAGTCAAAATCTCCTGCCATTGCGAACTGGATGCAGAGAACCTGCATCCAATTCGCAATATTGTGAACCCAGCCTCAAGGTCCATAGGTTCTTTCCATGTTGATCAGCTGCCGGCATCAGTGAATCTATGTGGGCATGCATCTCTGCTCTAGAGGAAGGTTCAAGGTATCCAAACGGTGCTATACAGCTGTCTAAGAATCTGCAAGGAAGCAAAAGCTTCGGAAGAACTACAACTATCAGCATTCAGCATCTAAAACCAGCCTTCTCTTATATCGTGGAGATTCGTTTACAGCCACAAGTGATCGTAGGAAGTGGTGAGCGGACAATTGTTTATTTCTCAATAGATGAACATTGTTTATTGTTGGACAGAAATCCATCCAATTTTTTGAGATTAACATCAATTTTTTTTTTTTTTTACTTTGCTGGTGGACAATAGAGAGTGTCGGGATTAGCGGACTTTCATTGTTAACTACAGACTGGAAATATCTCCTACATGTTAGAATTTCTGGACTCTAACAATTTCTATCTGGACTCTTTTTTAGATGCAGTTCATTTACTAGGAAGACACAGTGAAAAGAATAGAATTTATTTTGGGGCAGCCCCCTCCCTCCTTTCTCTTATTGGCCACAGGCCAAGTCACCTGGAATAAGTCGTGTTGTGAGTCGCCTGAAGTCGCTCTGAAAGTCACGCTGAAAATCAAGCTGAAATCGCATAGCAAAGTCAGCCTGAAGTTCTCACTCCCCTCACTCCCCTCTCTCTGCCCCACCGACCACCCCTCACTGCCCTTTCTCTCCCACCCACCCCCCACCCCTCACTCCCCTCTCTCTCCTCTCTCTCCCACCCACCCCTCACTCCTCTCTCTCCCACCCACCCCTCACTCCCCTCGAATAAGGTCCACTGAACCGGACACCGGTTATTCTCTTTCCTCCCTCCCCCGACGGGGTTTTATTTAAGATAAGAAAAGTGACACAGAAGGATCATTTACT
>BLSH010200067.1:162788-173966 GCA_018402905.1 Glandirana rugosa | reverse complement strand
TTTCCACACCCTCCCTTTCTCTCCCGCTCCTCTCTCTTAAACTTCCTCTTCCACCCCATTCTCACACCTCTCTCTCTCCTCCCCTCTCTTGCATGCAGGCAGGGGGAACTAAGTTGACACTGACTAACAGGTGACAGCAAGTGAGAGTTAGTGAGTGATCCCCCTTCTTCCTCAAAGCACTACCACTTAACCCATTCCCCTAGCACTGACACTCATCCACACCCCACCCACACCACTGCCACTGGTCCCAGCCTACTAATTAAGGACTACAGGTACCAGTGTGAAGCCCTGAGGTCTAAGGGGTTACACCCTTAGATCTCAGGGCTTCATGCTGGGACTTGTAGTCCTTCAATTTTGGAATCAGGTAGGTTAGTGTAGTGGTCAGTGTAGGAATCAGGTAGGTCATGTCGTTGTATACGTATGAATGCGTGTGTGTGTGTGTGTGTATATATATATATATATATATATATGTGTATATATGTGTGTATATATATATATATATATATATATATATATATATATATATCGAGTTTTATAGTTGGCCCCCCCTACTTTAGCCCCTGTCCCCCCTTGTGCCCCCCCTAAATATGAAAGCTGGAGACGCCACTGTGTACAGAACAAAAGCAGGTGAGGTTCTGGACCAACTTTTGCTGAATTTCTGGGAACCCCAGTTGAATTTTCTGGGAATATCAGAGTTTTGGGAATGTGCAGGTCAGCTACTCTCCACCTTGGAGCCCCGAACAACAAAACTGATGAAAATGTGTCTATGCTGATTAATTGCAAGGTCTTGTCCTAGATTTTCAGAACACATGAAGAACAATAAAAAGAATTTGGGTTCTTACTGTATAATATCCTCCTGGTTGGGTACCTGGTCCTGGATCTGGCCCTTCATTTCCTTCTTCTCTGGGCTGTAATTAAAGAAATGGTAGTGAGAGTCATTGGTCACATGACCCAGGAACAGGATGAGCGTGTGGAATTGTTTGAAGGGAAAATTCACTTTTATAATCATTCCCACCCATTACACATCTATTAATATTTAGTTACACAAATTCACTTTTTACTCCCTTTTATTCGTCTTCAGGTTGCTCTGTCCATCCAGCTCTCCCAGCCCATTTCCATCTATTTCCTCCTGCTTGTAGTGAGGAGCTGAACTCACAAGCCCCTCCTTTTTAGGGGTTCTCCATAGAGAGCACTGCATGAGCTGTTTACTTTCAGACTGTCTCTTTTACTAATCGACAGTCCGCACAGTCGAGGAGGAGGTGGAGCCAAAGCTGTGTAAATTTAAGTTTGACATTTTGAGCTCTGCAAACAACAGATTTGTTTTTTTCCAAAAGAGTAGCTAAGGAGATCCTGGTAGATGTGTGAAATGAAGATGAGGCTCCAACTGCTGGCTTGCTATGAAAATACTAAATATTTAAATGCATATACATATCTACCTTTTCAAATTTTAAATGAATGGCACTTACCTGTATAGCCTGTCTAAAGAGTCCGAAGAATCCTCGCTGTCTGTCTCTCCCGCCTGTAGAAGATACAGGAATAAGATCCTTCTGATAAAATTCAGGGTTTCCACAACAAATCTTCTCCCAATGTCACACAATTACACCGATTAGTCCATGTTACCCTAAATATTCATTTCTTTTCTAGGTGTGTGTGTTCACAATTGTGTATTTTATAAATTATAGTCTCCATCAGGGTTTCTCGACCAGGGTTCCTTCAGAGGTTGCTAGGGGTTCCTTGAGCAATGGTCAATTTCTACCTCTCAGATAAAATCTCAATGATACCATTGATATTTTTAGCTATCTGTAAGGGGGGGATTATTCCCAATGACCACAAGTGTAAGGAGCATTCTTCCCATTGACCATCACACTAATGTATCATGAGTTGTAGATTGTTAATTTTTAGCAGGGGTTGCCCGAGACCGGAGAATTATTTCAAGGGTTCCTCGGTGTTGAAAAGGTTGAGAAAGGCTGGTCTACATCAATTCCATAGTTATTCCATCTGAAGTACCTGGTGGAGGCTGATGCTCAATGTTTTTTTTGGGGGGGGGCAAACAGTCCTAGCCCATCACATCATCCACCCCCCCCCGTTCGTCGTTTCACTCGCCCGCCACCCGCCAGCCCCGCACTTACCCCATTCAGGTGGCTTCTCCCCTGCATCTCCACCCTTCGCTTCTCCTCCAGTCAATCAGGTCTCTGGACTCGCTTCCTGATTGTCCCAGAGGAAAATCAGGAAAACATTAGTGAATATTAATTTACTAATGTCACACAAATTGGTGGTTTCGGAGCACAGAGCCCATCCGTTTTGAAGCCAATTAGAGCGCTCCTCCCACTTCCTGATTGGCTGGGAGGAGTAGCAGGAAGACAATAGCAAATGTTAATTCACTATTATCACACAACTGAGTGGCACTGCGCCCGAGCCCACCCTTTTTTGAATGTGCTTCAAAATAAACCCTATTAAAATCAATGTCCGGCGCCCTGCGTGGAGATTAGGTCCCGGGCGCATGGATTAGGGTGGCGAAGCCCCTTATGAGCGGCCTCCATTGGCCTGGTTGATCCTGCCAGTCACCTTTCTTCTTTGTTTTAAACTGACCACACAAAGCACAGGAGCTGATCTGTGTTAGTGTGGTAAGTAGTTATCCTTTGGCTGACCATTCAGAGGTATAGAAACACAGCATGACTGGATTGGGTAGTTTGTTCAGCCATCACACCACCAACCAATCACAGCCTGCCTCTGACACATGCCTCAGCCAAATCAAAGCTTGTCTCTTGAACACACCCCCTGCTCAAACACAGCCTGTCTCTTGCCTTTGACTAACAAGACTATGGGATACAGGCACACCGTGTGTCTGTACAGTGCCCTGTAACCCCGCCCTCACTATCCAGAAGAACAAATGCATGGTGGTAACATGACAGAAATTTATACCCTTGAAAAAATAAAAGGGGGAAGAAAGATCATTTTTGAAAGTGTGTCCATAACATGGGATGTTCACATCTACAGTGCCTTGAAAAAGTATTCATACCTCTTAATATTTTCCACATTTTGTCATGTTACAACCAAAAATGTACAGTCAGGTCCAAAAAAATTTGGGACATCGACACAATTCTAATCTTTTTGGCTCTATGCACCACCACAATGGATTTGAAATGAAACTAACAAGATGTGCTTTAACTGAAGACTTTCAGCTTTAATTTGAGGGTATTTACTGTACATCCAAATCAGGTGAACGGTGTAGGAATTACAACAGTTTGCATATGTGCCTCCCACTTTTTAAGGGACCAAAAGTAATGGGACAATTGGCTGCTCAGCTGTTCCATGGCCAGGTGTGTGTTTTTCCCTCATTATCCCATTTACAAAGTGCAGATAAAAGGTCCAGAGTTAATTTCAAGTGTGCTATTTGCATTTGGAATCTGTTGCTGTCAACTCTCAATATGAGATCCAAAGAGCTGTCACTATCAGTGAAGCAAGCCATCATTAGGCTTAAAAAACAAAACAAACCCATCAGAGAGATAGCAAAAACATTAGGTGTGGCCAAATCAACTGTTTGAAAAAACTAAAAATAAGGAACGCACCGGTGATCTCAGCAACACCAAAAGATCCGGAAGACCGCGGAAAACAACTGTGGTGGATGACCGAAGAATTCTTTACCTGGTGAAGAAAACACCCTTCACAGCAGTTGGCCAGATCAAGAACACTCTCCAGGAGGTAGGTGTATGGGTGTCAAAGTCAACAATCAAGAGAAGACTTCACCAGAGGGAATACAGAGGGTTCACCACAAGATGTAAACCATTGGTGAGCCTCAAAAACAGGAAGGCCAGATTAGAGTTTGCCAAGCAACATCTAAAAAAGCCTTCACAGTTCTGAAACAACATCCTATGGACAGATGAGACCAAGATCAACTTGTAGCAGAGTGATGGGAAGAGAAGAGTATGGAGAAGGAAAGGAACTGCTCATGATCCAAAGCATAGCACCTCATCAGTGAAGCATGTTGGTGGTAGTGTCATGGCGTGGGCATGTATGGCTGCCAATGGAATTGGTTCTCTTGTATTTATTGATGATGTGACTGCTGACAAAAGCAGCATGATGAATTCTGAAGTGTTTGGGGCAATATTATCTGCTCATATTCAGCCAAATGCTTCAGAACTCATTGGACGGCGCTTCACAGTGCAGATGGACAATAACCCGAAGCATACTGCAAAAGCAACCAAAGAGTTTTTTAAGGGAAAGAAGTGGAATGTTATGCAATGGCCAAGTCAATCACCTGACCTGAATCCGATTGAGCATGCATTTCACTTGCTGAAGACAAAACTGAAGGGAAAATGCCCCAAGAACAAGCAGGAACTGAAGACAGTTGCAGTAGAGGCCTGGCAGAGCATCACCAGGGATGAAACCCAGCGTCCGGTGATGTCTATGCTTTCCAGACTTCAGGCTGTAATTGACTGCAAAGGATTTGCAACCAAGTATTAAAAAGTGAACGTTTGATTTATGATTGTTAATCTGTCCCATTACTTTTGGTCCCTTAAAAGTGGGAGGCACGTATACAAACTGTTGTAATCCCTACACTGTTCACCTGATTTGGATGTAAATATCCTCAAATTAAAGCTGAAAGTCTGCAGTTAAAGCACATCTTGTTCATTTCATTTCAAATCCATTGTGGTGGTGTATAGAGCCAAAAAGATTAGAATTGTGTCGATGTCCCAATATTTATGGACCTAATTGTAAATGTATTTTATTTTATGTGATAGACCGACACAAAGTGGCACATAATTGTGAAGCAGAAGGAAAATGATAAATGATACAAATAAATATGTGAAAAGTGTGGGGGGCATTTGTATGGCGCCCCCCCGGAGTCAATACTTTGTAGAACCGCCTTTCCCTGCAATTACAGCTGCAAGTCTTTTTGGGGATGTCTCTGCCAGCTTTGCCCATCTAGAGAGGACATTTCTGCCCATTCTTCTTTGCAGAATCCCCCAAGCTCTGTCAGATTGGATGGAGAGCGTCTGTGATCAGCAATTTTCAAGTCTTGCCACAGATTCTCAATGGGATTTAGGTCTGGACTGTGACTGGGCCACTCTAACACATGAATATGATGTGATATAAACCATTCCATTGTAGCTCTGGCTGTATTTTAGGGTTGTTGTCCTGCTGGAAGGTGAACCTCTGCCCCGGTCTCAAGTCTTTTGCAGACTCTAACAGGTTTTCTTCTAAGATTGCCCTGTATTTGGCTCCATCCATCTTCCCATCAACTCTGACCGGCTTCCCTGTACCTGCTGAAGAAAAGCATCCCCACAACATGAAGCTGCCACCACCATGTTTCACGGTGGGGATGGTGTGTTCATGGTGATGTGTAGTGTTAGTTTTCCGCCACACATAGCATTTTGCTTTTAGGCCCAAAAAGTTTAATTTTGGTCTCATCTGACCAGAGCCCCTTCTTAAACATGTTTGCTGTGTCCCCCACATGGCTTCTCGCAAACTGCAAACTGAACTTCTTATGGCTTTCTTTCAGCATTGGCTTTCTTGGCTTTCTTCTTCCATAAAGGGCAGATTTGTGGAGAGCACGACTAATAGTTGTCCTGTGGACAGATTCTCCCACCTGAGCTGTGGATCTCTGCAGATCCTCTAGAGTTACCATGGGCCTCTTGCCTGCTTAGTACAATGTGGCCCCTGGGCCACTGGTTGGGCACCACTGCTCTAAGCCAAGCAAGCCTAGTCTACTAGTATGTGGCTGCCTCCAGGAATGCCATGTTCACTGGCCAGGTAGTACAGGAGGCTGAATAAAGGAAGAACAAAAGAATTCCTGTGGTTCCAAGAGTGCACTTGTTTGTAGGGAATAGGACTGGTGTCTCGCAGGCTCGTAGTCAGTATGGATGGGTCAGTTCAGCCAGCAGGCAGAGACATTCTCAACAAACAGACAAATGAGTGGTCCAGACAGCAGGCAGAAACATGGTCCAAAAAACAGGCCAGGGTGAGTTCATACAGCAGTCAGAGGCAACACTGCACTGTGGTAGTGACCAGGACCACTGTTGCTGACTGCACTGGCATCGGTGACATTGTACTGATGTGGTGGCAATCAGTGACTGTTGATGGCTGCATTATTTCTGGTGACTCTGACATTGGTGTGGCTAGTGATCAGGAACACTGTTACGGGCTGCATTGGTATGGTATAGGCTGCATTGGTCTGTTACAGGCTGCATTGGTCTGTTACAGGCTGCATTGGTCTGTTGCAGGCTGCATTGTTCTGTTACAGGCTGCATTGGTCTGTTATAGGCTGCATTGGTCTGTTATAGGCTGCATTGGTCTGTTGCAGGCTGCATTGTTCTGTTGCAGGCTGCATTGTTCTGTTACAGGCTGCATTGGTCTGTTACAGGCTGCACTGGTCTGTTACAGGCTGCACTGGTCTGTTACAGGCTGCATTGGTCTGTTACAGGCTGCATTGGTCTGTTACAGGCTGCATTGGTCTGTTATAGGCTGCATTGGTCTGTTGCAGGCTGCATTGTTCTGTTACAGGCTGCATTGGTCTGTTACAGGCTGCATTGGTCTGTTGCAGGCTGCATTGGTCTGTTGCAGGCTGCATTGGTCTGTTGCAGGCTGCATTGGTCTGTTACAGGCTGCATTGGTCTGTTGCAGGCTGCATTGCTCTGTTGCAGGCTGCATTGGTCTGTTGCAGGCTGCATTGGTCTGTTGCAGGCTGCATTGGTCTGTTGCAGGCTGCATTGGTCTGTTGCAGGCTGCATTGTTCTGTTGCAGGCTGCATTGGTCTGGTGACATTAGGGCTGCCACTTTTTCTTCAAGCCAAACCTGATCACTTTAGCGGTCACAGCAATTTTTTTTTGTATACAAATGACTTGGCATGATGGGAATTGTACTTCCCGCACAACTGAAGGGCCATAGTTTGAAGACCTCTGCACTATAGGATAACAGACCTGGAACACCTTTGGGTGCTCCAAATAGAATAGTAATGCAGCATACAAAGTGCCCCCTCACCCTCCTACCAGGCCCTGTTCCAAGCTACGTTCATGACTGAATAATGTGTTCGGGTTTCGGGGTGACTGAAACCCGAACACATGATTCAAAACCCGGACTGCCCAGGTCAATCCCGCACAGGTGGCAACCCTAAGTGACATTGTTAATGAAGTGGCAGTGATCAGGAACACTGTTGATGGCTTACACTGGTCTGGTGACACTAAGACTGGCGTGGAAGTGATCAGGAACTCTGTTGATTACTGCACTGGTCTGATAAAACTGGTAAGGCCTCATACACACGTTTTTTGATGCCACGTTTTTTGGCGTTTTTTGCAGCTCTCGATGTTAGTCAATGGTGCCCTAAATAAACCAACATTTTTGACCTGTAGAGGGCATCGGCGTTAGTGAGCTGAAACTAGAACCCACAGCCACCAGATTCTGAGGCTGTAATGTTTTGGCGTTTTTGACGCTGACACCGCAAAACGCTCACTAACGCCCACTGATGCTGTACTGGCAGTAACCAGTGTTTTTGACGCCGATGTTTTTAGGTTGAATAATAGCAGAGGATTTAAAAAAAAAACGGCTGTTGACGCCAACGTTTACTAACACTCATTAACACCGATGCATCACGCAGAAAGAAATGCCGATTTTTTTTTTTTTCCCTGACGTCGGTCCCGACGTTTTGCTTATTTTTTAACATACGCCTGTGTGTATGAGGCCTGATGGTTGCCGGATGACACTGGTCTGGTGCCACTGGGACTGGTGTTGCTAGCGATCAAGAACACTGTTGCTGACTTAGACTGGTCTGGTAACATTGGGTAACATTGGGACTGGTGTGGCGACAATCAGGAACAGTGTTGCTGGCTTACACTGGTCTGCTGACAGTGGCTTACGCTGGTCTGGTGAAAATAGGAATGGTGTGGTATTAATCAGGAACACTGTTTCTGGCTTTCACTGGTCTGGTGGCACTGTCACTGGTGTAGTGGTGACCAGAAAAACTGTTACTCGCCTGGTGTGGTGGTGATCAGGAACACGTTTTCTAGCTACACTGGTCTAGCAACACTCAGGGCTGGTGCAAGAATTTTTGACACCCTAGGCGAAACATCATTTTGCCACCCACCCCTTGGCTCCACCCCTGACTCCACCCCCTTTGACCTGCCCAGCCTGATCAGTGCCAATCAAATGCAGTGTGATCAGCCCCAATGAAATGCAGCCTCATCAGCGCCAATCAAATACAGCTTCACCAGCACCAATCAATGCAGCCTCACCTGTGCCCATCAAATAAAGCTTCATTAGCGACCAATCAATGCAATCTCACCTGTGCCCATCAAATACAGCCTCACCAGCGCCAATCAAATGCAGCCCCACCTGTGCCCATCAAATACAGCCTCACCAGCGCCAATCAAATACAGCCTCAACAGCGCCAATCAAATGCAGCCTGATCAGCACCAATCAAATGCAGCGCCAATCAAATGCAGCCTCACCTGTGCCCATCAAATACAGCCTCACCAGCGCCAATCAGTACAGCCTCACCTGTGCTCATCAAATAAGCTTCACCAGCGCCAATCAATCCAGCCTCATTTGTGCCCATCAAATAAATACAGCTTCACCTGATGACATGATCGAGGCAGCTTCCAGCCGCGGCTCTTCTCTCTGATGACATGAATCAATGCAGAGCAGCCAGTGACCGGTCAACAGTGGCCAGGCGTCCTAGGCAGCAGTGCGCCCTAGGTGGCTGCCTACTCCGCCTAGTGGTAGAGCCAGCCCTGGCAACACTGTCACTGGTGTGATGGGTATTAAAGACATTGTGAGTAGCTGCACTATTAGGGCTCATTCACACGTGAGGTTGGGGGAGGTTAAACCTCATGATTCAGCTGCGGCTTTACTGTCCTCCAACCATTACCCCCTTTAGCTGCAGAGACAGCAGCCAGGGATGTATGCAGCTCCTCAAGCTGTCATCAGCTATATAAGGGAAGGGGCGGGGATGGTGGCGACTTCAATGACCAAATATCGCCATGGCCATGTTTGGTCAATGTCATTAAACAAATGTGGCCAGTGGCCATACTTGGGCAGTGATGTCTCCTTATTTGCTTAAAAGGGAGAGAGATTCCCATTGACACCAATGGTTTCTAGGGAAGCCGAAGGTGCTAGCACCATAGGCGTGTGCACAGGGCGTGCTGGGTGTGCCTGGCCACACCCTAATCACCCTGTGTGCGATTTGCCCTGCTTCCTGGCATTCCCTGTATCTCCCCTGCAGTGCTGTCAGCTTCCCTCCTCTTCTCTCCCGCTGGCTGCTGCAGGGGATGTTTCCATAGCTCCCAACTCTCCCTAATTTCGAGGGACTGTTCCTCATTCAGAACAAAGTCCCTCTTTCTTCCTCATTTGTCCCTCATTTTGATCTGATCCATAAAGTTGTATATAAAATGCACTTTTTATCTTTCAAAAAGTGTTTCCCAGTGCTAAACCTTTCATCCAATTTCTAAATTGCTGCATTTGTAAATTTCAAAAGCCAATATAGAGGAATAGTAGTGGTAATATGTATATATCTCCTTTAAGGGGCCATGGCAGGGGGTGTGTACTGTACTTTTGCTAATAGGTGTCCTCCGGTTCCATCTCAAAAAGTTGGGAGGTATGTGTTTAAGGATGGACGAATGAATGAACACAGTGAGTGATCTGTGCCGATCGCTCCTGTGTTCATTCATAACTGAAGCATAGTAAACTAGGTTGAATGAACAGGAAGCCGCTCAGCACAGAGCACTTCCCATTCATTCACTGTCCACTGCAGCTGAGGCTACAGAGAAAGGGACTATGGAAACTCTGTCCTCAGTCCCTTTCTCTCTGTTTAGGCCCTTGATATTTCACCAAAGTCCCCCAACAGGGCTCCTAATAAAATTGTTCAAAAATAATAAATAATGTAAAAAATAATAAAAAAAAAAAATTGCAAAAAATTATAAAAATAAAAACTGACACCAATTTCTGCTCTACTGACACCGTCCACCGCTCTGCTGATATACCACACGCATGCGTGTTTGTGCTCTGGGGGGCACACCCTAATGCAATAGCCTGCGCACACCAATGGCTAGCACCCATAGCTTCCTTAGAAACCAGTATTAGCAGGAAGCTGTCACATCTAGAAGCAGTAGAAATGGCGCTTGTATATATGATTGTCGGCTCCTGCAGAGCAGGGGGCTGAACAGACAAAGGTTCCGCTGTTCGTCTGACTGCTTGAACAACTAAAGTTCCTCGGCACATCCCTAATCAGGATTAGTCCTCTAAGTTAAATACTTTAACAGTCCATTTATTGCATATTTTGTAAAAAAAAAAATCTAAAAATATGGTCTCAGCCTCTTCCCTGATGCGGGGGGCAATGCTGCCTATGTGGCCTGTATGCAGTAGCAGTAGGTGTTATCACCCTAATTGTGCGCTCCCATTATGCAGGTCACCTGGGGGTGCCAATAGAGAGAGCATCAGTACTTTCAGTTTGTTACTGCAGAGTTATTAGAGGCCAAAAGGATGATACTCTTCCTTTGTTCTGCCCTTACCTCCAGCAGTTACATGCATAGTCACATAGTTAGGTTAAATAAAAAGACACAAGTCCATTTAGTTCAACCAAAAGAAGAAAAAAAAATACAATCTGAAACCCACAGTTTATCCAGAGGAAGGCAAAAAAAAACCCCAATAAAGCAATGATCCAATTTGCTCCAACAGGGGAAAAAATCCTTCTGATCCTACAAGAGGCAATCAGATATTCCCTGGATCAAGTTTACCCATAAATATCAGTATTCAGTTATATTATATGTATCTAGCAGTGGCGGCTGGTGAAGTTTTAAGATGGGGGGGGGGGGGAGTGCCAGACCCTGCCCTTCCCTTTTGGCCCCTTCCCGTCCCAGACCGTGAGGGGGGGGGGGGGTAGAATTTTGAAGTGGTCGGCGGTGACGATCTATGTATATTATATTGACTTATGACTATAAATACCCATTTGAACTAGGTCCCTTATAGACTAACGGAGAACATCCTAGTCTTCCTAAAAAAGGGGACAACCTCGTTTAACCTAGTAACGAAATAACCCCAAAAAAAAACGGAAGGAGACCTATTTGACACCCAAAGTCTAACATAAAAAAAAAGAAGAAAACCAACTTGATTTACCTGAACACAGAAAAATAAATTGGATTGATACACTGATACGTACATTGACGACCTCCATTCCCGTCTTGTTTC
>BLSH010200067.1:139293-153894 GCA_018402905.1 Glandirana rugosa | reverse complement strand
CAACGGGCAGGCAAGAAGGTACAAAGGATCAGGCAAAAGAGTAGTCAGAGTCCAAGCAAGGTTCGATACACAGGCGGGCAGCAAAGGTACACAGGAGCAGACAATCGGATGGTCAAGGGTAGCCGGGGTCGGAGCAGGAGGCAGACAACAGGTCGGGACAAGCTGGGTCAAACAGGAGGCAGAGAAACGCAGGAACAGGTATCAGAGGCTGGGGCTCACAGGTCGGGAACGCTGTAGAACGAGCAGCACTTGTCTCCAGGGCCTCCAGGTTTAAATAGGCCCGTTTGGCGCCGTTTCCGGCGCGTGCGCGCGCACGGGCGCGCGCAGGCGCGCGTGAACGCGCACGGGAGCGCGCGCCACCGCGGAAAACGTCCAAAACTGCAAATTATGTTCCTTTTTCCTAACAGTAGTCGGCATCTAGTGTGCAATTTCTGCACAATCTTTGAAATTGGCTTTTAGGGATATTGGTTTTCCATCTTGGGTGGTGGTTGCTGGTGAAGTGCACAAATGAATTACCTGCGGTGGTCTTGAAATTATTTTTTGAGAAGATGTTGGATTCAATATGACTAAGCTCTAAGTCCAATAAGATTAGAGAATCTTTGTTTGTAACATGAGTGAAAGATAGGCCAAAGGAGTTATTGTTGCAGTATTGAACAAAATTCATGATAATACAGGGTGGTCCATTTCAGATGATGAAGAATCATCTATGTATCGCCCAAAGAAATGTAAGTATTGGGCGAATGGGTTGTTGTTATGAATGCAGTGTTCTTCCCAAAGGCCCATGGTAAAGTTGGCATAGCATGGGGCAAGGGAAGCGCCCATGGCGGTGCCCTTAGTCTGTAGGTAGAACTGGCCATCAAACTTGAAGAAATTGTGTTCCAGGCAAAACTTTGTGGCCTCCAAGATGAAGGAAGCATGCTTGTGGTTGAGTTGGGAATGGTGTGATAAAAAAAATGTTTGATTGCTTTGAGGCCTATGGAATGTGGGATTGAGGTGTATAGGGAAGATACATTAAGAGAAAGCCAGATAAAAGTAGGTTCTCAGGTATGGTGGGTCAATATTTATAGAAAAAAAGAGGAGTCTCGGATGTAAGAGGGGAGGGCTTGGATGATGGGCTGCAGGAACTGATCGATATATTGGGAAAGGCCATAGGTGATGCTGTCCATCGAGGTAATTATGTGTCTTCCTGGTAGGTGTACAGAGTCCTTGTGGATCTTTGGTAAATAATAGAAATATGGAATCTGATGGAATTCTTGATACAGGAAGGCTTTTTCTTTTTTATTGATGATGCCTTGTGTACTGGCGTTTTGAATGATAAGTGACAGTTCTTTGCTGAAATTATCAGAGGGATCTTTCCGTAGTATGGTTTAGGTTTCCGTGTCAGATAACAGTCTGTTAGCTTCTAGCATGCAGTCTTTGCGGTCCAGAATGGCGATACTTCCACCCTTGATAATATTTGAGTTATTTTCCAAAGACTTGAGGGCCTTGGTTTCAGCTTTCATAAGATTCCTGCGCTTTGTGTTCTTTTCTTGGCACATTTTGATCAGGTCTGCCTAGACCATGCTGTAGAAGGTTTCAATGAATTGCCCTTTCACATGGGTGGGGTAAGAGATGGACTTGGGTTTGAAGGTGGTGTGTGTGTGATAGGGAGCTTGGGAAAAAAACAGTTTTCTGGAGTTGGCATGTGGTTTTCCCGGAGAAGTTATTCTAAGTTGTTTAGGGCCTCCAAGTCGTTGGGGCCCATCAGAAGGGTCTCACTTGACACATTTTCAGGTTTAGTGGCATGCCTGTGTGGATAGTTATATAACTTCTTAACTGTGAGGTTCTGGATGAATTGGTTGAAGTCTTTAAAAAATGTGAAAGTATTGGGTTTGTTCCAGGGTGGTGCCCTCTTGCCCTCCTCTCCTTCTACATTACCATTGGGTCACCAGGACCTAATTTCCCCTAGGGGAGCTGCCCCCATACATCATATACCAGTCACTTTACATTTCATCCCAACACACTAGCGCCATAGTTACAAACTCCCTCTTGATAGATTCATGCTATGCGTGTAGTGCTGCCCTCTTGAGGGTTGCTTAAATAATCAATTCCCCCTTGGGTCTCCCCATTCTGAGAGTCATCCACCACCCCTGGATGGTTCCATTGACAATAACTCTGTTTCAGTAATGGAGACCACACTACAGATAGAGTTAGAAGCGTTTACTTTAACTCTTATTTCTGCAAGCAATAACAATATTGAGGCAACAAAATATCACATTCCTTCACTTTAGCAATTCAGACTTATAGTTCTGGTGCACAAAGGGAGTAAATGACTTGTACACTTTCCTCACTCCCTGTATTCTCCAACAATAACAACAGCTGTAAAGAATACAGATTCCTCCAATTGAGTTTAAACAATACCTAATGGGTCTTTGAGAGAAAATGGTAATTTAGTCATATATACTGAAACTGAACAGGGAAATAGTACAGTAAAACCCTATTCCAAATAGATGACTCAAAGGATAGATTGGTACCACTCAATGGATTCTGCTTCAAAAGAAAAAGAATGTTCTACAATGTAATGATAAACTTTATCTACTTAGCAGTTAAACTATTGCTAGATGAATACACCAGGTAATTATAACTTCTATATAACTTCTCCTGTTCTAGCGTAGAGTGTTCTTAGACGGTTAGGTAATATCAAGCAAATAGCCCTGAGTATAGAATTTGGGGAGAAGATGAGATGATGTAGTTGCAGAAATCCTGCCTTGCAAGTTCAAGCAGTCTTCTGCCGGCAATGAGAATTTAGGTACCTATGAATACTGTGTCCTTCCAATCACTGAGATGAGGCACAAAGAGGTTAAATTCCACGGCACTAAAGAACTTTGCGATGCACGCTGGCTTCTTTGAATAAACTGGTAACATCGGTAATCCAAGAAGCAATAAAGAGATGTTGCATAGACAGTATAAGTACTCTTATGTGTGGGCCTAAGCCCGCTCACCAACACCAAAGGACTGTATGTAGACAAACAATCTGGCACTCAGATGATGATGCTGGTAATGCTGGGACCATTAGTTCACACAGACTGCTTGCTCTTGGGAGGTAGATAGCATCCACTGCAGTCCTTGCAGCTGTCCTCGATCGGCAGATACGACTGTTGTGGTCGCTGCTGCTGCTTCAATCCAAACAGAAATAAGAATCAGAAGGTTCTGCTGGTCACTCACTGTATTGCTGGAGAGCGGCTGCTAGCCGGGTCACCTGCAGTAAATTCAGTCAGCTGGAACGCTGTACATATCTCTGGTTGTAGCAGCACACAGGGTTCCTCACTGATCAATAACGCTGTCCCAAGAGGCCATTGTTAGCTCCTCCTCCCCTTTAAATAAGTCTCCTACAATGCATTGCACCTCCCAGAAGTCTCCAGCACAGCCCGATGGGAAATGGAGTCCTCCACACCAGAGTCTGCTGACTGTTTCCTCTTTCCACACTACAACTCCCACAATGCATCGTCCTGGCTGAAATTACAGTCTTATCCACAAGCAAACACTAGAGCGAGTCCCCCATTTTAAGCAATAAACACAATTGTCTGTATGCCAGAGGAATATTTCTGAACTCCTGGCTACACATGAATCTATCCATGGCACAGAGGGGGCGGCACCCATGCGCCCTAATGGATGGGCCGCCCCTGGTATCTAGGAAAGAATCCAGGCCTTTTTTAAAACAAGCTACTAAACTGGCCAGAACCAGTTTTTTGAGGGAGTCTATTCCACATTTTCACAGCTTTTACTGTGAAACCGTTTCATATTTGGAGATGAAATCTCCTTTCCTCCAGGCGTAAAGAGTGCCCCCTGGTCCTTTGTGATGACCTTATAGTGAATACATGGAGGATATGATCCTGGGGGGAGGATATGGAGGGGGGATATGATCCAAAGTATACCACATCCACTGCCACCCCTCTGTCCACATATACCATGTCCACAGCCACACCTCTGTCCAAGTATACCACATCCACAGCCACCCCTCTGTCCATGTATACCACTTCCACAGCCACCCCTCTGTCCAAGTATACCACATCCACAGCTACCCCTCTGTCCACATATACCATGTCCACATATGCCACATCCACAGCTATGCCTCTGTCCATGTACACCATGTCCACAACCACCCCTATGTCCACATATACCATGTCCACAGCCACCCCTCTGTCCATGTATACCATGTCCATGTATGCCACATCCACAGCCATGATCTGTCCCCGTATACCATGTCCACGTATAGCACATCCACAGCCACCCCTCTGTCCATGTATACCTCATCCACAACCACCCCTCTGTCCATGTATACCACATCCACAGCCATGCCTCTGTCCACGTATACCATGTCCATGTATACCACATCCACACCCACCCCTCTGTCCACGCATACCATGTCCACAGCCACCCCTCTGTCCACGTATACCACATTCACAACCACCCCTCTGTCCATGTATACCACGTCTACAGACACCCCTCTGTCCAAGCATACCACGTCCACAACCACCCCTCTGTCCAAATATACCACATCCACAGCCACCCCTCTGTCCAAGTATACCACATCCACAACCGCCCCTCTGTCCAAATATACCACATCCACAGCCACCCCTCTGTCCATGTATACCATGCCCATCACCACCACTTTGTCCATGTATACCACGTCCACAGCCACCCCTCTGTCCACCTATACCATGTCCACAGCCACCCCTCCGTCCAAGTATACTATGTCCACCGCCACCCCTCTGTCCAAGTATACCACGTCTACAGCCACCCCTCTGTCCACATATACCATGTCCACATATGCCACGTCCACAGCTATGCCTCTGTCCATGTACACCATGTCCACAGCCACCCCTATGTCCACATATACCATGTCCACAGCCACCCCTCTGTTCACGTATACCATGTCCATGTATGCCACATCCACAGCCATGACTTTGTCCCCGTATACCATGTCCACGTATAGCACATCCACAGCCACCCCTCTGTCCATGTATACCATGTCCACGTATGCCACATCCACAGCCATGCCTCTGTCCACATATACCATGTCCATGTATACCACATCCACAGCCACCCCTCTGTCTAGGCATACCATGTCCACAGCCACCCCTCTGTCCATGTATACCACGTCCACAGTCACCACTCTGTCCACGTATACCACATTCACAACCACCCCTCTGTCCATGTATACCACGTCTACAGACACCCCTCTGTCCAAGCATACCACATCCACAACCACCCCTCTGTCCAAATATACCACGTCCTCAGCCACCCCTCTGTCCAAGTATACCACATCCACAACCACCCCTCTGTACAAATATACCACGTCCACAGCCACCCCTCTGTCCATGTATACCACGCCCATCGCCACCACTTTGTCCACATATACCATGTCCAGAGCCACCCCTCTGTCCATGTATACCACGTCCACAGCCACCCCTCTGTTCAAGGGTTTACTTACCTCCTCATAAAAAGAAATCAGGTTTGTTTGACAACTTCTGTCTTTCAAGAATCCATGCTGTCTGTTACTTAAAATATATATTTTTTTTACTAAGTGACATGAAACCTGCAGACACGCCTTAGTCGGGGGAATACAAACAGTAAATAAATCAGGCCACTTCAGCACTGCGAGCAGTCCTTTGATTTAAAAAATACGGATGTTCATACAAGTCTACAGGGCTCTCCAGTATTTTACTTCCAGCCATTCACACACAAAGTTGGTACCTGGGTCTCAACATCTTCTGATCGTAAAAGGCTGACTATGACTTGTAACATTGTGACAGCTGATCTCTAATTTTGAATAATCTGTTCTCCAGTTTTATTAGCCATAAAGGAAAAGGAAGAGAAGAGGAGGCGCCTCTAAGTGCAATACGTCCGTAAAAATTTATTGAAAAGAAGATTAAAAACACTCACAATTAAAAAGATGTATGCACGGGGGCGTGGCCTGATGGCGGTGAAGGAGGATGTGATTCTCCGCAGCTCCGAGACACCGCTTCTCTATCCGAAGCCATCCGGCCTCCAACTCGGATAGAGAGCGGCATCCGACACCGGGAGGAAATCTCCTCTTGCGGAGCTTCAGTTTGAGCCCAGCATCGACGCGACATCCCGCAGAGCGGCGGCCCGGGGCAGAGCAGCAGGCTGCGACCATCAGTCAACAGTGTGCCGCCGCCATCTTGAGGCCTACTCGCCCGGAGCGGAGTCGGAGGTAACCGTGGGAAGGGTAAGCGGAGGCGCCACCAGGGAACAGCCCGATCAGGGTACCCATCGCTCCCCAGAAGGAATAGCGGCACGTCGGAGGGGTAGGACGGGACAATCCCTTATATCAAGTGCCTATGAGTAGACCTCCCATGGACGCCACCGGGCCTAATACCGCCACCTACCGCATTAGGGAGCAACAGGGAAGCCCCCGGGTCACCATCCGGATATTGGCAACAGATACAGATCCAACAAGACTCCAGGACCAGGTGGTCTATCTGGAGAATATTACAAACAATTCTCCCCCTTTCTATTAAAAAGTTTGACTGCAATGTATAACGACGCTGCCTCCTCTTCTAAATTTCCAGCTGAGAACTTACAAGTGCTCATAATAACGCTGTCGAAAACCAGGGAGGGAGCCGAATGGGACACTCAATTTTCGTCCAATTTCTTTATTAAACTTAGATCTTAAAATTTTTGCTAAAACCATAGCCACCAGATTGAACAACATAATGCCCACCCTGATACACAGAAACACTTAGTAAGTGTTCTGCGCAAACGGATAAGAATTTTTATTAATCTGAGAGCTGCAGCCACCACCGAACTTCACAAATGTGTAGTTAGATAATATGGGCGTATTAAGGTGGATATGGCGCTGCTCTGTGAGTAGATAAATTAATAAATGATAAATTACTGGTGGGTGTTAAATGTCGGATATAATTCTCAGCATACCGGTAAGTATTCCATAAAAATGTCTTGAGGTCTAAGATGAACTAATGTATATAATGTGTGTCAAAAATCAAGTAATAGTGTGGTATTTATGTTCGATTCTGGTGTATAACAATCTGATAATAATATAATGATATTAAAAAAGAGAAGTGGAAAAAATCAATAAATATCAGGAAAAAGTTTAAATCATGTAACAAAATGTGTCGTAAAAAATCAGAAATTGATCAAAATAAAAATAACGTGCCTTATAAGACCATAAATGCCCACCCTGATACACACGGATCAAGCCGGCTTTACCAAAGGGCGACAAGCGGCAAACGCCACTAGGAGATTGATAAACGTGATCCATCATGCGGGGCTCAGCGGAACGCCTTCTCTGCTCCTCTCTCTGGAGTCCCCCCTTATTATCCCCCTTCCCCCCATACGCCCTGCTTTTTATCAATATGTAATAGGGATGGAGGTGAATGTACGCTTAGTCATCACCTCCATATAAAGTCCCACATTTTTGCTCTTTGTCTTTTGCTGGACGCAGAAAAGGCGTTCGACAGGGTTCACTGGACATATCTCCATCAAGTCCTTCAAAAATTTGGGTTCACAGGTCACATTCTGAAAGCAATACTGGCACCATACACAACCCCCTCAGCCCAAGTATTTTCAGCTGGCATGTTATCAAAACCGTTCCATATAACAAATGGAACTAGACAGGGATGCCCCCTATCCCCCCTAATTTTTACTTGTCTCTTGAGCCCCTAGCAGAAATGATCAGGAAAAACTCACGAATATCAGGCATAGAAATAGGCAAATCGACACACAAAATCAGCCTATTTGCAGATGATGTAATACTGGTGTCAAACCCGGCTCCATCCCTGGTAGAAGTATGGAAAACTCTCGACCTCTTCAGCAAGGTATCCTTTTACAAAGCGAACGAGAACAAATCATATGTGTTAGAACTGGGTATAGATGCAACCACGAGCAACCTCTTACAAGCACAACACCCATTTTTGGGCTAAGGATAGTATCAAATACTTAGGCATACAGCTACCAAAAACAGTGAAAAGTTTATTCGCTATTAATTTCAAACCAGCCCTAGAGACGCTTAAAACTGAATCGCAAAAGTTGACAAAACACGAGCTGTCATGGTGTGGAAGACTAGCGGCATTTAAAATGCTTCATCTACCACAGATATTATACCTATTTAGGACCATCCCGATACAACTCCCCCAATCGTACTTCAAATCGCTACAGACTACTCTCAACCAGGGTATCTGAAAGGGGAAAAAACCAAGGTGCGCACACGCAACACTCACTAAACACAAACACGCAGGAGGCACGAGTTCTATAGAATTTGAGGATTACCACATCGCGTCCATATTAGCACCAATAAATGATTGGTTCCTCCCCCTACCCACCAAAATTTGGAGCAACAGGGAATCATCCTATATCCCTAAAACTAACCTGAGGGACTGGATACCACTGGGAGTGAAAAAGCCCAATGCAGCCCCCCCACCCATCCAAGCCACATCTCACACATGGAGGAGAATGATAGAGAAACTAAAGGCTACTGCAGGGAACATTACACCCAAATACCCTATAGGGATTCTAGAACAGACAACCACTGACCTAAACCTCCAGAACTGGAAAGCTCAGGGTATCTCGCACCTAGACAACATCATGGCGAACAATCGCATAAAAACCTTCGAGACTCTACAAAAGGAATACACAATACCGCACACAGAAATATTTACATTCTACAGAGTACACGCATGTCTCAATTCTATAGAACCCAGGATGTATACACTGCCCCCAGAATTATGGGCATTTTTCCACGCCACACCAGCCAAAGAAAAAGGTATATCTATAATATACAACAACATCAGTCAAAAACGAGAATTTTCTAAAGCAAAAGCACATCTTCAATGGGAACAGGATTTAGGCCACAGCTTTACAAACCTCCAATGGCAAAAAGCACTCAACTCAATATACAAAGCCACCCAATGTTCCTCACTGTGAGAACTCACACACAAAATATCTTTGAGATGGTACCTTACCCCAGCTAAATCAGCAAGGTTTGACACCCAAAACGGCTGTGAGATGTGACTCAGCAAAGGGAGACATATTGCACATTCTATGGAATTGCCCAAAACTACAGGCATTCTGGGATGATATATTCCACATAATCCAAGAGACAACAGGCATCCCTCTAGAGCCCTCACCAGCAATGGGGCTCCTAAACCTAAATATAGAAAAGATCCACTATCACCATAGAAACGTAGTAACACACATCCTACTGGCGGCCAGGTCCAGTATCACGAAACTATGGAAATCCCCACATCCTCCAAAGGTAGTAGACACGATAAACCTTACTATTCTTACCAAACTGGGGAAGAGACTTACAACTAACCTTATCTGATGATCAGAAAGCCAAAATCTTGGAACTAACACACTCCTCCTCCATTTCCTCAAGAGTCGCTGAGGCTAACTATAAGCTCCTGTCAAGATGGCACTACTCTCCTACCTTCTTACATAGAACGTTTCCCTCAATACCTGAGTTGTGTTGGCGGGCTGTGGCGAACCGGCCACATTCACACATATCTGGTGGACATGCCCGATAATCCGCCCATTTTGGTCCCAAATCTTGCATTGGACTGGAAAAATACAAGGGGTTTCAGTCCCGGACGACCCCTGTGTGGTATTACTTCACTGTACCAGCGAGCCAGCAGGACACTATAAGAAATCTATTACCCCACACCTGCTCAACGCAGCGAAGTCACTGATCCCCAAACATTGGAAACAACCCACCATTCCCAACATTAAACAGTGGCTTTCCAAGGTGGACAACATTTATCACATGGAAGACCTCACACTCGATTACAGAGGTAAAGCCTCATTGGCCCATAAGATCTGGTCCTGCTGGCTCGCTTTCAAGTATACTGCCTCTTATTCAGAGCTCATGTCATAATTCCTAGGTGACAAAGTATAAAAAGGTGAAGCTTAAACTGTATATGTAAATTTCATTTTGCCTAGTTCTGTGTTTAGTCCGGAGGCGGGAGGCTATCCCCACCTTACTCCTCTTCCCCTCTCCCTTCCTTCTCTACCTTCCCCCTTTTTTTTTCTCTCTCTCTTTCCCTCTTTATCTCTGAGTTATAATCTCTCCCCTTTTCCTCTCATGTGTCTTTTACAATATATAATATCGTCTTTTCACATCTGATTGTTTGACACTGCTTTCGCAGATTCATGTTTTGTAATCTGACATTTTTATTAGCTCAATAAAACTTATTGAACAAAAAAAAAAAAGTGTATGTTACCCCAAACATTCATATCACACACAGTATACATGTGTGTTTTTTGTGGTGTTGTTGGTTAATTTGGTTGGTTTTATTCAGAGAGTGGCCAGCACGGAATCAGATACAAAAATTAAAAAAAGGAATCAGTTCAGGGGGCGTGTCAAAGATGGCGACCTGAGAAGCCACATTTGTCAGAGCTCTGCTGTGTGACCTTGTCTTTTTCCCTGATCCAGATGCTCACAACAGCCACTATAGACCCCACAGGCACCTGGATGAGGCAGGGATCAGCCCAAACATACCGTGGTTGGGGTAAGAAGCTCCGGTTCTCACAAACCCAGGAGCACGCTCAGCCAACACCGGGCACCCACGTGGAGACACAATCGGCTCGCAAGATGCGCGGCTCACACAGGGCCCCAAAGGCAGGCGGTATGGAGACAGCGAAAACCCGACCGCCGTGGTTAACAGAGGTGATGTCTGCGATCGCCACTTGCCAATCCACCCTAATCGGCAAGATTGAGGCCGTACAGCTGGAAGTAGGGCTGCTGCGTCAGGACCTGTATAGACTCCCCACCAGGGTCACGGAGACCGAGCAGAGGGTCGGCATTGCAAAGGACGCCATTACCCAGTGCACTGCATCCGTCCGGACATTGCAGACAAGGGTAAAAGCTTTGGAATACAGAGCAGAGGACACAGAGAACAGGAACTGGAGGAACAACCTCCGCATCATAGGCCTGGCGGAGGGCGCAGAGTGAACGCGCCCGGTGACTTTTGTGGAAGATTTATTATGCAATCTCCTCCCAGCAGCGCACTTTTCCCCTCACTTTGTGGTGGAAAGGGTGCACCGCGTCCCGCCTAAACCTGGGCCCCTCCGAGAACCTTTATCCTCCACATGCTCAATTTCCGATATCGGGATGAGATCCTTCGGGCAGCCAGGGCCCAGGGTGACCTGCGCTTTCAGAACGGCAAGCTTATGATTTTTCCTGATTATTTGGTGGAGACGCAAAAACTCAGGAAATTGTTCAACCATGTCAAGGCAGCAATGAGAGCCCGCAACATCAAGTACAGCGTCTTATTCCCGGCGAGATTATGGGTTCAAGATGGGGAGACCTCTTGCTTCTTCAACTCTCCTGGGGAGGCCTCAGCCTGGCTTGACTCCCTTTCTTTGCTGATGTTGTGCCAGGGGATACCTAGCATAATACTGCCATGGTAGGGTGTCAGTCTCCTCACTGAACTACTGCTGTGACAGGCAATTGGATCCCTGGGGAGACATCCTTACTTTACCCAATGGAACCCTGTTGGAATTTTATTGCACCTGTTGTGCCTTTAAAACCTTATTATCTATCGCAACTAAGCTTGTACCCCTAACTGATTGGGAATTCCCCCTTTTATTGTTACCTAGAGACAATTTGCGAAGGCTACAACCTCTTTATCACCAAACTAGATTATAATTCCTGAGGGATGAACAATTGGGGATTGCTTATATTACCCTTTACACTTCTGGTTCTCCCATTGTGTTCCAGGGAGCCCGGAGGAAGCATGACTTGTTGTAAGTCGGCCCGCGCGACTTGATCCCCCTCTAAAACTTGGGCCACGATCGTCTCTTGCACAGGACCCTCTTCTGCAGCCTGAGAGCTGATTTGGGGGGGGGGGGGGTGTTGCCCTTATGGGGCTGTTCAGGTTTATTTGGTTATGTACCTACTATGCAGTTTGTATCAAGACACAATTCCAGCATTGCATCATGGTTTCATTGTTTCTGTCCGGGTCCAGTTGCCACGCCTGTGGAGGGCACATAACTTTTATCCTGTATGATGCCCCTATCACATGTACCATGTCTTCCCTTAAAATTATATCATGGAACACCAGGGGGTTGAACTCCCTGACCAAACGGTCACTGGTGTTTCAATTTATTAAATCCTACAGCCCGGACAAACAGTGGAAGGACATTGTGGCTTTGCCGAGTAGGATAACCTTCTCTTCTCCATGGAACTGGACCCAGTTGAATATTCTCAATAGGACCCTTTATACCCCCAAAAAATTATATCAATTTGGGGGTCGCCGGGACGCACTGTGCACACGATGCAGAGGGGCGACCGGCGACCTGATCCATATGATCTGGAGGTGTCCCAGGCTGCACAGGTATTGGAGTGGGGTCGTTGACAGGATTAACCGGGTCTTCGGACTGGTGCTGGTCGAGGACCCGATCCTGTGCATCCTGGGCTACCTGGAAGGGGGGGTAAGGGATGGGACACAAGAGATTGGCAGTGGAGAGATGTCTATACCAGGCGAGGAAACAAATTACCTCAAAATGGAAGGATGTCAACCCACCGTCATTAAAGAGCTGGCAGGAGAGGGTGGATGCAACAATTGTGAGGGAAAGAATGGTATACCTTGATAGGGGGAAAAGTAGCGTTTTTGAAAAGGTATGGGGCAAATGGATAGAGTGGGAGGGTTTAAGATTTAGAGAGGTATTTGTTAAGTAAAGCAAGAGGAAGATGGTTAGGAGATGAGGCTAGAAGGGGGTAAAGATATAACCTAGCTGGAGACGGGGGGGCGGGGGGTAGGGAGGGAGGAAAGGAAGAAAAAAGGGGTGGTACAATTGGTAATATTATATATGTCTTTGTACTTCAATTGAATGATGTTTACGCTGTATGAATTAATGAAAAACAAAAATAAAGGAAATTAAAAAAAAAAAAAATCCTACAGCCCAAATATCTGTGTGATACAAGAAACCCACCTGGTGGGCAGTAAGGTCCTTGCCCTTAAAAAAACGTGGGTGGGTCACCACTATCACTCCACTTACTCCAATTACTCACGAGGGGTTAAACTCTTGGGCCTGGTCATGGACCTGAACGGCAGATATGTCATTATACATGATCCCTGAAATGGGTGTTGGTCTGTGTGTATTAGCCGCCCTCTGCCTGTCTGACATTGCTAAACCGGATAACGGTAAAGATAGTGGAATTTGCAACTGAGAAAGTTATTCTGATGGGAGATTTCAACCTAGTGCCAGATGTGGGTATTGACAGAATGTCGTCTACTATCCCTCCTAACCAGAGGTTATCAACATGGGCCAAAACATATGGGCTGACTGATGTGTGGAGGTGGAGACACCCCTTGGCATGAGCCTACACATGTCGCTCGGCTTCATATCGGACCTTCTCATGAGTGGACTTGGTTTTGCAAGAAGAGGGGTCCTACCTAGAGTTAAGGACGTCATCATTCTCCCCAGGGGGATTTCTGACCACCCCCCTCTGCTCCTGCACCTAGAGTTTCAGGCAGCCCCGATAGTGGGCTTGTGGAGACTGTCCAGGTTCTGGGTGACAGATGGAGAGGTTGAGGAGGGGGCCAGGAGGGCAGTGACGCATGAGGGCTCTGCAGATGCTTTGACAGAATGGGACGTCTTTAAGGCCCACATGCGGAGACAATATCAATCTATTATATCGGGGGTTCGCATGAGTAGAGGGGCCGACCTGCGCAAGACAGAATCAGAAGCGAGTGCCCAGGAGGCTTTGTACATTAGGACCAGTGACCCCCAGGATTACACCCAACTTCAGTTTCTCACCACTGAAGTGCTGCATATTTGTACATCCCTGACTCAGAAGAAACTTTTAGTTCAGTCCTAATGCATATTTGAACAAGGGGAGCGTTCAGGCAGAATTTTGGCTTGGCTCTCCAGGGAGTAGGCGAGAGGGGTCAGTGTTTCTCAGATCAGGTTGCCTGACAGCGCCTTGGTCTGTACGCCAGAAGAGATCAACCACTCTTTTTTGTCGAGTACTATAAATCACTCTATACTTCGCATGCGGACTATGGTGAGGAGGATCTTGCAGGATACTTAGAGGACATAGATTTCCCTGAGCTGACCCTGACCTATCGCAATAAACTTGATAGACCCATTGTGCTAGAGGAAACCCTGCAAGCACTTAAAGTGTTACAATCAGGCAAGACTCCCAGGCAGTGGCGGCTGGTGAAGTTTTTGGATAGGGGGGCGCCAGGCCCCGCCCTTCCTTTTGACCCCTCCTACTTCTAATAAGCCCCACCCCTTATAGAATCCACCCACTCTGTCCCCTGTATTCCACATATTGTGTCAGGAGTATACAGCTCAGCATCACAGGACACAGTATACAGCTCAGCATCACAGCACACAGTATACAGCTCAGCATCACAGAACACAGTATACAGCTCAGCATCACAGGGCACAGTATACAGCTCTAGCATCACAGGACACAGTATACAACTCAGCATCATAGGACACAGTATACAGCTCAGCATCACAGGACACAGTATACAGCTCAGCATCACAGGAAACAGTATACAGCTCAGCATCACAGGACACAGTATACAGCTCAGCATCACAGGACACAGGACACTACGACTCGACATA
>BLSH010200067.1:119519-137858 GCA_018402905.1 Glandirana rugosa | reverse complement strand
CAGTTTGCAGTCAGTGACACAGGAGGGGCAGTTTGCAGTCAGTGACACAGGTGGGGGCAGTTATGTAGGCAGTGACACAGGTGGGGCAGTTTGCAGCCAGTGACACAGGTGGGGGCAGTTTGCAGTCAGTGACACAGGAGGGGCAGTTTGCAGTCAGTGACACAGGTGGGGGCAGTTATGTAGGCAGTGACACAGGTGGGGCAGTTTGCAGCCAGTGACACAGGTGGGGGCAGTTTGCAGTCAGTGACACAGGAGGGGCAGTTTGCAGTCAGTGACACAGGAGGGGCAGTTTGCAGCCAGTGACACAGGAGGGGCAGTTTTCAGCCAGTGACACAGGAGGGGCAGTTTGCAGGCAGTGAGATAGGTGGGGGCAGTTTGCAGCCAGTGACACAGGTGGGGTACATTGCAGAGTCGTCCCCCGCCCCGCACTTACCCCATCCAGCAGGCAGGTTTCTTGTTGCAGAGGTTCGGCATGCGAGTGCGCTCTGGGTCTGCAGAGGTTCGGCATGCGAGAGCGCGCTGGGTCTGCAGAGATTCGGCACACGGAGAGCGGCTGTCCCCCCTCGTCGGTCCCGGGCGGTCATGGTCTCTGTGGGAGCGGAAGTCACCTCCGCTGCCACAGTGACCCGCTCCCGGCCCGCATCCAATCACCCTGAGCGGAGGCTCAGGGCAGCCAATCAAGTTATGAGTGTGTGCCTGCTCAGCGCACACTTATAGCTTTTAATGACCATCCAATCGGCTCACTACTTGGCTGTCATGTGACAGCCAAGGAGCCGAAAAAAAAAAAAAAAGAGAAAGTCAATGTACTGGCGCCACCTGCAGGTGGGCAGGGTTGACTTTTTTTTTTTTTTTCCTCTTTTGCCTGCGGGGAGGCGGCGCCCCAGCGCCCCTCCCACACCAGCCGCCGCTGCTCCCAGGCCAGATGGCATACCAGTGGAATTTTATGAACAATATTCTGAAGAACTGGCCACCAGATTGCAAAACTTATTTAGTAGCTCCCTCGATTTGGGGGCACTGCCTCCCTCTATGGGGGAGGCGGTGGTTGTGGTTATTCCCAAACCAGTGAATGACCCCTCTCTGTGCTCCTCCTATAGGCCTATTTCACTTCTAAATGTAGACGCTAAAGTGTTGGCTAAGATACTAGCGAACAGACTCAATATGATCATTATGGAACTGGTCCACCCTGACCAAACGGGGTTTATGCCTGGGAGGGGCACAGACATTAGAAGCCTTTTCACGCATGTTGTCAGGGCGGATTTCAATACCGCAGGAGTTGTAGCCTCTCTCGATGTGGAGAAGGCCTTCGACTCTGTGGAGTGGAGGTATCTGTGGGTGGTTCTGACTAAACTGGAGAGTTTAATAATCACTTTCATTTGGGTGGGGCCCCCCAGGGTCTCGAGACGCATATTATATCACCCGCTCTCGAGTGGAGGTCTGGCGTTACCGAACTTCCAGCTGAACTATTGGGTGGCAGTTTTGGTCATGGTGAGATGGTGGTTCTCCCAGGCCCCTACGAACACAGCGGTGACGAGCTCTGAGCAACCTGGTGTTCAGGGGGATGAGAGCCCACCACTCCCTGACCACTGTTATGAGGATTACCATATGGGTGTGGCAAGAAGCCAGGGCTATGTACAGGAAATCTCACCATATATCTCCACACACGCCTCTGTGGGGAAACTCTATGCTACCCCAGTTGCAAAAAGTCCCTGACCCCTCGTCAGCCTGGGCTTCTAGGGGGATAGTAAAGTTAAAACAGGTCATGCAGGACCGTAAAACCCTCCCATTTAGAGAACGGAAACATCAATTCTCCCTACCAAAATCCTTTATGTTCAGGTATTGGCAGCTGCGCCACGCTCTTGGTGCCCAGTTCCCCCAGAGGATATCATTGGAATCTGACCCAGTCAAACGACTCCTAATATCTGGCGTGATGGGGACGCCCCTTTCCACCTTCTACCTATACCTAACGGTATCACATGACACTAAGACCACTATCTCTAGGAACAGGTGGCAGGCAGATATGCCGAGCCTTGGGGAGGAGGAGTGAGGTGACTGTGTATCAACCTATATCCCCTCAATGATAGCAGCCAAGGATCGCTTTATTCAGCTAAAATTTTTGAACAGGGCATACTACACCCCTCAGAGAATGTCACAGATGTACCCGGGTAGGGACGGAACCTGCCAAAGATGCAGAACTGAACAGGGCACGTTCTGGCACATGGTCTGGGCCTGCCCCAAACTGCAATCATACTGGGAGGAGGTGGTCGAAACATTGAGCACCTTGTGTGATACACAGATACCTCTAGACCCTATGGTGATCCTGTTTAGTTACCTGGAAGACGTAGAGGGGGATAGATACACTATGCTCTGCTTAACTTTCTCCTTATTCTATACGAGAAGAGAAATCATGTTGGGATGGAAGTCAGCCGCACCCCCTACCTGTGGTGCTTGGAAGAGAACAATCTCCTCGGTGTTACACCTTTATAGGCTCACATATGAAAGCCGTCAATGTCCTAAAAAATGTGACAAAATATGGTCCAGATGGCCTGGCACTTATGACTAATACCCAAGCCATTGCTGCCTTCCTGAGTCCCTTCATGGCCAGGTCTTTGCCCCTTGTGCGGCCTCTCGCCCCCTCCCCCCACACACACACACACACACACACACACACACACACACACACACACACACACACACACACACACACACACACAGGGATAATTTAGTACTGTCCTTTGTATTGAGTTGAGGGAATCTGAAACGGGATTGTAATAGGCTGAAGCTTTCTACCAAACTAACGTGATACCCTTTTTACTTGTCCTGCTGCTACTGGATTCAAATGTATCTCTGTGTAATATGCACCCTTATTTTATCCGGCTATGTATCTCACAGTCTATTAGTTGTATGTTTTTTGATGCTGATGTGCCAATAAACTTCTCTATTAAAAAAAAAAAAATGAATTCGGAAATTACCACATTATAGCCATTAGATGAACGAGATGATCATAGTAGCTAAGTATTCATTTCCTATGACCATCAGCTCCATATAGTTTCATTTCCTATGATCATCAGCTCCATCTGTCTTTGTTTTTAATCTTTATAATTTATAATAAGTGGTCCCACATATTTCAATAATGACGATTATATTCCTGTGGAAACTTTGGGATTATGTTTCATTTTAGAGACTCATCTTCTGGTGAAAATTATTTCTACAGAGGGAGTTGTAGGGATATTCTCCCGAGATGACCAAGATCTGTATAAGTGGGTAGTCTCTTTTCTTTGCACACTTTCTGTAGTTAAAGATGTCCGCCCGGTCGTTATCACCAACAACTTCTCATAGTTTCAGCAAGAGGTGTTCAACTGTAGCTTTGCCATCCTCTAACACTCCAAGAGAAGAGGAAGACTCAACATCACAGATGTCACAAGCTCTCTGTATGACATGCAGGGGAGGGCTGGCAGCCTTAGGCCTGGCAGGAAAGTCCAGTCAAGTGGCCCAGTGAACCACCGAATCAGATCACCATCCATGCCCACCTGGTTTTATAATGGATATCAATGTTATGAAGCAAGACAAATATGATACAATGTGGTAACATAATTTAATGTTAATAGCAACAAAGGAGGTTTAACAAAAATAATGCATCAATGCAGCTCATCAGTGCCCACCAATGCAGCCTCACCAGTGCCCATCAGTGCCTATCAATGCAGCTTCACCAGTGTCCATCAATGCAGCCTGATCAGTGCCCATCAATGCAGCCGCACCAGTGCCCATCAATGCAGCCTCACCAGTGCCCATCAATGCAGCCTCACCAGTGCCCATCAAATGCAACTTGATCAGTGCTGAGTGCCCATCAATGCAGCCTCGCCAGAGCCCACCAGCACAGCCTGATCAGTGCCCATCAATGCAGCCCGATCAGTGCCCATCAATGCAGCCTCTCCAGTGCCCATCAGCACAGCCTGATCAGTGCAGCCTGATCAGTGCCCTTCAATGCAGCCTCACCAGTGCCCATCCAATGCAGCCTGCAATGCAGAGAGAGGAGAGCCGCCGGATTACACAGAGCAGGGATCTCTCGCTTACCTGGCATGGCTGCTGTCATATGAAGTCCCGCCACCTGGACCGGCTCCTATGATTGATATCACCAGTGTGCTGTCTATTATAGAAGCTGATTCAGGAGGTAGGACTTTGTAAGTGGGAGATCCTCACTCTGTGTAATCCGGCAATTCCCCCCGAGGCAGCAGAATGGGCCCAGCGATATCCATGGTACGGCTGGCCCTGGGAAACCCTCCTTTGCCTGCAGTTAGTTGGTGGCCGTGCCCTTGGCCCCTACTTCCTTCCTCCACAAGAAGAAAAAATTTGAGCGGGCAGTGGCCATCGGCCATTTTGAATGTAAGTTAGGGTGGCCTGGGGGGCAATTGCCACCCTGCCCCCGGCCCAGCCCTCCCCTGATGGCATGGAGCTCCAACAGCTCCATGAAACTAACCATCATACTGTAGTAGCTAAGTATTCATTTCCTATGATCATCAACTCCATCTAGTGGCCATAATGCGGTATTTCTGATTCACTCTCTTCTTAAATCTTAATAAATGTATAGCCTTTGATCTGGAGAGCAAATAGCCAAATATCATTACATTTTCCCTTATGCACACATAATGTACATTGTTTCATGAAACAAATATCTCCACTATTTTTTTATAAATACACACCAATAAGTCCTTCATATTTTATTTTCACCATCAGGGAGGAGCTGAATAATGTTCCAATTATAGTGAGAGTCCCTCTTACCTTCAATAATTCTTTTCATATGATCCAACTTTTTCTTGAAGTCAGATTGATGCAGATTTCCCCTGGCCATCATATCTTCAAGGAGATCATGCTCTGCTGTGCTGAATATGAAGAGTTCCTCAGCCAGATTTCTTATGCTTTGCTGCCTACTGAGGATTCCCTCCTTCACACGGTCACCACTGTCCTCTAGATCATCAATCACAACCAGGACTCTCCTCCTACCTGATCAATAAATCCAGACATAAAAACAACATGCTGTATTATCAATGAGCAATCCTCATATTAGCCTCAGATCCTGTGTTGGATCAAAGCATAACCAACTTTACCTCAAGGTAGACATTATGTCAAGAAGTTGTGGCCACAAAAGGTAACAGAGGGCCAAGAACTAACCATCTGCATCGTCTGTAGTCTTACCTCAGTTGATCCTTTTACACAGTGGTGACTCATCATGTCTTGTTCTGCTGTGTGTGTCCGTGTGAGATCTTGGTAGAGGAGTGGAGGATTGCTTCCTCCTGTCATCATCCCCCCCCCCCCCCCAATGGCAGAGATGACTGCTGGTCTGATGGCTGGTGAGTTAATATTCAAAAAGTACCAGAGGAGGTATAGATACACAGAATGTATGAAGAAGTAACAGGGAGATCCTTGCACTGCAGCTCTTCAGGTATAGCTTCCTCTCCAGCAAGGCAAACAATGAGCAATGACATAACCAAATCTGGTGAGACTGGCAGTCAAAGACAGCAGTGCCTTAAATGCTCTCACAACGCAGATACAGTATACAGCTTGAAAAGGAGAGCCTAGGCAGAGGACATGCTCGGCCGGGCATGAGTTCGGGCCAAACATTCGTCCAACACCCGAATTTGCAGGGTGTTCAGCGGGTGTTTGCTCCGACGAACGCCCTGCAATGCACTGCGCACTGCACAGTGCATTCTGCGCCCTGATTGGGCAAAGCTTTGCCCAATCAGCACACAGTATAAGCTGGTTGTTAAGTAGGGATGGGCCCGCTGTTTGAGTCGAGTGCAAGCTTGACTCGAACAGCCAGCTTTCACCCGTTCATCTAATTTAGAACATTATGGGCCGCTCGCAGCGAGTTCGCCCGCCGTAGAGCGGCCCTTAATGCATTGCAATCAGACGGCGCACAGCTCTTCCCAGATGGGATGGCTGCCGCCGTCTGATCTTTTTTTGCTCTGACAGTTTATTTATATGCAAGAGCGGGGCTATACTGTGATGTAGATGGGTGATCCCACCCCCTTCTGATGTCGTGTGATGTCGTGGGGGCAGGGTCACTCAGTTACATAACCAGGTGGCTCCGCCCTTGACTATAAATAAACTGTCAGAGCGAAAATAGGTCAGTCGTTGGGAGCCCGCCCATGGAGGAGGAGCTGTTGCGGGTTTTTTTTCGGGTCCATCAAGCACCGTGATTGACAATGGATTACAACGGGGGACACTTTTTTTTTTCTTTTTTAATAAAGGACTTGTCCCTAATTGTCTTTTTTTTTTTAACACATTTTCTGGTGAATGAATATGGGTACAACGTACCCGATACTGATTCACATGGGGGGGCGGGATCTGGGGTCCCCCTTATTAAAGGGGGCTTCCAGATTCCGATAAGCCCCCCGCCCGCAGACCCCCATAGCCCAGGGTCCCTCCCCCTATACTGGCCGGCCAGGTTGCATGCTCGGATAAGATTCTGGTATGGATTTTGGGGGGGACCCTGGGTCACATTTTTTTTAACTTTGACGTAGAGTTCACCATAAAATCCATACCAGGCCCGCAGGGCCTGGTATGGATTGGAGGGGGACCCCACGCAATTTTTTTGTATATTGCTGGAAACCGGCAATAAATTACAGCCGCAAGTGATTTTAAATGACATATTTTCCTTTACGTATGTCATTTTGCTCTGGCACTGTTCTAAACATTGCACAGATGCGCCCCTTTACAGGCAGACTAAGGGGACCCCCCAGACATGATATTTAAAGGAATATTTCATTTTTATTGTTTCCCTTTAAGCATTATTAAAATCACTGCTCCTGAAAAAACTATTGATTTAAAAACTTTTTTTTGCATTGAAACATGTCCCCCAGGGCAGGACCCGGGTCCCCATACACTTTTTATGGCAATAGTTTGCATATAAGCCTTTAAACTTAGCACTGTTGATTTTTCATGTTCAAGTCCCATAGACTTTAACGGCATTCACGTGTTCGCACAAATTTCTTGTCTGTTCGCGGGGGGGGGGGGTGGTGTTTGGCCCATCCCCATTGCTAAGGAGCGGGGCCGGCTGCGGCGTCCTTAAAAATCGAGCCATCAGCTGTCAATGGGTTTCCCTGCTGACAGCTGAATAAAAAAAAATGCTAATTAATTAATTATTTTTTTTTTTATAAATGGTGGAGTCCCCCCCAGTCCATACCAGATTCTTTGGTATGGGGTCCCCCCCAAAATCCATACCAGACCCTTATCCGAGCATGCGGGACAACAAGCAAGTGCTCCCCTTCCTGTTCTGTACAATACCAGGCCACATGCCCTCAACATGGGGGGTGGGTGGCTCTGCCCCCCCACCCCAAAGCACTTTTCCCCATGTTGATGGGGACAAGGGCCTCATTCCCACAACCATGGCTGGTGGTTGTGGGGGTCTGTGGGTGGGAGGCTTATTGGAATCTGGAAGCCGCCTTTAACAAGGGGGCCCTCAGATCCTGCTCCCCCCATGTGAATGAGTAGGAGATACATAGCACCCCTACCCATTTACCAAAAAAGTGTCAAAAAGTGAATAAAAACACAGAGACAGTTTTTGACAATTCCTTTATTAAAAAAAGGAACAAAAAACAGTGTGCCCAGATGTAAATCCATTGTCAATCGTGCCGCCTGCCGCACCCGAAAAATTAAGAAAAATAATTGCTCCTGCCGGTGGCATCGCCCCCTTGTAAGGTTGGCAACCCAGTATGCACCGGTCCGTGATGTCAGGAGGGGTGGTGCCACCGGGTGATATAGTCAGGTGGCCCAACCCCTTACCTATATAAGAATCCTCGAATGGCAGAGCCTGCAGTAGGCGGTCGGCCTTCATGGACAGCGGGAGCGTTTGTTTTTTTGGGTGTGGCAGGCAGCGTGATTGACGATGGTCTTACATCGGGGGACATTGTTTTTTTATTTTTTAATAAAGGAATTTTGTACCCCATACTCATTCACATGGGGGGCCTGGATCTGGGAGCACCCTTCTTAGAGGGGGGTTTCCAGATTCCGATAAGCCCCCACCTGCAGACCCCCACCAACATGGGGACAAGGTGCTTTGGGATGGGGGCTCGCTCCCCCCCTTTCCTGACCTGCCAAGCTGCTTCCTCGGATAAGGGCTTGGTATGGACTGGGGAGGGAATCCCACGCCCTTTTTTTCCTTATTTTTTTTTTCAATAGCTGGGTGCAACTGCGAGTCATTTTAAATTTTATTTGACTTGTTTTTTTTTTCCTTTAGAAATGTCATTTTTGCTGCAGCATGTTGTATGCATGCTACAGATGCGCCACTTTGCAAACAGACTAAGGGGACCCCCAGGCGCTATATTTAAAGGATTTTTTTTGTTTTAATTGTTGCACTTTCAGCATCACTGCTACTGAAATAGTGATTGTTTAAAAAAAATGCATTGATCCATGTCCCCTAAGGCAGTACACAGATGCCTATACCCCTTTTTTGGCTAATTACTTGCATATAAGCCTTCAAAATGGGCACTTTTGATTTTTCTTGTTTGGTTCTCATAGACTTCAATGGGGTTTGCAGTTCAGGTCTAAACTTTTCCCTTGTTCAAGCGTTCTGCTGCGAACCAAACAGGGGGGTGTTCAGCCCATCTCTATTAGAATGTGCACTACCCATACATTTCTCCAAATAGTTAACTGTTAAAAATTCCAAAAGACTAGAGGCATATCAAGGAAATTGTGGTGGGTATGCTCATCTCTGGGTACAGCCTGCATGGGAGGTGCATTGCTTACCCTCCCTCTGAGGACCCTTACCCCACTGACTACCAATGTAAGGGGGCCCTTCCTCCACTGACTATCAATGCAAGAGGACATGTGCTCACTGACCAACATTGTAAAGGGGCCCTTCTCCACTGACCACCAACATAAGGGTCTCTTCACTGACCACCAATATAAGGGTCTCTTCTCCACTGACCACCAATATAAAGGGGCTCTTTTCCACTGACCACCAATGTAATAGTGCATTACAACACTGACCAGCGATGTAAGGGGGCATTATACCAGTAAACACCAATATAAGGGAGGGCCTTCTCCCACTGACCACCAATCTAGGGGGTCCCTACCCCACTAACCACCAATGCAAGGGAGCATTTCTCCATTGACCAACAATGTAAGGGGGTTCCTCTTCCACTGCCCCCTCAAAAATAAAAGAGCCCTTCTCCATCGACCACAAAAGTAAGAGAGTCCTTCCCCACATACCATCAATGTAAGAGTTTTCTTTTTTCACTGACCACACATTTAAGAAGGTAATTCTCACATTGATCACCAATCCAAAAGAGAACATCTCCAAAGGCCAGCCATGTAAGGAGCCACTTCTCTACCTGAACACCAATGCAGGGGCCATTTAGCCACAGACCACCAATGTAAGCGGGTCCTTCTTACACAGACCCACCAATGTAAGCTGGTCCTTCCCCCACTGGTCACCAACGTAAAGGAAACTGTTCCACTGCGCACCAATGTAAGGGTTTTTTTTTCCCCACTAAACATCAGTGTAAAGGAACATTGTGTCATATACAGGAGGGGATGTTAAAAAGTATCCACCTCAGTTATTAAACACACTAGGTACAACTTTGCAAAAAATCCCTGTACTAGTTCACAAAGCAGCATTTAGATTTGTGCAGGAAAATCAGTAATTCATGGCAAACATCTACTGTACAGATCTGGCTACTCTGATGCTAATGCCAGCTCTTGTGAACCAATCCATTATCACTAAGAATGCAATGTCATAGTTGTAGACAATACAATGATTGTTGGTGGTATAATATTGCTACATCAATGTGTCTATAATTTGTTGGACTAGTGCTCACCAAAAGTTTCACTGAGATGTTGGAGCTCCATGTCATACAGAGAGCTTGGGACGTCTGTGATGTTGAGTCTTCCTCTTCTCTTGGAGTGGTAGAGGATGGCAAAGCTACATTTCACCACTTCTTGCTGAAACTCTGAGAAGTTGTTGGTGATAACGACCGGGCGGACATCTTTCACTACAGAAATGGTGCAAAGAGAACGGACCAGCCACTGGTACACATCTTGGTCATCTCGGGAGAATATCCCTACAACTCCCTCTGTAGAAATCATTTTCACCAGAAGATGAGTCTCTAAAATGAAACACAATCCCAAAGTTTCCATCAGAATATAATCGGCATTACTGGAATATGTGGGACCACACATTATAAATGATAAAAATGAAAAACAAAAACAGAATAAAATAATGGAGTTGATGGGTAGCACAAAGGCATAATGGATAGTATTAGGACTTTACATCTCAGGGTATCTGCTTGAATTCCAAATAAGGAGATTTATGCTTCAGTCTAACAATATGGTCAAATGTATGTGGCAGGGGCGTTGCTAGGTCATGTGTGTATGTATATATATATATATATATATATATATATAAATATAAATATCGTTACATTTCCGAGTGCGGATCCCCCTTACTTACATCAGGGTCCCCAGAGAGCACCTTCCTTACATCAGGGTCCCCAGAGAGCCCCTTCCTTACAATAGAGTCCCCAGAGAGGCCTTCCTTACATCAGGGTCCCCAGAGAGCCCCTTCCTTGCATCAGGGTCCCCAGAGAGCCCCTCCCTTACATGAGAGCCCCTTCCTTACATCAGGGTCCCCAGAGATCCCTTTCCTTACATCAGAATCCCCAGAGAGACCTTTCCTTACATCAGGGTCCACAGAGAGCCTCTTCCTTACATCAGGGTCCACAGAGAGCCCCACCTTACATCAGGGTCCCCAGAGAACCTCCCCATATATCAGGGTCCCCAGAGTTCCTCCCCATACATCAGGGTACCCAGAGAGCCTCCCATTACTTTAGGTGGAGGCGAGGGCAGAGCCGGAGCCCGCGCTACCACGGCTCAGTCTGCCCCTGCCTACTGCATTCCGGACCGGGACATACCTGCAAATTGCAGAACTGCACCCACCCGGTAAGAGACTCAGGGCTATAGACCCCAGACTCGGGGCTTTAGCCCCAATAGCCACCCCCTAGCAACGCCCCTGGTATGTGGATAGTGATGGGCTTGGGCGTATTGGGATTGAACCCACAAGGCCTATGATTGGCGGTGTGCAGTGATGGCTTCCTGACGGGTTTGATCTGAACACGTCCGAGCCCATCGCTATGAGTGGACCCCCCTCCAAATGATTCAGGTGTTTCCAATTGTTCCAACATACTTGGACATTGTAGACAATTCTTAGCATATTTTGTTCCCTGTACACTGCAGACTATACTGGGGCTGTATAATTATAGGGTTTGAATTGGATTACAGTATAAGAACATTGTCAGATGATGTGAAAGTAGCACAAGCTCGCAGTCGCAGGAACAATAAACTTGTTGGACAGCCTAAACAAAAGCATCTTCACACTGACTTCTAGTGATTTCCAGAACAAATCGTTCTTTTGAATCAATTATTTTCAGTGAACTGGAGGAATCGTTTCAGCTGACTGAACTGATTCATTTGAAAAAGTTCACCATTGGCTCAATAGGAGATCAGGGCTGATAATATGATTCTAGAGCAGTGATGGTGAACCTTGGCACCCCAGATGTTTTGGAACTACATTTCCCATGATGCTCCACTACACTGCAGAGTGCATAAGCATCATGGGAAATGTAGTTCCAAAACATCTGGGGTGCCAAGGTTCGCCATCACTGTCCGAGTAAGAGAGCTCAGCCCCTCCCTGCAACCAATCAGCCAGCTCACAGCACACTGACAATTAGGGTTGCCACCTGTCCAGGATTCACCCGAACAGTTTGGGTTTGGAATCATGTGTCTGGGTTTCAGACTGCCTAAAACCCGGACACATTATTCAGACCGGACTATCGCTTCCCAGAAGGGTTGCTGGCTGCAGTTGTCTAAGCCGAGAGTGTCTGTTACACTCTATTTCACACTGCCCAAAGCCAGCACTAACACCCCCCCTACACACAGACACAGACAGGAGAGGAGAGAGGGCTTGATCTGCTCCTCTTCCTCCTGCCCCTGACCCTCTGTGTCTGCCGACACCTCAATCCCCAGCACTGTGCCTTTAGGAAAGAAAAGTGGGGGCCAGAAATGTGAAGTCCAGCAGCCTCAGATACATCTGGATGAGAGATGTTGACTGCCAAGGGGTGAGTGAGCTCACCATCCATCACTGTCTATGACTGAAGTCTCCCGCCTTCTCTCTCCTGCCGCTGAGTGAGTACACTAAGGTAAATCAAGGTTTTCAGAGCACCCCTTACATCAGAGGTCCCCTTTACACCACAGGCCACAGTGTTTCCCCTTACATCAGAGTCCTCTCCTTACATCAGAGTTCTCAGTGTTCTCCCTTAAATCAGGGTTCCCAGAGCATCCCTTATGTTAGAGTCCCCAGAGTTCTCCCTTACATCAGAAACTGCAGAGTCTCCCTTACAGTGTAAGGGAACCCGAGAGATGGTTGTGTGTGAAAACCCCAGTAGCTCAGCAGTTTTTGAAATACTCAGATCAGCCTGTCTGGCACCAATAACCATGTCACGTTCAAAGTCACTAAAATCCCTTTCTTCCCCATTCTGATGCTCAGTTTGAACTTTAGCAAGTCATCTTCACCATGTCTAGATGCCTTGAGTTGCTGCCATGTGATTGGCTGATTAGCAATTTGCGTTACCAAGCAATTGAGCAGGTGTACCTAATAAAGTGGTCAGTGGGTATATATGGACATTGTAGACAATTCTTTAAATTTTGTGTTCTCTGTACACTGCAGACTATGCTGGGCTGTATAATTATAGAGTTTGATTTTAATATTGTCATGCTAACCACCAACACAGGTGGCCAGACCCTACAGCTGGCTGGAGTTCTTCACCTATAGCAGCCCCTTTCCCATAAGGCAGGCCTACCAGTACTCGGTTGCCTCCAGGACTTATACACAATGCTATAGTGCCTTGCCCCCATGCCAGGGCAGGTGCTAACCTAGCAATGTAAACAGGTACTTGCAGTTGGCAGTCAGGCAGAGTGGTTCAATGACAGTCTAGGTCAGTGATGGTGAACATTGGCACCCCAGATGTTTTGGAACTACATTTCCCATGATGCTCAACTACACTGCAGAGTGCATGAGCGTCATGGGAAATGTAGTTCCAGAGCATCTGGGGTGCCAAGGTTCGCCATCACTGGTCTAGGTCAAAGGCAGGCAGAGTTCAGATGTACTAAACAATGACCACTGCCTTCACCTATGACTGGCCTTTGAAGGAAGGAGCATTGGAGGACAACAAACAGCAAAAAAAGGATTGATCCAAGGCAAAAACCAAGCTCTACTTACCCGCCAGCCTGCGTCCAACCAGATTAACCTGTCTAACAGTATGCTTTTAAAAACAGGGGTTTCGTTGCACAAATTTGCAAATGAATGCGTAAGCTACAGGCCCCGCCAAGGCACCCTGTGATCTGTAGTCACAAGAAAGAACATTTGAAATAATAATATCTTATTATAATCTATAATAAGTTAAAATAATAAATTAATAACTTATTATTTCAAATGTTCTTCCTTATTTCCGAAAATTCGGAATAACTATTAAATTATAGGTATTGAAATTTCCTTGAAAGTTTGGCTGTTAGTGAACTGAAATATGAAATTTATCACTAATAGCCATATTTTCAAGAAAATTCCAATACCTATAATTTAATAGGTATTTATTATTATTTCAAGTGTATATTGTATGTATATTGTATGTATACTGTGTTAAGCAGGAGAAGGTAGGCAGCCCGCTCTAGGTGTGGAGATCAGTAATCATCCAGGAGATTAGGAGCAGGTCCAGACAACCGTCAGTCCGAGTCCAGGCAAATCAAGAAAGAAGTGACCGCACTCCGAAGTCCAGGGGAAAAAGATTTAATGTGAACCAACAAAAAATGGGTGTCCAGGCAAATAGTACAGTCACACACTGCAAAAGTCGGAAATAGGGAAAACATTTGAAATAATAATAGCTTATTATAATTTATAATAAGTTAAAATAATAAATGAATAAATTATTATTTCAAATGTTCTTCCTTATTTCCGAATTTCCGAAATTCTGGAAATAAGAAAGAACATTTAAATTAATAATAATAATAATAGCTTATTATTATTTATAATAGGTTAAAATAATACATTAATAACTTATTATTTCAAGTGAGCGCAGAGCATACTGTATGTATGTGTGTGTGCATACTGGGTGTGTGTATACTATGTGTATATTGTATGTATATTGTATGAATACACACAGTATACATGGCAAATCAAGAAAGAAGAGACCGCACTCCGAAGTCCGGGGGAAAAAGATTTAATGTGAACCAACAAAAAAATGGGTGTCCAGGCAAATAGTACAACAAAGCTGGAGGGGTTAACGCATTTCACGGATCTGAAGTCCGATTAATCATAACCTATACTCTAGAGCAAAACAGTGTGAATATATATGCATATGAACATGTGTAAGTGATTAGTGACTCGTTAGTGGAATGCAGAGCAAGCACCTAAGTGATCGCCAGCAGGCGTGTATCCCAAGTTAAAACTATAGTGACATAATCAGAGGGCGGTGCACCAATTAAAGAACGAAATAGTAAAACCTGCTAATCGGTGATCTGCACGTTACAATCGGAAAGGACCGATGTCGTGTGCGATCCCATCTTAAAACATTATGTACGAATACAAAGGAAGGAAGTAAAGGGACCAACGGCAGCGCTCCTACAGATATGAGGTACATAAAACAGTTGCCAATATAAAAATGATATAATGTCCCAGGTTGACAATACATGGAGACAAGTTGTAGACATAAATACCATATTAGCTAGTGCATAATGGAGCCGGGAAAGACAGTGACAATATCATTTAAAAATATTACCAATCAAGTTTTGAAAAGTGCATAATGCATGTCAAACGTCTATAATTCCTAGCCCAAATATGTATCTGTATAGAGAGCTGACGGAGACTGGGGCAGGAAGTTGATAAAACACAATTTCCAAGTAAACAGAAAAAATAGAAAAGAAAAAGAGAAAAAGAGAAGTTTTTGGATGACATGTTTGATTGTGGAGAACTCTGCACTAAATTCAAGGACTAAATAAGGTCTATTGTCCCAACCCGGAGCTACTACAGTATTACTGATTGTGACATTTCTTTTTCCTCATAGTTCTTGATTTACCTTTTAAATTTGGCAAACGCATGGCCTTGGCTGTATTACAGCCCTAGTCTGCTCCAGTGCACATCCACTCAGGATTTTATTCAATGAGGGTTTTCCCTCGGGGTCTCTTTGGAATTACTCCATCTGTTTGAGTTCTGCTTAGGTTTATAAAAAAGGAAAAAATACTCAAAGTAGCAAAAAGAAAAAATAACTCAGAGATTGAGGTTTACCTTCATTCACAACTATGGTCATTACATGACAACTACACCATTAGAATAAAACCCATGCACCGACATCTATATATTTTTCCGTTTCCTTGCAAGCACACCATGCAATAGCAACTGGCATGCAGGACCTAGACTATTATTATTATTTTTAAACACATACGACATTTGCTTGATTTCAGCAGCGATACTAGTCGTCACAGAATTTTGTGTTTAACAAACTCTACTTCTCTTTTTCTTTTCTATTTTTTCAGTTTACTTGTGTTGTATCAACTTCCTGCCCCAGTCTCCGTCAGCTCTCTATACAGATACATATTTGGGCTAGGAATTATAGACGTTTGACATGCATTATGCACTTTTCAAAACTTGATTGGTAATATTTTTAAATGATATTGTCACTGTCTTTCCCGGCTCCATTATGCACTAGCTAATATGGTATTTATGTCTACAACTTGTCTCCATGTATTGTCAACTTGGGACATTATATCATTTTTATATTGGCAACTGTTTTATGTACCTCATATCTGTAGGAGCGCTGCCGTTGGTCCCTTTACTTCCTTCCTTTGTATTCGTACATAATGTTTTAACCACTTCAATACTGGGCACTTAAACCCCCTTCCTTCCCGGACCAATTTTCAGCTTTCAGCGCTGTTGCAGTTTGAATGACAATTGCGCGGTCGTGCGACACTGCACCCATATGAAATTTTTATCATTTTTTTCACACAAATATAGCTTTCTTTTGGTGGCATTTAATCACCCCTGGGTTTTTTATTTTTTGCGCTATAAATTAAAAAAAGACAAAACATTTTCAAAAACAATGCATTTTTCTGCGTTTCTGTTATAAAATTTAGCAAATAAGTAATTTCTCTTGATAAATTTTGACCAAAAAAGATACTTCTACATTTCTTTGGTAAAAATAACCCAAATTGGAGTTTATTTGGTGTTGGCAGACAGACAGATGTGACGGTGACATACAGATGTTTTGTGTATGGTGACAGATGTTTGGGGACTGTGACAGATGTTTGGGGACTGTGACAGATGTTTGAGGACTGTGACAGATGTTTGGGGACTGTGACAGATGTTTGGGGACTGTGACAGATGTTTGGGGACTGTGACAGATGGTTGGGGACTGTGACAGATGTTTGAGGACTGTGACAGATGTTTGGGGACTGTGACAGATGTTTGGGGACTGTGACAGATGTTGTGTACGGTGACAGATGTGATTGGGGACATACAGATGTTTTGGGGGCTGTTTTATGGGGACACTGACATGTATGTGGACAGGGGTATCAGTGTGCTTGGTGCACTGTGTGGGGGACGATCTGTGACAGCTTTCTGCATGAAATCATCATCATGCAGAAAGCTGTCACAGAGCTGCAGCTCCCCCCCCCCCGCACTGAGCTCTCACTGAGCTCGGAGGGGGGAGAACTGTCACAGAGACATTCGTCTCTGTTTACAATGTGACGGCTGTGATTGGACACAGCCGTCACATGATCGGGAGGGCCAGTCACTGCGCCCGTATCCTGATCTCCGCTCAGCTGCATCCTGTGATCATAATGATCACAGGATCCAGCAGCAGCGCGGCGCGTGACCGCGCTGCGAGCTCCCATTCTGCAGGACGTATATACACGTCCTGTCAGAACGGGGAAGCTCCTACCCGACCGTATATGTACAGTGGCCGGGTGGGAGGTGGTTAAGATGGGATCGCACACGACATCGGTCCTTTCCGATTGTAACGTGCAGATCACCGATTAGCAGGTTTTACTATTCCGTTCTTTAATTGGTGCACCACCCTCTGATTATGTCACTATAGTGTTAACTTGGGATACACGCCTGCTGGCGATCACTTAGGTGCTTGCTCTGCATTCCACTAACGAGTCACTAATCACTTACACATGTTCATATGCATATATATTCACACTGTTTTGCTCTAGAGTATAGGTTATGATTAAGCAGACTTCAGATCCCTGAAACGCGTTAACCCCTCCAGCTTTGTTGTACTATTTGCCTGGACACCCATTTTTTGTTGGTTCACATTAAATCTTTTTCCCCTGGACTTCGGAGTGCGGTCTCTTCTTTCTTGATTTGCCATGTATACTGTGTGTATGCATACAATATACATACAATATACACATAGTATATACACACCCAGTATGCACACACACATACTTACAGTATGCTCTGCGCTCACTTGAAATAATAAGTTATTAATGTATTATTTTAACCTATTATAAATAATAATAAGCTATTATTATTATTATTAATTTAAATGTTCTTTCTTATTTCCAGAATTTCGGAAATTCGGAAATAAGGAAGAACATTTGAAATAATAATGTATTCATTTATTATTTTAACTTATTATAAATTATAATAAGCTATTATTATTTCAAATGTTTTCCCTATTTCCGACTTTTGCAGTGTGTGACTGTACATATGCATACTGTATGTATGTATGTATGTATGTATGTATGTATATGTACAGTCACACACTGCAAAAGTCGGAAATAAGGAAGAACATTTGAAATAATAATAGCTTATTATAATTTATAATATGTTAAAATAATAAATTAATAACTTATTATTTCAAATGGTCTTCCTTATTTCCGAATTTCCGAAATTCTGGAAATAAGAAAGAACATTTGAAACAATAATAATAGCTTATTATTATTTATAATAAGTTAAAATAATAAGTTTGTTGGATCTATAAGCTGAAGGCTACTGAATATCCGGGGTTCAATGAATATTTGAGCTTTAAACCAAATAAGGCTGAAATCAATACAACCAATTTCAATTTTCTTTTCCTTCCCTTTTATGTTTTTTTTTCCTTTTTTCAAAATTGAATAATATTTATTATTATTCGATAATAATAACAAAGTTTACAAGAAAGAATAAAGGTCTTAAAGCCTTTAAGCCTTTATTCCTTCTGGTAAACTTTATTATTCAATAATTAAATAATAAAATTGTATAATATTTAATATTATTCGATAATAATAAAGTTTACAAGAAGGAATAAAGGC
>BLSH010200067.1:46500-75515 GCA_018402905.1 Glandirana rugosa | reverse complement strand
AGTCAGTGGGTGGGTGGTGAGGGGTGTCAGTGGGTGGGTGGTGAGGGGAGTCAGTGGGTGGGTGGTGAAGGGTGTCAGTGGGTGGTGAGGGGTGTCAGTGGGTGGGTGGTGAAGGGTGTCAGTGGGTGGTGAGGGGTGTCAGTGGGTGGGTGGTGAAGGGTGTCAGTGGGTGGTGAGGGGTGTCAGTGGGTGGGTGGTGAGGGGTGTCAGTGGGTGGGTGGTGAGGGATGTCAGTGGGTGGTGAGGGGTGTCAGTGGGTGGGTGGTGAGGGGTGTCAGTGGGTGGGTGGTGAAGGGTGTCAGTGGGTGGTGAGGGGTGTCAGTGGGTGGGTGATGAGGGGTATCTCATTCCTTCCTAATTTTTAGACCTGTAATTGAAACCCCAAATTACATTTTTAATTAGTACATTTGTACAGTTATCCTTCATGCAGAGTTATGTAGCAACATACCGCAGTGTCTTTCTCGGCGCTCGTTACCGCCCAGCCCGCCTCTCTCCTCTCTTGTCTCCGGCAGACATCAGCGGTGGATTCCTCAGCCCCACCCGCTGACTGTAGCTGACAAGTCAGAAGAGAGGCGGGTGGGGCTGAAGAATCTACCGCTGACGTCTGCCGGAGACAAGAGAGGAGAGAGGCGGGCTGGGCGGTAACGAGCGCCGAGAGAGACACTGCGGTATGTTGCTACATAACTCTGCATGAAGGATAATAACTGTACTAATCTACTAATTAAAAATGTAATTTGGGGTTTCAATCACAGGTCTAAAAATTAGGAAGGAATGAGATACCCCTCACCACCCACCCACTGACACCCCTCACCACCCACCCACTGATACCCCTCACCACCCACTGACACCCTTCACCACCCACCCACTGACACTCCTCACCACCCACGCACTGACACCCCTGTATCCTAATCGTGATGCATCGCGGAATCTAATCGAATCGTTGACCGGATAATCGTAATCGAATTGTGAGGCCAGTGAAGATGCGCACCCCTAGTATGCACACGTGTTCATAAACATATACAGCATATACACATACATGCATACACGTAAATAAATGTAGCTATAAAGAAACACACATATACAGTGCTGTGAAAAAATATTTTCCCCCTTCCTGATTTTTCTTGCATATTTGTCACATTTATATGTTTCAGATCATTCAACAAATTTTAATATTACACAAAGATCACCTGAGTAAATACAAAATGCAATTTGTAAATTATAATTTAATTTATTAAGGGAAAAAAGCTGCCCAGACTTGCCTGGCCCTATGTGAAAAAGTTATTGCCCCCCTAAACTTAATAATTGGTTGTGCCTCCCTTGGCGGCAAAAAAAAATGCAATCATGCAATTGTGATAACTGGCAATGAGTCTTTCACATCGCTGTGGAGGAACGTTGGCCCACTCTTCTTTGCAGAATTGTTTTCATTCAGCCACATTGGAGGATTTGCCAGCATGGATGGTCTGCTCAAGGTCATGTCACAGCTTCTCAATGGGATTTAAGTCCGGACTTTGACTAGGCCACTGCAAAACCTTAATTTTGTTTTTTTGAGCCATTCAGAGGTGGACTTTGTGATGGAATCCAGATATCTCTGCTATGTGGGTATCTCCGCCAAGAATCTGCTTCCCAAGCTCTGGAACACTAGACCAGTGAATCTAGCCATAGTATCCCAGTAACTAGGCAATACCAGTTTTGGAGTAAACCGCAATAAGAACTCTTTATTTGAACAAGAATGCAGGCTTTTATACACTTGAGAAGGACATCCCCCCTCCTGATCATATTACCTTAACAATACAACTTGTACACAGGAATATAATTACAACAACCAACACATACTATAAACGTGACGTTAATTAGCCACCTGGATGACTCAGAAGTCCCATTCCAGGTCAGACTTGCCAACTTCTAGCTCACAAACTACAATAAACATTATCATAAGTATAAACACAGAACACCACCAGACAATAGCAGGAGCCCCCAGTAGCAGACTGTCAGCTCCTACATAGAAGACAATGGAATCCACATCCAAGAAATGCTTTGATTAATCAGGGATTGCAGATGGCACGGCAACAGTCTGCAAAGCTCATACAATGTAACATCATTCTGATACAGTGAAATTCATTCATCACAGATTTCTTGAGGGACATTATGGATAAATATTGCTGTCTCATTTGAAGTAATCCAAACCACATTCTTAGCGTTCATTAAGTAGTTGTCCATTATTTGCTCAGTCACCCTGTGCCCCTAATAGACACAAGGAGGGCATGGGGAGCTGAAACAAAGGTTCCCCTTATCAAATCAGGGCCGATAGTCAGTAGGTAAGAGGCTAGCATTCAGTCCCCTCTAAAAGCCTCAGTCCCGGGTGAGTCTATCACAGACTTGCTGGTGTGTTTCAGATCATTGTCCTGCTGCATAACCCAAGTGCGTTTGAGTTTGAGGTCAGGAACTGATGGCCCGACATTCTCCTTCAGGATTTTCAGGTAGAGCGCAGAATTCATGGTTCCATCAATGATGGCAAGTCATCCAGCTCCAGACCATCACACTACCACCACCATGTGTGACTGTTGCCATGATGTTCTTTTTATAAAATGCTGTGTTATTTTTACACCAGATATAATGGGAAGCACGCCTTCCAAAAAGTTCAACTTTTGTCTCATCAGTCCACAGAATATTTGCCCAAAAGTCTTTGGGATAATCAAGATGTTGTTTGGCAAATGTGTGTGCTCTTTTTGGTCAGCAGTGGCTTTGGCCTTGGAACTCTCCCATGGATGCCATATTTTCCCAGTCCCTTTCTTATTGTTGAATCATCAACATTGACCTTACCTGAGGCAAGTGAGGCCTGCACTTCTTTAGCTGTTGTTCTGTCTTCTTTTATGGCCTCCTAGATGAGTTGTCGTTGTGCTCTTAGGGTAATTTTGGTAGGCCGGCCTCTCCTGGGAAGGTTCACCACTGCTTCAAGTTTTCTCCATTTGTCCATGGCTCTCACCGTGGTTCACTGAAGTCCAAACACCTTAGAAATGGATTTGTAAGCCTTTCCAGACTGATATGTATCAATGACTGGTATGGAAAGCAATAGAACTAATGTGCAAACCACTAGGTAAACTATGACAGCAGCTGCCAACACAGATATGGTAAACCTGATACCAGAACTGATTTGGAGTAAAAATGTGTAGCGCTTACCAATAAAAATATTATAAAACCATTAAACACAGTAATAAAAATCCGCCCATGGTGTCAAAAAAAATTAAAACATCAAAATAAATATATAAAAAAAAAACACAAAAGCCAAACTCATATGGAAAATATTATGTAGTAGCTAAAAATCACCACAAGATGTCATCTGTATACTCATCACATTCCAATCAATCAAGGTCTTTTCATGTATGGGTAGCAATTGTGCTACAACCCGAATAAAGTGCAAATGCAATATAAATGGAATTTTTTTGGTCCAAATAAAAACGGTCAAGATGTGCTATATATATAAAGTGCAATTGTGAAAAAATGTTCAGCAGACCTAAATGACAAATCTGTGTATAAACGCACTCTAATAAAAAAATATAAGATGTAACAACTAAAATTCACCACCGGAGGTCATCTGTGCACTGACAAGATTCTATTCAATCAAAATCTTTCTATGTATGTGTATAAATACTAATATAAAAGAAATAAAGTGCAAATGCAATATAAATCAAAGTTTCCAACCCAATAACGGCACAATCAAAATATGTTAAGTATAAATATAGTGCAATCGTGACAATATAGCATATACGATTCAAACAATTTGAAGTCTGTGCAAAAAACAAAACTAGACGTGCTGCGAATGATAATATTATTGGACCAGCATAGAGCACAGTGAAATATGTGAAGTAAATGAACATACAAAAAAATATATATTAGATTAAAATAAAAGCTGATGAAAAAAGGCAAGTAGTTCACAATAGTCCCAAAAACTTGAAATTCTATTACTGAAAAAGAGTTCCAAATGGTCTAATGCTGGCTCCAAGCATTGAGTCACTGCACACAGAAAAGCTTTCACCAAAGGAGAGGAGGGAGAGTCAGGGTGACACAGCCCGTAAGATCCAAACCCAGCACGCTTCACCCGTGGTGTGCCTAACCTCTTACCTCCCAAGGCGACCCCAATGGGTCTAGCAAAGCCTAAGGCTCCATGCACACTGGACGCTATAGGGCTGTTTCAGCGTCGGGTAGAAGACGCTGCTCACAAAACGTTCTATTTGCAGTGTTTTGTAAGCAGCGTTTAGCGGCGTTTTTCGGCGTCGGCGTTTTTTGGCTTTTTTTTTTTTTTTACTTCATTGGCTTCCATTGACTGCAAAAAACGCCGGACGCCGATATAGCGGCGTTTACTGGTGTCTGGCGTTTTTTGTGGTCAGGAGAACGACTTTTGAATGCCAATTCAGGGCGTTCAGATAACAGCCCAAAAACGCCACTGCTGATAAAAGACAATAAACGACAATGTGTGACACATAGGATAAAATAAAGTGGCGTTTTTGGGCTGTTAAAAAAAATGCCAAAACGACCAAAAATGGTCGTTTTTGAGATGCAGTGTGCATGGAGCCTAAGAATGGATAATAGAATCTTCTCCAGCCAGCCCCAACGTATCTCTGCCAAAAATGGACACTGTATGGGAGGTGATGGCCGTCAGATCCTCATCCAATCCACAATTTCTTTTTACCCCCAGAGAGAAAATCTTCACCTCTCAGGCATTCATGAACAGGGAAAGGAGGGGGACTCCATGGTGTAGTATACACAAACTCCACATTTATTAAAAGTAGTAACTTACATAAAAAATATGGTAATCAGCATCAAACACAGCAGGTTGTGTAAAACTATCGGACTTCCGGTCTCGGCCGCGGCCGGAAGTGACGTCACCCGGCTCTACTTTCCAAAAAATGTAATTAACCACTCATTCATGATTTAGCAAGGGGAGGGGGCAATGACATTTTTCACAGCATTGTATAGAGACACACACACACCAGGGGCGGCCCATCCATAGGGGGCGCACAGGCACCCCCCCCAATCTATGTGTCTAGCCCCCAATCTACATGCACGGAGCCGGGTCGCATGGATTCCAATGGGTCTAGCAAAGCCTAAAAATGGATGATAGAATCTTCTCCAGCCAGACCCAACGTATCTCTGCCAAAAATGGACACTGTATGGGAGGTGATGGCCGTCAGATCCTCATCCAATCCACAATTTATTTTTACCCCCAGAGAGAAAATCTTTACCTCTCAGGCATTCATAACCAGGGAAAGGAGGGGGACTCCATGGTGTAGTATACACAAACTCCACATTTATTAAAAGTAGTAACTTACATAAAAGACTGTGGTAATCAGCATGAAACACAGCAGGTTGTGTAAAACTATCGGACTTCCGGTCTCGGCCGCGGCCGGAAGTGACGTCACCCGGCTCTACTTTCCAAAAAATGTAATTAACCACTCATTCATGATTTAGCAAGGGGAGGGGGCAATGACATTTTTCACAGCATTGTATAGAGACACACACATGCACACACCAGGGGTGGCCCATCCATAGGGGGCGCACAGGCACCCCCCCAATCTATGTGTCTGGCCCCCAATCTACATGCACGGAGCCGGGTCGCATGGATTCCAATGGGTCTAGCAAAGCCTAAAAATGGATGATAGAATCTTCTCCAGCCAGACCCAACGTATCTCTGCCAAAAATGGACACTGTATGGGAGGTGATGGCCGTCAGATCCTCATCCAATCCACAATTTCTTTTTACCCCCAGAGAGAAAATCTTCACCTCTCAGGCATTCATAACCAGGGAAAAGAGGGGGACTCCATAGTGTAGTATACACAAACTCCACATTTATTAAAAGTAGTAACTTACATAAAAGACTGTGGTAATCAGCATGAAACACAGCAGGTTGTGTAAAACTATCGGACTTCCGGTCTCGGCCGCGGCCGGAAGTGACGTCACCCGGCTCTACTTTCCAAAAAATGTAATTAAACACTCATTCATGATTTAGCAAGGGGAGGGTGTAATGACTTTTTTCACAGCATTGTATAGAGACACACACACACACCAGGGGCGGCTCATCCATAGGGGGCTCACAGGCGCCCCCCCAATCTATGTGTCTGGCCCCCAATCTACATGCATGGAGCCGGGTCGCATGGATTCCAATGGGTTTTTTTTTTTTAAGCACATGATTAGAGTCTGAGGCTCTAATTGGCTTCAAAAAAGGGGTGGGCTTGGGGGTGCAGAGCCCACCCACATGTGTGACAATAGCAAATTTACCTTCACAACTGTCTTCCTGATTCTCCTCTCAGGCAATCAGGAAGCAGTTCCTGAGACCCGATTGGCCGGGAGTCTTAATACTCCTGGCCAATCAGGTCTCAGTCAGGACCCACTCCCTGTTCAGCCTGGAGGCGAAGCAATGGCCCTGGAGTTAGAAGTTGCAGCCCAGATCCATGTCTGCCTGATCTGCCTCCTTCCTAAGGTAAGAAAGCCTCTGATCTGATCACCTCCACTGCATTCCCATCTGACTCCCGCGGGAGGAGAGGGTGGGATTGCTGCATTCCTGCCCGTCTCCCATGGGGGGGGGGAGTCGCTGCATTCCCGTCCATTTCCACGGTGGGGGGGGGGTGGGAAATTGATGCATTCCGTCTGTCTCCCATGGGGGGGGATATGGCGTTTGTATGCCACCCCCCTAAAAAAAAGTGAGCACCAGCCGCCACTGATATACATACAAGCATTCTAAGATCCTTATGTCTACTTACCATGTTCATCTTTTGTGCTGTAAAGAAAAGAAAGGGGAAAAAAAGAAAAAAGAAGAAGTCAGTCCTGGATCTAGAAACCAATTATAGTCATTTCACAATGAGGAATATTTATTCAATAATGAATTTCAGTTCCCTTATCTGTTTGGTTCTCACCAAGGTACAAAGACCTTCCACTTCTCACAGTCTAATACACGGCCATATAGTACATTGAGGAAGTATTATCTTTTCCCTGCTATTAGTTCTGATGACACGGCTCCTTTCCCATTGAAGGAAGGTGGTGGTGGGGAAATCTGTGAAGTGTGGTCTTAGTTACTGTAAGTATCCAGCTCCATCTGGTGGCTATCGTGTGGTATTTTCTTGAAATACCTCAATCAGAAAGATACCAAATTAACCACTTGCCAACCGCATATCAATGTTATACGGTGGCAAAGTGTCTCTCCTGTGCCGGAACTCGTACTTAGTACGTGATGCGGCACTTCTGGGTAAGGGACGCGCCACTTGTGCTGTGATTAGTCACAGCAGAAGCCGATCAACATGTGCCAGCCAATAGATGTCCGCCAACACCCACTGATCGGCGAGGAGAATGACAGAATTGAGCTCTGCCTATATAAACAATATAGAGTTCTGCCCTGACAGTGGGGATGTGGTGGATTTTGTTTCCCTGCAAAGCTCATCACTTAGTAAAAGCGCCTCACAGTACACAAACACTGGCTAGGCACACAGTTAACCCTTCGATTACCCCTAGATGTTTAACCCCATTCCCAGAGTACAGTGACAGTGCATATTTTTAGCACTGATCACTGCATTAGTGTCACTGGTCCCTACAATGTGTCAAAAGTGTCAGCATGTCCGCCATAATATCGCAGTCCTGCTATCACTAGTATATATAAAAAAAAATCCACTATAAACATAGCTTGTAGACACTGTATTGGGCAAACCAAACAATATACGCTTATGGGGATTTTTTTACTCAAAAACATGTAGCAGAATACAGCAAAATGGGAATTTTGGGGTAATGGGACTTTAAATATACCCCCATGTACACTGAGATCACTGACCTTCCCTTCCACTAACACCAGGTTTAATACACCATATCCACTTTGGGTAAGTATTTGTCTCTTTTCACTAAGAATGGATACATATGCAATATTTGGAAATATAAACAATTTTTTTCTTGAGGAATGGGAAGCACCGTGTACGGTCATTTTTGGATAATATGTGATAATGCGATATGATTTATGATTGCTTTTCTCTCTCTTTTATAGATTTGATTTTAATATCCCGTGATATACTCATTTCAATGTGCATAGTTCTGTGGGTCCTGATGAAGCAGATGAATAGCGAAACAAGTTGCCCTCTTCAGAAAATGTAAAGCACTGACTTTTTGTAATGTATTATATCAACAGCAATATGTGCTTTCTATACATTTTATAAAATAAAGATAAGGTTTTCTAGACATATTGCACATCATTAGTGAAATATTTGGTTCTATGTGATAGATGTGCACACAGAGGTATATTTAAAGTCCTACTACCCCAAAATTCCCCTTCTGCTACATTATTATCGGAATGATACCCCTGTGCCCACATATTCTAAACTAATAGTACTTCTCCCCACAAATTTAAACCCAGGGCTAGGGGTGAGCCGAACAAACCCCCCCCCCCCCCCACGGTTTGGTTCACACCAGTTCAGGGCGAACATTCGTACGCCGTTAAAGTCTATGGGACCCGAACAATAAAAATCAAAAGTGCTCATTTTAAAGGTTTATATGCAATGTTATTGCCCTAAAAAGTGTATGGGGGCCCAGGTCCTGCCCTAGGGCACATGTATCAATGAAAAAAAAAGTTTTTAAAATTGATCGTTTTTTCAGGAGCAGTGATTTTAATAATGCTTAAATTAAATCAATAAAAATGAAACATTCCTTTAACTGTCGTGCCTGGGGGGGGTCCCCTTAGTCTGCCTGTAAAAGGGTGCATCTCTGTGATGTTTAGAACATAGCCAGAGCAAAATGGGTCACAGCTCTGTGTCTGAATGGATACAGGGAGCTGCAGCTCTATTCAGGTGCCCCCTTAAGAAGCTGCTTGCTTTGGGGGCACTCAACTGGAGGGAGGGGCCAGGAGCACAGAAGAGGGACCCAGGAGCACAGAAGAGGGACCCAAGAAGAGGAGGATCCGGGATGCTCGGTGCAAATCCAACTACACAGAGGAGGTAAGTATGACATGTTTGTTATTTTTAACTAAAACAAAATGAGACTTTACAATCACTTTAATGATTAAGTGCTAAGAGGAGTGTGAAATGCGTTAACCTCTCTCTCCTCCACTGTGACTGCTTAGGTGTTTTTATGCTGCTCTGTTCATAAATGGCTAATAAAGGGGGGGGAGGGGCTACAGTGCTTGCAGTGCAGCCATTCAGACTTTTCTTCTTTCATTAGAATGGGGTAGGCAGTTCCAAAGGATTGGAGAGGCTCATTACATGCACAGGTATGCAAATTGGGCTGGCACCCGCTCAGTGTGTGTGAGGGGTGCATGAAAGGGGACTAACCTGGGACAACACTTTCCTACCCAAATATGTCCGCCTGTAGGCGATCCCCAATTATCTCTGCAGGGAAGCCTATTCCGCCTCCACCTAGCAAACATCTGTACTTTTACTTTCTCCGTCAACTCATCCCCCCACAGTGATTCTCTTTTGTAACATCTGCCCCTCCCTTTTAGATTGTAAGCTCCTATGAGCAGGGCCAGCTCTACTGCTAGGCGGAGTAGGCACCTGCCTAGGGCGCACTGCTGCCTAAGGCGCCTGGCCACTGCTGATCTGTCACTGGCTGCTCTGCATTGATTCATGTAAAAACTGACACTGTCTGACTGAGATAATGAGATTGTATTATTACATGCCATTTGCAAATGTATATAGAAATAGTGACTGATCTGCCAAATACCCCCCCTCCTCCCCACCCCCCGTGAAGCTGTATTTGATGAGCACAGGTGAAGCTGTATTTGATGGGCACAGGTGAAGCTGTTTTTGATGGGCACAGGTGAAGATGTATTTGATGGGCACAGGGGAAGCTGTGTTTGATGGGCCCAGGGGAAGCTGTATTTGATGGGCACAGATGAAGCTGTGTTTGATGGGTACAAGTGAAGCTGTGTTTGATGGGCACAGGTGAAGCTGTATTTGATGGGCACAGGTGAAGCTGTTTTTGAAGGGCACAGGTGAAGCTGTATTTGATGGGCCCAGGAAAAGCTGTATTTGATGGGCACAGGTGAAGCTGTGTTTGATGGGTACAAGTGAAGCTGTGTTTGATGGGCACAGGTGAAGCTGTATTTGATGGGCACAGGTGAAGCTGTATTTGATTTGCAAAGGTGAGGCTGTATTTGATGGGCACAGGTGAGGCTGTATTTGATGGGCACAGGTGAGGCTGTATTTGATGGGCACATGTTAGGCTGTATTGTTGGGCACAGGTGTAGCTGTATTTGATGGGCACAGGTGAAGCTGTATTTGATGGGCACAGGTGAGGCTATATTGATTGGTGCTGGTGAAGCTGTATTTGATTGGTGCTGGTGAAGCTGTATTTGATGGGCACAGGTGAGGCTGTATTTGATGGGCACAGGTGAAGCTGTATGTGATGGGCACAGGTGAAGCTGTATTTGATTAGCACAGGTGAAGCTGTATTTGATGAGCACAGGTGAAGCTGTATTTGATGGGCACAGGTGAGGCTGTATTTGATGAGCACAGGTGAGGCTGTATTTGATGGGCACAGGTGAGGCTGTATTTGATGGGTACAGTTGAGGCTGTATTGTTTGGCGCGGGTGAAGCTGTATTTGATGGGCACTGGTGAGTTGTGGAGCCGGGGGGGGGCAAAATGAGGTTTGGCCTAGGGTGTCAAAAATCCTTGCACCAGTCCTGCCTATGAGCAGGGCCCTCCTAGCCCTCCTGCCCTGAATTGTATTGTATCCTTTGTAGGCAACATGACAGTTAGGGCTAAACTTCCTTCGGCTTCAATGCACATTAAAGCTCCTACTGCTTCAACAAGCTTTTATGATGTGTTTTGATGCTTTGGTGGTGCTTCAATGAAGCTTCGGTGGTGCTCTTTTGAAGCTTGGCAGATGCCCTGTGTGTGTGTGTGTGTGTGTGTGTGTGTGTGTGTGTGTGTGTGTGTGTGTGTGTGTGTATATATATCTCACACCTGCAATTTCTCCAAAACAAAGTGAAGCTAAAGCTGAATTAAAGCGGTTGTCTACTCAAAAAATTTTTTTTAAAAAAATAAAAACCTGCAAGACAATAGCATAATGAGCTAGTATACACCGCATACTAGCTCATTATGAAATACTCACCTTAAAACGAAGATCCGACCGAGCCGCTCGGTCACCTCCGTGGCAGCGGGCATCTTCACCCGGATCTTGCTTCCGGGTACGCGGCTGCGGCGCTGTGACTGTCCGGAGCCGCGAGACGTCACTCCCGCGCATGCACGCGGGGCTCGTTTTTTCCGGCAGGGTCCGGAACTAATGCCGGCTTTTGCCGGGACACATATACGGAGCATGCACCGTAACGATATATTACATTGGAAAGGGAATATCTTCTAAACCATACAGGTTTAGAAGATATTCATTTTACCTACAGGTAAGCCTTATTCTAGGCTTACCTGTAGGTAAAAGTACAAAAAAAGGGTAGACAACCGCTTTAAAGCTGCAGGTGCTTCAAACAAGCTTTGTCATAGAGCTCTATGGAGGCGTTGAAGAGGCTTTGAAGCACCACTAAAGCTACATGGGGTATAATTTTTGAAGGGGATCCAAAGCAAAGCATACACAAGGTGTAAACAGGACTGTAAGCTAACCATTTTGTTTAGTGACAGGAGCTTTGACTGGCATTAAGAGAGCTTTACCAAAGCCTGTCCGAAGCCTTGATTTGAAGTGTAAACTAGCCCCTACATTCTGTGAGAATGTAAAAGGTGGACCTAAAATTAAATGTAAAAAAAAAACGTATATTACCAATCTTGCTGGAGACCATGAAACAAATGGAGGCTCCAGCCAAACAAATGAACACATTGTTACCTTTTGTTATTTGTGCCCTAATCTTCTCCATCTTATCCGTGGATCGGATCGCCATGCCCTGTTGATAGGTGCGGTTGTCTGAGCTCCAGCCACCTCCGCTACGGTCGTACAGACCCTTCTCATCTTTGTTCATGACGATTAACAACCCCGAAAGCTGATTAATGAGCGGCTGATCATTGAGCATCTGGTTGTAGACCTCCGAGTCATCAGTTTCCACGTCATCCACCAGGACGATGACCCGCTCTCTTCCTGGGAGGTAATGAGATTGTCTATGAAACACAGTGCATGTAACAAACCGAATGTTGTCCAATGAGGGTTTATATCTACTTTAAAAGGAGAAGTTTGGGGTATAAAAAAAAAATAATAATTATACAGTGAGGGAAAAAAGTATTTGATCCCCTGCTGATTTTGTACGTTTGCCCACTGACATAGAAATGATCAGTCTATAATTTTAATTGTCAGTTTATTTTAACAGTGAGAGACAAAAAAACAACAAAAAAATATCCTGAAAAATGCATTCCAAGAAAGTTATAAATCGATTTGCATTTTAATGAGTGAAATAAGGATTTGATCCCCTATCAATCAGAAAGATTTCTGTCTCCCAGGTGTCTTTTAGCCTGCATTCACATAGGGGCGACCCGACTTTGGCGCGACTTTGCTAGGCGACTTCCAGCGCGACCTCAGGCGACTTTACAACACGACTTTTGCCAGGCGACTTTGCCTTGACCAATCAGAGAAGGGAGGGAGGGGGCTGCCTAAAAATAAATTCTATTCTTTCAACTGTAAAGTCGCTTCCATGTAGATGGGGATCCGACTTGGAGGCGACTTCTATTGAATCCTATGGGCACAAGTCGGATAGAAGTCGCCTAGAAGTAGTACTGGAACCTTTTCAGAAGTCGCCTTGAAGTCGGAGCGACTTCAGTCGTGTATATTAAGACGGCTCCCATTCATTTCAATGGGATTTCAGATGTCAAGCGACTTGGGGCGACTTGAGGCAACTCAAGTCGGATCGCAAGTCGCCCCTGTGTGAACGGGCACTTATACAGGCAACAAGCCGAGATTAGGAGCACTCTCTTAGGCTGGGTTCACACTTGTCCGACAAAGGGACCGACATTGTGAGCACAAGTCACATGACATCACCAAATCAAGGTTTCCCTATGAGAGCCGTCTTAACTGGTCCGACACAAGTCGGTCCGACTTTGAAAAAGGTTCCTGTACTACTTTGGTCCGACTTCAGCCCATTGAATATCATTGAAGTCGGATCAAAGTCGGATCCTTGTTCTAACCATCCGACTTGTGACATCCAACTTGGCGATTACAGCAGCAGTAAAAGGAATTTATCTCACACTGGGATTATTTTGATTGGTCAAAAGGACAAGTCACTATTTCAAAGTCGGAGCAAAATCTTATCTTGTTCATTCAAGTCGGATGGAAGTAGGACCAAAGTAGGACCAATGTTGCAGGGCAAAATAGGATCAAACGTCTGACCGTTTTTGTGTCAGATAGTGTGACCCCAGCCTTAAAAGGACTTAAAAAGACACCAGTCCACAGAAGCAATCAGATACCAATCTCTCCACCATGGCCAAGACCAAAGAGCTGTCCAATGATCTCAGGGAGAAGAATGTAGACCTACACAAGGCTGGAATGGGCTACAAGACCATCGCCAAGCAGCTTGGTGAGAGGGTGACAACAGTTGGTGCGATTATTCACAAATGGAAGACACACAAAATAACTGTCAATCTCCCTCAGTCTGGGGCTCCATGTAGGATCTCACCTCCTGGAGTTTCAATGATCATGAGAACGGTGAGGAATCAGCCCAGAACTACATGGGAGAATCTTGTCAAGGCAGCTGAGACCATAGTCACCAAGAAAGCAATGGGTAACACACTGCACTGAAATCCTGCAGCGCCCGCAAGGTCCCCCTGCTCAGGAAAGCACATGTACTGAAGTTTGCTAATGAACATCTGAATGATTCCAAGGAGAATTGGGTGAAAATGCTGTGGTCAGATGAGACCAATGATGAGCTCTTTGGCATCAACTCAGCTCGCTGTGTTTGGAGGAGGAGGAATGCTGCCTATGACCCCAAGAACATCATCCCCACCATCACACATGGAGGAAACATTATGCTTTGGGGGTGTTTTTCTGCTAAGGGGACAGGACAACCTCACTGCATTAAAGGGATGATGGATGGGGCAATGTACCGTCAAATGTTGGGTTAGAACCTCCTTCCTTCAGCCAGGGCACTGAAAAAGGGTCAAGGATGGGTATTCCAGCATGACAATAACCCAAAACACACAGCCAAGCCAACAAAGGAGTGGCTGAAGAAGCACATTAAGGTCCTGGAGTGGCCTTGCCAGTCTCCAGACCTAAATGCCATGGAAAATATATGGTGGGAGCTGAAGGTTCGCATTACCAAACATCAGCCTCCAAACCTTAATGACTTGGAGAGGATCTGCAAAGAGGAGAGGGACAAAATCCCTCCTGAGATGTGTGCAAACCTGGTGGCCAACTAAAAGTCATGTTTTGCGATGGGGTCAAATACTTATTTCAATCATTAAAATGCAAATCAATTTATAACTTTTTTGAAATGCATTTTACTGGATATTCTGTCTTTCACTGTTAAGATAAACCGACCACTAAAATTATAGACTGATCATTTCTTTGTTAGTGGGCAGACGTACAAACTCAGCAGGGGATCAAATACTTTTTCCCTCACTGTACTCTCCCCTCTAACACACACTGGTGCGCTGGGCTGTGGAAGGGGTGGGATGGCCTGGCTCTTAGAAAATCATTGAGAGGCTTAGCCAGCTGCCAGTCCTGGCTTTCTGGCAGATTCCAACCACATGGTCAGGATGTTTACAGAGCTTGGACTGGCTGTCCATGAAAAGATAGAATAAAATATTTACAACAAAGGGAGGGGTGCACTTACTTTTGTGAGATACTGTGTGTAGAGTCTTACAATTTTTTTTTTCCAGAAAGCATAGAAAATCAACTCGACTCGCTATGTTTGGAGAAGGAGGAATGCTGCCTAATACCCCAAGAACACCATCCCCACAGTCATACAGGGGGGTAAACATTATGATTTGGGGGTGTTTTTCTGCTAAGGGGACAGGACAACCTCACTGCATTAAAGGGACGATGCCAGCATGTTGCAGAGAAGGACCCTTGTTCTCCGTATGGAAGCAGCGGTATCCATGCATAGCTCCAAAAAGCCCACTACTAAGTCAATCCTACAGCACAGCAATCTGAAGATCTCACTCTGCTTAGTGGAAAGCTCTGACTCATCGGGGGGACATGTTGGAGCTCTGCAGAGAGAACACTGCTTCTGCACGGAGATAAAGGCATTTCTGCACAGGCTGTGGCTGCTTTCTATTAAAAAAGAAAACACAAACAAACTGCATGCCTGTGAATGAAATGGGAATTATTAAAACATCCCATCAATATTATATAGGAAAATTGGTTGCCTCCAGCACAAGTCATGTGATTAGAGCCTAGACATTGGTCATGTGATCTTCACCAGTTGATTTTCTTGAGAAAGTAGCCACAGGCTGGGTAGAAAAGCCTGTCCCTTAACAGCATGTTTGCAGATAAGGATCCTTGTTCTCTGTGTGAAAGCAGATGTCTCTCTGCAGAGGTCTAAAACACCACCTGCTGCTTCGGGTCTATAGAACTAATCAATAATTCTAATGCACTCTGCTAATTGGAGGGCTCTGCCATATTGGACCTCTGCATTTACATATAAAAAAAAGGTTCCTTCTCTGCACCATGCTGGCAATTAGATAGGCTTCTCTACTCAATAAAAACTTTAAGCCTATGATTAAAATGTGAGTTACTAAAGTAACCCCTTCAATATCATGTAGGAAAATAGCCTCCCTCGACCATAAGTCATGTGACCAGTGCATTGACATTGGTCTTCACCAAAACCTCTCAATGGACTGGCATTGCTTGGAAGATGATCACACAACAGCAACACCTTGAAACCAATGCCGGGGCCACTGAGAAACTTCTCTTCTGTGTTCTTCTAGCAGGCAGCAAGTTATCTTAGCAAGTCTGGTGTTGGTTACCAGAACCTGAAGGAAATTGCTGAATTCACAGGAAATGATGAACACCACATAGCGTGTTACAGAGAATGTATGCAGTGTTAAAGTGTCGCTCCGCCATAACTAAACCTACAACTGAAACCAGTGATGATCACTCCAGCTTTGGGGCCCCCTATGACCGTCCTATAAATGGAGGGTGACAACACTACTCTGAATGGTCAATTTTACGAGAGAGAGAGAGAGAGAGAGAGAGAGAGAGAGAGACACACACACACATATATATACAGCATATATTTTTTTTGTTTTATATAGTCTGAGCAATGTTTATAAACAATGTTACTTTGTATGTCTCTGTCTGCCTTCTGCTCAATATTTATAAAACAGCATTGCTTTGCATTTGTCTCCTGTCTGAACAATGTTTAATGTTACTTTGTATCTCTCTTTCCCCTGTCTGATCCATGTTTAATGTTACTTTGTATCTCTCTTTCCCCTGTCTGAACAATTTTTAATGTTATTTTGATCAGACAGGGGAAAGAGAGATACAAAGTAACATTAAACATTGATCAGACAGAGGAAAGAGATACAATGTTTAATGTTACTTTGTATCTCTTTTCCCTCGTCAATGTTTCTCAATAAATAAGAGAGGGTGAGAGATAGAAAGTAAGAGAATAATTACACTGTATATCTTTTTCTCATGTATTAAGGCTGGGTTCACACTATCACCGCATGCGGCTCCCAGCAGGGGTCTTGTGCTTCCTCATTCACTGTATTCTGTTCCGATTTCAGTCCGAATTTCTGGCTGAATTCACACCTGAAATGGACCAAAAGACGCACAGGGCTCCTGTGCAAATTTGCACCGGAGCCGCGGCGGAGATATGTGAACCGGCTCCATAGAGAGCTCCATAGAGAGCCGGTCAACATCTCCTGCTATTGCGAATTGCGTGGAACCCAACCTCATAGAATTCTGAGTGTGCAGCAGAGAGATAAAGAGAGATATGGTGACAGTTTAAGAGAATTGCAGTTACCGGATAACTGTCACATGGAACACCAGATATCAATCGAATAATAATTTTCTCCTTTATGCTGGGTGTAATTCTCAGTATCTGTTCTTATTCTGTATGTATGGACTCTGCACAGTACCACTTCTCTTGTCCTGTATGTGGGGTGTAATTCTCAGTATCTCTTCTTATTCTGTATGTATGGACTCTGCACAGTACCACTTCTCTTGTCCTGTATGTGGGGTGTAATTCTCGGTATCTGTTCTTATTCTGTATGCATGGACTCTGCACAGTACCACTTCTCTTGTCCTGTATGCTGGGTGTAATTCTCGGTATCTGTTCTTATTCTGTATGTATGGACTCTGCACAGTACCACTTCTCTTGTCCTGTATGTGGGGTGTAATTCTCAGTATCTCTTCTTATTCTGTATGTATGGACTCTGTACAGTACCACTTCTCTTGTCCTGTATGTGGGGTGTAATTCTCAGTATCTGTTCTTATTCTGTATGTATGGACTCTGCACAGTACCACTTCTCTTGTCCTGTATGTGGGGTGTAATTCTCGGTATCTGTTCTTATTCTGTATGTATGGACTCTGCACAGTACCACTTCTCTTGTCCTGTATGTGGGGTGTAATTCTCAGTATCTCTTCTTATTCTGTATGTATGGACTCTGCACAGTACCACTTCTCTTATCCTGTATGCTGGGTGTAATTCTCAGTATCTGTTCTTATTCTGTATGTATGGACTCTGCACAGTACCACTTCTCTTGTCCTGTATGCTGGGTGTAATTATCAGTATCTGTTCTTATTCTGTATGTATGCACAGTACCACTTCCCTCTATAATTCTCGGTATCAGTACTCACCCAGTTTCTCGGACAGATGTCGCAGCTCCTGGTCGTACAGCGAGTCGGTGACGTTGGTGACGTTCAGCCGCCCTCTCTTCTTGGTGTGATACAGAATGGCGAAGTGGCACTTGTTGATCTCCTGGGCCAGCTGAGCGGAGTGACCGCACGCGGTGTTGGACACGAGGACTGGACGGACATCTTGGACCACCGACCGGAACCGCGACGATATCAGCATGTCGGTGAGCCATTGATACGTCTCCTCGGACTCTCTGGAGAAGATCCCCACCAACACCTTCTTGTACAGAACCATTGCTGGTTGTCACTGAGCCTGGGGAGAGATCAGACGGTCACATATTACAACGCTCAGGAAATGTGCAACCAAAACTTTGTGTGCCAATCATTGGCTGGCAAGGAAGGGGGGGGGGGATTAACCCCTTTATGGCTGGGCGGGCGTACATCTGTGGCCAGAGAATTTGAGTTTTTATCTCTCACAGTGATCTTCTCTTTGTCTTCCTCTGCTGCAGGGACAGGAAAGGATAGGCGGACTCTTCCTGCACAGCAGAGTCCATGGGGAAGTCCAGGCACGGCAATGTTTAATGATTACACTGTTCAGTTTTAACCATTTCAGGTAGACATGAGCACTGCCGAAAAATTTGTAAGTTTTCGTTTTATTTGTTCTTTTTTTGTGTCATTCATATAATCGCAATTCTGAAATTCTTAAATTCGTAAATTTAAAAATTCAAAATAACTTATAATAACTATTAAATTATAGGTATTGGAATTTCCTTTCAAATTTGGCTGTTAGTGAACGTAACGAATACAAATTTATCCGAAGTTATGAATTATCCGAAATAACGAATGCCGCGTCTAAACGAATGGAACAGAAGGAATTAATAATAATAATAAAAAAAGTTGTTATTAATTATTATTAATTTTTTTCCGTCCCATTCGTTTAGATGCGGCATTCGTTATTTTGGATAATTCGTAACTTCGGATAAATTCGTATTCGTTACGTTCACTAACAGTCATATTTGAAAGGAAATTCCAATACCTATAATTTAATAGTTAACTAACCAATAATAACTTAAAGCGGTAGTAAACCCATGCATTTAACAGGTTAAAAACCAGTCATGTGCCGGAAATGTAACACTCCCATTGGTTGTGCTCTAAGCCAAACTGTCAAACCATCCAATGGCTGGTGTCATAGCTGATCACATGTGCAGCATCACGGCAGTTGTGGATTAAACAGAGGCCAAGATGGCAGCTTCCTTGGCTGAAAATGATAGGAGGGTTTACTACCACTTAAACTATTACTATTAAGTTATAGCATTTGGAATCTCCTTTCAAATTTGGCTGTTAGCGAACACAAGGAATACGAATTTATCCAAAATAACGAATGCTGCATCTAAACAAATGGAACGTAACAAATTCATAATAAGAAATAACAACAATAATTAATTAACTTTTTATTATTAATTATTATTAACCACTTGCCGACCGCCGATCGGCATCTGACGGCGGCAAAGTGGCTCGCTCCCGCAAATCGCCGTCATACGACGGCGGCTGCGGGAACGAGTTTAGTGAGCGCGCGCGCGCCGCCGCTCACTGTGTCCAGGGGGGGCCAGGGAGCGGGTGCGGCGGCTTCGATTGCCGCCGGCTACCCGCGATGGCCCCCCCGAGCACGGACACGGACCTACGCTCTGTGTGAGGGGGAAGGGCTGTGACCACTTCCCTTCCCCAGATAGGGCATCCCCCATACAGTTAGAACACGCCCAGGGAACATAGTTAACCCTTAGAGCGCCCCCTGCAGGTTAACCCCTTCACTGCCAATGGCATTTACACAGTAATCAGTGCATTTTTATAGCACTGATCGCTGTATAAATGCCAATGGTCCCAAAAAAGTGTCAAAATGGTCCGACATGTCCGCCGCAATATCGCAGTACCGCAAAAAAATCACAGATTGCCGCCATTATTGGTAAAAATTAAAAGAAAAAGAAAAACCCCAAAAATGAATTCTCATCATCCGTAAACGCTACCACTTTTGCGCAAACCAATCAATAAACGCCGATTGCGATTTTTTTTATCACAAATATGAGGAAGAATATAAATCGGCCAAAAACGGTGAAAAAAAATGTTTTTTTATATTTTTTTTTTGGATTTGTATTTTAGGAAAATGTAAGAAATTTGGGTTTTTTTGCAAAATTGTCGCTCTTCTTTTGTTTATAGCGGCGATCAGAAATGACGCAGCGGTGATCAAATACCACCAAAAGAAAGCTCTATTTGTGGGGAAAAAAGGACGCAAATTTCGTTTGGGTACAACGTCGCACGACCGCGCAATTGTCAGTTAAAGCGACGCAACGCCGTATTTTTGCTAAAATACAAATCCAAAAAAAAAAATCCAAAAAAACTTTTTTTTTCATTGGTTTTGGCCGATTTATATTCTTCCTCATATTTGTGATAAAAAAAAATCGCAATCGGCGTTTATTGATTGGTTTGCGCAAAAGTGGTTGCGTTTACGGATGATGAGAATTCATTTTTGGGGTTTTTATTTATTTTATTTTTTTTACTAGTAATGGCGGGGATCTGCGATTTTTAGCGGTACTGCGACATGTCGGACCATTTTGACACTTTTTTGGGACCATTGGCATTTATACAGCGATCAGTGCTATAAAAATGCACTGATTACTGTGTAAATGCCATTGGCAGTGAATGGGGTTAACCTGCAGGGGGCGCTCTAAGGGTTAACTATGTTCCCTGGGGGTGTTCTAACTGTATGGGGGCTGCCCTGACTGGGGAAGGGAAGTGATCACAGCTTCCATGTAGAGGAAGGCTGCGATCACAGCCCTCCCCCCCTCACAGAACGGAGGTCCGTGTTTGCTTACACGGACCTCCGTTCTTTCACTCCGGGGGGGGCATCGCGGGTAGCCGGCGGAGATCGAGTCCGCGGCACCCGCTCCCTGGCCCTCCCTGAACACAGTGAGCGCGCGGGCACACCTCCGGCGGCGCGCGCGCGCTCACAGTGCGCGATCTGGCAACCGTCATCGTATGACGGCGGTTTACGATATCGAGCCACTTTGTCGCCGTCAACCTGCGGTTGACGGTCGGCAAGTGGTTAGGAAACGTCCGTGTGTATGAGGCCTTGTAGTCAAGTTATTATTGATTAGTTATTTCAGATTTTAAAATTTTCGGGTTTTCAAATCTTCCAATTTTTTCTTATTTTTGAATTTTGAATTTCCAAATTTAAAAATTTCCAAATTTTCAAATATTTGGAAAAATCCATTAACCTCACTGGCGGTATTCCCGAGTGTGGCTCGGGGTTCATTTTCACTGCCAAAAGTGGTAACCCCGAGCCACACTCGGGATCGCATCGCAGGATCCAGGCAGCATAATTTACCTTGTCCCCTGGATCCTGTGATGTCCCCCGCTGTGCCCTCCGCCTGATGCCTCTGTGTGCTGAGCTCCGTTCCCTGCGAGCGTCGCATGACATGGAGACGAAGTCTGGCAGGAAACTCAAAAAGTGAAACACACAGTAAACATAGAGTGCACTGTGATCTGTAGATTACATTACTGTATGAAATCATTTCACATCCCCTTTGTCCCTAGTGCTTTGTCCAGTGCCCTGCATGCACTTTTATACTACACCCTGTTCCAAATTATTATGCCGATGATATTTTTCTCCTTTACCTAAATAATTGATGTAAACAACAGTCAGCATCATTCTCATGTTATCAACTATTAAGAGTACAATTCAAATTTTATTTGAACCTCCTAATGATAACAGTATATTTTTTCAAAATAAAAAACTTTCAATGCACCGTTTCAAATTATTACGCACAGTTAGACCCCTTTCACACCAAGGCGTTTTTCAGGCGTGTTTGCTCTAAAATTAGCACATAAAAAGCGCATCAAAAACGCTCCCTATGCATCTAAATGGATGCTTTCACACCAAGGCTTTGCGCTTGCTAGGCGTTGCTAAAAGTCCTGCAAGCAGCATCTTTTTTAGCTTGTTTTGTGCGCTCAAAATAGCGCTTCAAAAACGCCCATGTCCATTAAAAATAATGGTTAAGCGCTTGAAAAACGCTTGAAAAGCACATGAAATGTGTACTGAGGCTGTGGAAAGGTCACATGATTGAAACACAAACGCTTGAAAAGCACTCGAAAAACGCTTAAAACCGCCATTAGAGGGGCGCTATTTATAGCGCTAGCGATTCAAACGCGCAGCAAAAACACTAAAATCATGGCGTTTTACAGCCTTTTTTCCAACGCCTTGGTGTGAAAGGAGCCTGGGTCATCTGTTGTGTTTGCAGCAGATTTACTGAAATCAAAAGCTATTTCAATCAAACTTTGAACAACATTTTAACTTTTTAAACATTTTAACATAGGAGCCCTTATTACATAGCAGCTTCACAAGTCTTGCATCCATTGAACTTGTGAGTTTTTGGAGAGTTTCTGCTTGAATTTGTTTGCAAGATGACAGAATCGCCTCCCAGAGCTGCTGTTTGGATGTAAACTGCCTCCCACCCTCGATGATCTTTTGCTTGAGGATGCTCCAAAGGTTCTCAATAGGATTGAGGTCAGGGGAGGATGGAGTCCACACCATGACTTTCTCTCCTTTTATCCCCATAGCAGCCATTGATGCAGAGGTATTCTTTGCAGCATGAGATGGTGCATTGTCATGCATGAAGATGATTTTATTACGGAAAGCATAGATCTTCCTTCTGTACCAGGGAAGGAAGTGGTCAGTCAGGAACTCCACATACTTTGCAGAGGTCATCTTTACACCTTTGGGGACCCTAAAGGGGCCGACCAGCACTCTTCCCATGATTCCGGCCCAAAACACGACTCCAACACCGCCTTGCTGACGTCGCAGCTTTGTTGGAACAGGGTGGCCGTCCACCGACCATCCACTACTCCATCCATCTGGACCATCCTAGGTTGCATGGCACTCATCAGTGAACAGAACTGTTTGAAAATTAGTCTTCATGTATTTTTCTGCCCAATGCAGCCGTTTCTGCTTGTGAGCATTGGTTAGTGGGGGCCGAATGGAAGGTTTATGCACAGTTGCAAGACTCTGGAGGAATCTACACCTTGATGTCTGTGGGACTCCAGAGGCACCATCAGCTTTAAATATCTGTTTGCTGTTATGTAATGGTGTTTTAGCAGCTGCTCTCTTGATCCGATGCATGGATCTGGCAGAAATCTTCCTCAATGTGCCTTTATCTGAACCCGTCTGTGCTCTGAATCAGCCACACATCTCTTAATAGTGCGATGATCACGCTTACATTTTCGTGAAATAACGAATGTTTTCACACCTCGTCCAAGGCATTGAACTATTTCACTCTTTTCGGCAGCAGAGAGATCCTTTTTCTTCCCCATATTGCTTGAAAATGGTGCTCTGCTTAATAATGTGGAACTCCCTCCTTTAGTAGCTTTTCCTTTAATTGGGCTCACCTGGCAATCGAATTATCACAGGGGCCCGAGATTTGTTTTCAGTGATCAAAAGAGCCCTGACACACAATGCCATCCATGAGTTAAACTGAAAAACAAAATATTTCATCTTTGTGACACTGAAATAGAATTTGCATAATAATTTAGAACAGGGTGTATATATGCCATTCTCTCTGCCTGGAAACTTGAGAACGTCCATGGCATCCAAAAAAGCGTCCCTTTACATCAAAAGCATTTTTTGATCAGCTAGAAAACAGCGATAGTAAATAAGAATCACTTGCAGAATTGATTGATACTGATTGGTGGGGAAATTTATCATCAGAAACTGAAAGTGACAACAGCGACAATTCTGCAACTTCAGTGTTTTTGACTTGATTACGTTATTGCATACATTTTACTATTATTATATTATTATATTTGATACTCATTTGTAGTTGTTAAGAACTACGAGCGCGGAGAGAGAGCACACAGAAGCAGATCACTCCAAAACCCGAAGCACGGGCGTTTATTGGAGAACGTTGGGTTACAGACCACAGAGGAACCAGTCCACAATAGCCCTGTATGACACGGCAAGGAAACAAATATCGTCCACAGGGTAGGGAAACACGTAGGGTTAACAGGTAGCTGGTAGTCCACACGGAAGAAGATCCCGCAGGGTTACAGACAGCTGGTAGTCCACACGGCAGAAGATCCCACGGGGTTACAGACAGCTGGTAGTCCATATGGCAGAAGATCCCGCAGGGTTACAGACAGCTGGTAGTCCACACGGCAGAAGATCCCACAGGGTTACAGACAGCTGGTAGTCCACACGACAGAAGATCCCGGATCCCGCAGGGTTACAGACAGCTGGTAGTCCACACGGCAGAAGATCCCGCAGGGTTACAGACAGCTGGTAGTCCACATGGCAGAAGATCCCGCAGGGTTACAGACAGCTGGTAGTCCACATGGCAGAAGATCACACAGGGGTACCTGGCAGCTGGTCATCCACAAGGCAGAAGATCACACAGCGAGCTCTGCATCCAGTAGCAGGTCAGCAGACAATAGGCACACACTGCCCCCACTCTGGGCTTTTTAAATCCCCCGAAGAGACTGGAGGGGGTGGAGCGGGCGGCAGCAGTGAGGCGGCCTGCATGTGAGGAATCAGGGTGTGGTCTCAGCAGGGGGTGTGGGGGGGTCGGAGAAGCAGAGGCAGGGACAGGGAAGGAGGGGTAGGAGCAGGGATGGGGGAAGGTAGCCGGCAGACTGTGACAGTAGTTATTATATTATAATTCATTATTTTGTGTTTCAAACTTTATCATACCCGGGATGTCTACTAGATTCTTGTTTGGATGGATTTAAGTGAGTTATTCCTAAGAATTACAGGCCTACAATATAAAACGCCAAATTTCTATGGGAAAAAATGTACTGCTTTGAGATGCAAAAATCTGACATAATCATACCGCCAGGAAGGTTAAAACGGATTTTCGTGAATTTGGATATTTCCGAATTAACAAATTTGACGAAATTCGTAAAAAAAAATTTCGGTCTTTTTTTATTTTTAGCGCAAAAAATAAAAACCGCAGAAGTGAACAAATACCACCAAAAGAAAGCTCTATTTGGGGGAACAAAATTATAAAAATTTTGTTTGGGTACAACGTCGCACGATTGCACAATTGCCATTCAAAATGCGACAGCGCTGAAAGCTGAAAATTGGTCTGGGTGGGAAGGGGGGGTAAGTGCCCGGTATTGAAGTGGTTAAAGAGGAAGTAAACCCTTATGGGTTTCACTTCCTGTTTGTCACCCTGCAATGTAAAAGCATAATGGGCTAATGTGCATCACATACTAGCCTATTATGTGTCACCTGCATTGGAAGCCCGTGCTATCCCCGCTTCAGGAAGCATCTATTTTCTGCCCCTTTTCCTTCCGGGGCCACAGACTCCGGCTCTGTGATTGGGCGGATCCGTGTGACGTCACGCTAGGTTTGCCACATCATCCCTTTAATCCAGGACACATATGAATTACACAGGTTGTTCTGAGTCAGATTTAATGTAAATAAGGCACAAAGTGAGTTTAATTACCGCCTTAATCAGCCACAGAAGCTGTGTAATTAACCACTTAAGGACCGGAAGGATTTCCCACATTAGGACCAGAGCACTTTTTGCGATTTGGCACTGCGCCGCTTTAACTGACAATTGCGCGGTCGTGCGACGTTGTACCCAAACAAAATGCGTCCTTTTTTTCCCACAAATAGAGCTTTCTTTTGGTGGTATTTGATCATCGCTGCGTCATTTCTGATCACCGCTATAAACAAAAAAGAGCGACAATTTTGAAAAAAAAAAAAAAATATTTGTTACTTTTTGCTAAAATACAAATCCAAAACAAAATATTAAAAGACATATGTATTCATCGGTTTTAGCCGATTTATATTCTTCCTCATATTTGTGGTAAAAAAAAATCCCAATCGGCGTTTATTGATTGGCTTGCGCAAAAGTTGCCGCGCTTACAAACCTTGAGAATTCATTTCTGTCATTTTTTACATTTTTTTTTTTTTTTACTAGTAATGGCGGCGATCTACGATTTTTAGCAGTACTGTGATATTGCGGCGGACATGTCGGACAATTTTGACATTTTTTTGGGACCAATGACATTTATACAGCAATCAGAAATTTAAATATCCACTGATTACTGTGTAAATGTCATTGGCAGTGAAGGGGTTAAAACTAAAGGGGCGAACTAGGGGTTAACTGTGTTCCCTAGGTGTGTTCTAACTGTGAGGGGGCTGGGCTGCCAGGGGCACCAGAGATCTAACTGATCCCAGTGACAGGGATCAGTAGATCTTTTAAATGCCCACTGACAGAGCGGGGAACTGCCATGTTTACATCAGCGGTTCCCCGTTCTGTCTTTCTCACAGGGCATCGCGAGTCGCCGATGGACATTGAGTCCGCCCGACCCACGGCCCTGCTCAGGGAATTTGCGGCGGGCACGAGTGCGCACCACCGGTGGCGCGCGCTCGCCCCCTAGCCGCCGCGCACTAAAGTGACGACTATAAGCGGTGATTCGCGGGACAGAGCCACGCTGTCGCCGCTTACAGTCGTACGGCGGGCGGCAACTGGTTAATATGTGTCCTGGATTAAAGGGATGATGTGGCAACCTTACGTCACGCATGCACAAGGGGGCCACCAATTGTGGCACGATCTCAGTGAAGAAATGGCTCAGAGGCGGTTTCTTCACTGTGCATGTGTCTATGATGTAGGCACATGCAAGTACTCTGTATATCTCCTAAACCATGCAGGTTTAGGAGATATGCAGGGAACCTACAGGTAAACCTGATTATAGGCTTACCTGTAGGTTAAATTGGTTTCCAGAGTTGACTATATACAGTATATATATATATACCGTACCTCACAAAAGTCAGTACACCCCTCACATTTTTGTAAATATTTTATTCTATCTTTTCATGTGACAACACTGAAGAAATGACACTTTGCTACAATGTAAAGTAGTGAGTGTACAGCTTGTATAACAGTGTAAATTTGTTGTCCCCTCAAAATAACTCAACACACAGCCATAAATGTTGAAACCACTGGCAACAAAAGTTAGTACACCCCTAAGTGAAAATGTCCAAACTGGGCCCAAAGTGTCAATATTTTGTGTGGCCACCATTATTTTCCAGCACTGCCTTAACCCTCTTGGGCATGGAGTTCACCAGAGCTTCACAGGTTGCCACTGGAGTCCTCTTCCCCTCCTCCATGACGACATCATAGAGCTGGTCGATGATAGGAGACCTTGCGCTCCTCCATCTTCCGTTTGAGGATGCCCCACAGATGCTCAATAGGGTTTAGGTCTGGAGACATGCATGGCCAGTCTATCACCTTTACTCTCGGCTTCTTTAGGAAGGCAGTGGTCATCTTGGAGGTGTCTGGGGTCGCTATCATGTTGGAATACTGCCCTGTGGCCCAGTCTCTGAAGGGAGGGGATCATGCTCTGCTTCAGTATGTCACAGTACATGTTGGCATTCATGGTTCCCTCAATGAACTGTAGCTCCCCAGTGCCAGCAGCACTCATGCAGCCCCAGACCATGACACTCCCACCACCATGCTTGACTGTAGGCAAGACACACTTGTCTTTGTACTCCTCACCTGGTCGCCGCCACACATACTTGACCCCATCTGAGCCAAATAAGTTTATCTTGGTCTCATCAGACCACAGGGCATGGTTCCAGTAATCCATGTCCTTAGCCTGCTTGTCTTCAGCAAACTGTTTGCTGGCTTTCTTGTGCATCATCTTTAGAAGAGGCTTCCCTCTGGGATCTCCAATGCGCACAAACCACCCCCACTCAACACCCCATGTCCACAGATACAATCACTACTTTCCACATTCAACCCTGCCAGTATTAGCGAAGTTGCTAAACTTTTATTGAACACCCATCTAACCACCTGCCCCCTGGATCCTGCTCCCTCGCAAATGCTACGCTCACCCTCCGACTCAATTCTACATTCTCTAACCCACATTTTCAACCTTTCCCTCTCCTCTGGCATTTTCCCAAACTCTCTAAAACATGCCCTAGTCACGCCTATCCTTAAAAAGCCCTCACTGGACCCCACCAATATTAACAGCCTACGCCCCATCTCCTTACTCCCTTTCGCCTCCAAACTCCTCGAAAGACTGGTCTACAACCGACTGAGTGACCATCTGACCATGAACAAACTTCTTGATCCCCTTCAGTCTGGATTTCGCCCTCAGCACTGTACAGAAACTGCTCTCCTTAAACTCACTAATGACCTAATAACTTCTAAAACCAACGGACACTATTCTGTATTACTACTCCTGGACCTTTCTGCTGCCTTTGATACAGTGGACCACCCCCTTCTCCTCAAAAAACTCCATGCTTTTGGTCTCCGTGACTGTACTCTAAGCTGGTTCTCATCGTACCTATCACACCGCTCCTTCAGTGTCACCTACAACTCTACCTCCTCCTCTCCTCTTCCTTTCTCTGTCGGTGTCCCCCAAGGTTCTGTTCTTGGACCTCTCCTTTTCTCAATCTACACCTCCTCCCTGGGTCAGTTGATTGCCTCCCATGGCTTTCAGTATCATCTCTATGCTGATGACACACAAATCTATCTCTCAACCCCCCAGATCTCTCCATCGGTCTCATCACGCATCACAAACTTACTGATAGACATATCAGCCTGGATCACATCACTTCCTCAAACTCAACCTATCCAAAACCGAGCTTATGATATTTCCTCCCCCACGTGCCACTTCCCCATATTTCTCTGTCAAAATCAATGGCTCAACTATCAACCCGTCCCCCCACGCCAAGGTCCTAGGTGTAATCCTAGACTCCCAATTAACCTTTCAGCCCCACATCCAATCGCTATCCAAAACTTGCTGCCTTAACCTCCGCAACATCTCCAAGATACCCCCCTTCCTAACTGATGACGCCACAAAGCTTCTAATCCACTCCCTGGTCATTTCTCGCCTCGACTACTGCAACTCCCTCCTCACTGGCTTACCTCTAAATAGTCTCTCCCCAGATTCAATAACAATCCTAGAACTTAAATTATGCAACCAACTCACCGTCGGTTACATCTCTAACTGTATCCCCACATCGTCTACGGCTCGCCAAAAATTCCACCTACTCGGACCGGCGTCGCAAGTATTACCTGACTTCACCCCTCTCTGATAAATCTCCATTCGGTCACTCCTCCCTCAACGTCATCAGCTCCGCTCTTTACTGGTCCCTCACCTAATCTTCGAAACACCGCAGTAGTCAATCCTTCCCCCCATAGAACCTCTACAACGCCTCCAATTCCGTCGTTCAAAACCTATCGCTAACCTACACCCCGACTTTCCAATTAACCCTCAGATCCTAATGTGGATCCTGGAACCGCACCCCCCTGCCCAA
>BLSH010200055.1:123664-151674 GCA_018402905.1 Glandirana rugosa | reverse complement strand
CAGTAAATGGCTTCAAACATGCTTGGGATAAACATAAATCCATAGTCAGACAACAAGGTTAATGTAAAAAAAATAAATAAATAAATAAATAAATAAATAAAAAGGGGCAGAGACTCGATGGACTACTCAGTCTTTTTCTGCCGTCACGTTTCTATGTTTATATGTTTCTATGATGGCTTCTAAGGGCAAACCAGTGAAACACTTGTTTCCTGCAGCTATTCAACATGCGCAATCAACTACCAGAACCCAGAACCCAGAACCTGAACACAAACATTTTTTGAAATGTCCGTGTTCTGGTCCGGGTCCCGGACACCCCAAAGTTCGGTACAGACCCGAACGTTACAGTCCGGGTTCGCTTAACACTACTCCCAAGGTGGTAATAGCTCCCATTACAGTACAGACCCCTCTGGGTTACATGTTACATTGTATAGCTGGGGGGGGACAAAGACATTGTTGTCCAGTGTTTCCTCATAATACCCAAGCTGACGTTTTGCACTAAATCAATTTATTGAGGGCAATACTAGAAACAATGCAATCCGAAAAAGACATCCGCACCTATATGTGACAACACCCTTATCCTCCAAAGTATAATCTACACTCACAGGACACTTTATTAGGAACACCTGTTCAGTTGCTTGGTAACACAAATTGCTAATCAGCCAATCACATGGCAGCAACTCAATACATTTAGGCATCTTGATGTGGTGAAGAGGACTTGCTGAAGTTCAAACTGAGCGTGGCATGATTGTTGGTGCCACATGGGCCGGTCTTAGTATTTCTGGGATTTTCACACACAACCATCTCTCGGGTTTACAGAGAATGGTGGGAAAAAGAGAAAATATCCAGTGAGCGGCAGTTGTGTGGAGGAAAATGCCATGTTGATATCAGAGGTCAGACTAGTTCCAGATGATAGAAAGGCAACAGCAACTCAAATAACCACTCGTTACACCCATGGTATGCAGAATACCATCTCTGACCGCACAACACATCCAACCTTGAAACAGATGGGCCACAGCAGCAGAAGATCACACCGGGTGCCGCTCCTGTCAGCTAAGAACAGGAAACTGAGGCTACAATTGGCCGGATCACCAACATTGGACCATAGAAGATTGGAAAAACGTTGCCTGGTCTGAGGAGTCCGGATTTCAGCTGCGACATTCAGATGGTGGGGTCAGAATTTGGTGCATGGAGCCTTGTATCACCGGTTCAGGCTGGTGGTGGGGGGTGTAATGGTGTGGGGGATGGGCACACTTAGGACCCCTTAGGTTTAGGGGCCACGGCCTACCTGAGTATTGTTGCTGACCATGTCCACCCCTTTATGACTGCAGTGCCCCCATCTTCTGATGGCTCCTTCCAGCAGGACAAAGCTCCAATCATCTCACCACTGGACAATGAGGTCCCTGCACTCCAATGGCTTCCACACTCCCCACATCCAATAGAGACCCTTTATTTGTGTTTTTTATGTTATTTAGTATAAATTGTTTTAGGTGTAATAAGTGATGTCCTTGTAGGTCACCCCCCTAGGAGCCGCTGGTGAATAGGGATCCCCCACCCTGCACAGCCAGGCACACTGAATTTCCACAGGCGCTCTTGACAGGAAACAGTCCAGCAACTTTGTTTTTGTGTTTTATTTAGGAGTTACTAAACTTGGATGGAGATAGGGATATTATGGGATGCCCACTTAACTGGAACAAATTCTCTTCAGGGATCCTTCAACTATATACACTCCTTTCCCTCCTCCTGCACAATCTTGCTTGCAGATCCACTGCGGCGTCACCCTAGAAAAACCTTTAGCAAAGGCCCTTTACAGGCAGGGACTGCAGGCCCCTATGCTTTCGAACAACAGGGGGTGACAAAACTAGCACTTCCTGCTGTGGTCACCAGTCCCAGCACCACCTCTTCAGGCTCTGCCAGCCAACCTGGCTGCAGCACTCCCTTTCACTAGACCTCCTGGCACAGTCCTCCCTGACTGCACACTCACCAGAGCACTTGGCTGACCTCTCCTGGAGACCTCCAGGACGTGCTTTCTGGTTCTTGCTGTCCTCACTCTTGCTCTCATGCCTCTGGACAGGACTCCTCCAGGTGTCTTGAGAGGATCCCACCAACACCTGAGCCTCAGGCCCGAGGTCACCCCCACCCCTCAGACTAGGGGGCTACCTTCAAGGGCCACTGACAGCCTCCTCAGAACTCCATCTCCAGCTTCCAAATGAACGTCACTGCCCCTACTGGCCTGACCCTGGGTATTTAAGAGGGTCCCATCCCCTGCCAGCCCATTTGCTGGGGATTGGCTGGGGCCCTCCTCAATACTCCAGGTAGCTCCTCCTAACCTCTCTCCCATTCTTCTGGAAGCTTCTCCAAGGTTCCAGCAAGTAAAGGGAGGTACCAGAGGTGCTACTTGAAAAGTCATCCAGCCTCCCTGAGTCCCTCATCCTGACCCAGATTCATCCAAGCCTGGCTGCAGCCAGGCCAAATTTCCCTAGACTGTCACAAAAAAACATATTTACATGAGCACTCTACACTGGAGGGCGCTAAATACTATAATGCTACAGACTGAGTTTCTGTGATCAGCTGCTCTGTTTGTAATCATTGGTATGTGGGATGCAGTGCAGGGTGAACACAGATGCAATCCCAGATATAAGAGAAGGTTTCTACCTCCTTACTGAAAAGGTACCAAAACCTAGCAGAGAGGCCTCACACCTTCTCAACCCTTTTCAAAGTTTGCGTTCCATCAGCTGGAAATCAGGAGATGCCTGATGAGATATCTAAAGACAATGAAGTTGGCTATAGATGGATCAAGATTTGTTCTCTGCTGAACTGGCTGAATTTCAATCCATGTATGGCCATTTCCATTCATGGGAGGTCCATCTAATAATCATCTTCTCATGAATGGTCTTGTGAAATTTATGTTCAGTAAGCCGTGCAAGCCAATTCTAGATTAATGGCCTCTCATAGGACTAAAAATGGAGGGTGTTTCTTTGGGGGAAATATGAGGACATCTATGGTTTTCTTTTCATTACAGCATTTATTGACATCTTTGTCCATCAAGGATCACACATTTGACTGCACAGCTTCCTAGGTTTGGGTTTTTGCCTCATCTGTAGCCTAGTGAGTGGTGACAATGGGATGCAACAATATATAGAGAGCTTTAGGTTTCCATAAACACCTAAAAACCTAAAACTCTTAATGCATCATTGTTTTCATTATTATAGTTTGGAGTCAAGGTGATGGCCCTAATTTTGTGGATTTTTTCCCCTTGGGGGATTTTTGTCCTAAATTGGGAAGAAGTTCTCCTGGGGGGTTATTTACCTCCTGAGTTCTTGGTAAAAATAGAAGCTAGAATGCCTGTGAAGGTTCTCATTATCCAGGTCATGGTATAAGTAGTAGCTGTTAGTCACATTCAACTGCCGTGATGTTGAAGATGTTTTATAGTTTTTCCAAAGCCATTTCTTCCGTTTTACTGGAAAATCGACAACTGACTTGATAGATTTGATGGTGATTCAATGAAGATGTCTGTGGATCTATATGAATATTAATACTGGGGTGTGTTCTTGGCAATCAGAAATGAAGAAGTAGTTTGGAGAAGCTATGAAATGTCTTCAATATTACAGAACAAGTCCACTTAGATGTGACCAACTACTACTAGGTATAGGAATTAGGGATGAGCCGAACACCTACCGGTTCGGTTTGCACCGGAACATGCGAACAGACAAAAAGTTTAGGGCGATCATCCAAACACCATTAAAGTCTATGGGACCCGACCATGAAAAATCAAAAGTGCTAATTTTAACCACTTCCCGCCTGGCCTATTGACAAATGACGGCTAGGCAGAGGGGTTTGTTATCCTGACTGGACGTCATATGATGTCTTCAGGATAACCCGCAATTGCAAGCCCCCGGGGGTGCACATGGCCACGATCTGTGGTGCCATGGGTCAGTCTGACCCACCGCATTACCGACTGAGGTAAAAGGCTTCCGTCGGAAGCCTTTTACCATGTGATCAGCTGCGACCAATCACGGCTGATCACTGTGTAAATAGAAAGAGCCATTTATCAGCTTTTCCTCTGCTCAGGTCTGCAGACCTGAGCAGTGTAGAGCCGATTGGCTGCTCTCCTGATGGGGGGGCTATGCTGAACATTTATCAGTGCAGCCCCCCTCAGGATCGCCACACTGGACCACCAGGGAGCCGACCAGGACCACCTGGAGCCCCCCCAGGAACATATGGAGGCTGCCCAGGACCACCAGGGAGAGGATCTGGAGGCCACTCTGGGACCACCAGGGAGCCCTCACTAGACCACCAGGTAAGGGGCATACAGTGCACTGTAGGGATGGCACTGTGCCCATATGTGATGCCTACCAGTGCCATCCCTAACAGTGCTATATGCACCAGTGCCCACCAGTGCCCACCTGTGCCGTATATCAGTGCCCACCTGTGCCACCTATCAGTGCCCACCTGTGCCACCTATCAGTGCCACCTAGCAGTGCCCAGCAGTGCCACCTATCAGTGCCTAGTGCCACCTATCAGTGCCACCTATGAGTGCCCATCAGTGCCGCATATCAGTGCCACCTATCAGTGCCCATCAGTGTTGCTTATCAGTGCTGCCTATCAGTGCCCATCAGTGTTGCATATATGTGCCCCATCATCAGTGCAACCTTATCAGTGCCACCTCATCATTGCCAATCTGTAGTGCCTCATTAGTGCCCCTCAGCTTAGTTTTATCAGTGCCCATCAGTATAGCCACATCAGTGCCTGTCGTGATGGAGAAAATGTACTTATGCAAAGTTTTGTGACAGAAACAAAGAAAAACTTTTTTTTTTCTAAATTTTCATTTTTTTTATTTGTAGCGCAAAAAATAAAAACCACAGGGGTGATCAAATACCACCAAAAGAAAGCTATATTTGTGGGAACAAAATGATAAAAAATGAATTTGGGTACAGTGTTGCACGACTGCTCAATTCTCATTCTCAAGCGCAACAGCTCTGAAAGCTGAAAATTAGTCTGGGCGGGAAGTTTTTTAAGTGCCTGGTATTGAAGTGGTTAAAGGCTTATATGCAATGTTATTGCCCTAAAAAGTGTATGGGGACCCGGGTCCTGCCCTAGGGGACATCAATGAAAAAAAGTGCAAAGGGTCCCCCCCAGTTCAAACCAGGCTCCTCGGGTCTGGTTTGGATATTAAGAGGAACCCCACGCCAAATTAAAAAAAAAAATGATGTGGGGGCCCCCCTAAAACCCAAACCAGACCCTTATTCGAGCATGCAGCCCTGACCGGTTAGGATGGGAGGGCGAGCACCCCCCCTTCTGAACTGGACCAGGCTACATGCCCTCAACATGGGGAGTATGGGTGCTTTGGGGGAGGGAGGGCTCTGCCCCCCCACCTCAAAGCACCTTGTCCCCATGTTGATGGGGACAAGAGCCTCTTCCCAGCAAGCCTGTCCGGTGCTTGTGGGGGTCTGCGGGCGGAGGGGCTTATCAGAATCTGGAAGCCCCATTTAATAAGGGGGCCCCCAGATCCCGGCCCCCCTATGTGAATAGGTTTGGGGTACATTGTACCCCTACACATTCACTAAAAAAGGAGTGTAGTGTAAAAAAAAGAGACAGTTTTTGACAAGTCCTTTATTTTGTAAAATAGCTCTTTCTTGCGCTGTTCTCTCTGCTGCTGCAGCCTGGCCTGGCGCTTCTTGCAGAATGGGTGGTCTTCATGATGACAGTTCTTTTATAAAAAGGGGCGGGACCACCCGGTGGCGTAAATGGGTGACCCACCCTCTCTGACATCACATGACGTCAGAAGGAGCGGATTCACCAAGTTATGTCACTGGGTGGCCCTGCCCCTTCTTATAAAAGAACTGTCATTCTGACAGACCGCCCATTCTGCAAGATGCACCAGGCCAGGCTGCAGCAGCGGAGAGAACGGCAGCGGTGAAAGAAAATGAAGATGAAGATTGAAGATTGAAGATGAAGAGAGGAAGCAAGAAGACTAAAAGAAGAAGCAGAAGACCAGAAGAAGGAGCAGCCAGGAGAAGATGGAGGAAGAAAGAAGAAAGAGCTATTTTACACAATAAAGGACTTGTCAAAAACTGCCTCTTGTTTTTTTTACCCTACACTCCTTTTTTGGTGAATGGGTGGGGGTACAATGTACCCCCAAACCTATTCACATGGAGGGGGGTCAGGATCTGGCCTTATTAAAGAAGGCTTCAAGATTCTGATAAGCCCCCTGACCGCAGACCCCCACAACCACCGGCCAGGGTTTTGGGGATGAGGCCCTTCTCTCCATCAACATGGGGACAATGTGCTTTGAGGGCAACCTCAAAGTATCCATGATGAGGGCATGTGGCCTGGTATGGTTCGGAGGGGGTGCTCTCTCGTCCACACCCTCTCCTGCCATGTAAGGGCTGCGTGCTCAGATAAGGGTCTGGTTTGGATTTTGGGGGGAACCCACAACATTTTTTATTTAAATTTGGCGCAGATTCCCCTTAAAATCCATACCAGACATGAAGGGCCTGGTTTGGATTTTGGGGGGAACCCCACGTCATTTTTTTTACATTTTGGTGCGGGCCCTGCTGTTGTAAATTAGTTTAAAAAATTGTTTAAAAACTCGGTACTTAAAAATCTCCATAGGCAACGCTTTAAAATTTTTTACCAGTTACCAGGTTAGAGGTGCAGAGGAGGTCTTTTGCTAGAATTATTGCTCACACTCTGGCGATCGCGGCGATACCTCACATGTGTGGTTTTCATATGCGGACGTGACTTACGTATGTGTTTTCTTTGCTGTGCGAGCTCGCGGTTACGGTGGCACTTTAATTTTTTTTTTTACATTTTTCTCCTCCTCCTTTACACTTCACAGTATTCAGATCACCAAAAACGGCGATTCTGAATACTGTCATTTTTTCAATACCGGCGCCGTTTCCCGCCGAGTAAACCAGAAGTGACATTGTGACATTGCTTCCGGAAACGTACAAAGGATTCCCGATTGAAGCAAATTCCGCCTTCCACAGGGACTCCACACAGTGGCCAGAAGTGTCGGATCAGAGCTCTGGTCTCCTGGTGGGAAGGGAGGCCAGAGAAGAGCAGCGGACAGTGGTGGGAGGGGGATGTCCCCTCCCACTCCCTGGGATAAAGAGCGGGCGGCTTCCGAGCCGGATCACCTATTATCACCGGATAGCCGGCTGCCTGCTCCAAGAAACGGTACTGGGCTATAGCCTGTAGCTGCAGACTATACCCCGATACCTCCACTTAAAGCTGCCACCATTTATAAATGGCGATTCGCATTAAGTGGTTAAAAATTGTGATGATATGCCTGCTGGCATAGGCCTTATTGTTGTGTTGTTTCCATTTTATTTGTACAATTTCCCATGATAGATTCCCCTTTATCTTGCTTCTTTTGTACCAGCTGCCAATGCCCTGGTATGTAGGACTAAGGTCAGATAACAGTCCACATAATGTTAGTGGGAAACCAGAATCATTTTAACCTAGCCTAAACTGGTCATAACTAGAGTTGAGCGAACCCGAACTGTAAAGTTTGGGTTCGTACCGAACTTTCGGGTGTCCGTGTCCCGAATCCGAACCCGAACATTCCAGAAAACATTTGGGTTCGGGTTCTGGGTTCTGGTATTTTTTTATCACGCATGTTGAATAGCTGCAGGGCAGCCAATCAACAAACTTTACACTGATTTTCCCTAGAAGCCATCACAGCCATGCCTACTAATGGCATGGCTGTGATTGGCCAGTGTATGATGTGGCCCAGCCTCTATATGAGGCTGGAGTCACAGTGCTGCATGTCACATGCTCTCAGGTTAGTGTAGGGAGAGGATGCTGCCGGCGCTGTGAGAGACAGATTGCAGATCTAGTAACTAGGTAGAGATTACTACTACTGCTTTGAGGGACAGATTGTAGATCTATAACATCTCATCCTGCATTACAGAAAGATATGATTACAGAATGATCTCTCATCCTGTCATGGTCCTGGTGGTGGAGTCTGTCTTATGCAGGGAACAAACGCTCTTACACACCCGATTCTGGGACCCCTGGTAGTGCAGACAGGAAGTCCCGGAGTGTGGGATGGCACGAGGGCTGAATGGTCACTGGTGATAGTGTGAAGCTCCAGGTAGTCGTGCAGACAGGCGGGTGGTCATGCAGGCTGGGTCGGTAACTGGCAGGCTGTGCGGTACAAAGGATCAGGCAAGAGTGGTCAAAGTCCAAGCAGGGGTCGTTAACAAGCTGGCAGCAGAAGTACAGAGGGATCAGGCAAACGGATGGTCGTGGATAGCCGTGGTCGGTGCAGGCAGATAGTCAGCAGGTCAGATCAAGCCGGGTCGGATCAGAAGGGCAGGAAAAACACAGGAACAGGTCACAGGGATCAGAGCTGATGCTCACAGGTACTCAGACGCTGTAGAATGGACAGCACTTGCTACAGGAAGCACATTGTTTAAATAGGGCTGCACGGCCCCGCCTCCTTCAGGAGCTCGAGGAAACAACAATCAAATGCAAAAAACCCTCAGGACAGTCTTCTTCTAACATTGCCCCCCCCCAAGGGGCAGCCTCCGTATGCCCAGCTTGGCCAGCTTGGCAGGGTTGTTATCCTTAAAGTTTTGGATACACTCATTGGCATGAATGTTAGCTTCGGGCTCCCATGAGCTTTCTTCTGGCCCGTAGCCTTTCCACTTTACCAGATACTGGACTCCGCCACCTCTTCTCCTGCAGTCGAGTATTGACTCTACTTCAAACTCCTCTTCTTCATCAATCAGGACGGGGGCCGGAGGAGATACAGCTCTATGGGAAAGGGATCTGGGGCCCTATTTTTTAGAAGGGCAAGCGAGTCTCAGGTTCTTCGTTGAAAGCCAGGCCTTGTCGCCGGGTTGAAGATTAAGCTCACCCCATTTCTTTCTATCAAAGGCCACTTTGTCTCTTGTAGGAGTTTCCAGTTAGCCCTGATGAATTGTTACGATTCCTGTGCTGTTGGTACTGTAGTCTCCACTGCTGGACTAGGAAGTACGGTGGGGTGGAACCCATAGTTGGCCCAGAAAGGAGATTGCTTTGTAGCAGAGTGCACTCCGCCAGTGGTAACAACGTGCACCAGTCGGCCTGAGAGTAGGCAGAAAAGCAGCGGAGATATTGCTCCAGTGTTTGATTTGTCCTTTCAGTCTGGCCATTGGTTTGGGGATGGTAAGTGGTGGAAAAGGACAAATCAATCTCCAGGGTTGCACAAAGAGCTCTCCAGAACCGAGAGGTGAACTGCACCCCCCGGTCAGACACTATGTTCACTGGAACACCATGCAACTGGATAACTTCTTTGATAAAGAGTTCCGATGTCTCCTTCGCCGTGGGTGTGCCCTTCATTGGGAGGAAGTGTGCCATCTTCGTCAGTCTGTAAATCACCACAAAGATGGTCATATATCCTTTATCTGGGGGTGGTTCCACGATGAAGTCCATGGAAATTTTGGACCATGGTCAGTTCGGGATGGGGAGAGGTTTCAGAAGACCACAAGCCTTGGTTTTGTCCATTTTACTTCTGGCGCAGGTAGCACAAGAGCGGACATAAACTAAGCAGTCCTCAGAGAGCAGCGGCCACCAGAATGAGCGCAGTACAAGTTCAGCGGTCTTTCAGGAGCCAAAGTGTCCGGCAAGTTTATGGTCATGATGGACCTTGAAGATAGCAGGGCGTAGTTCCTTAGGTACATAAATCTGATTGTGATGCCACCAGAGACCATCTTTCCAGGTTAGTCCTTGGCCAGGGGGTACAGATGCACAGGCAGACGTTTTCTGGATCTGGGAAAGCAGGTCGTCTTGCATGAGGAGGAAATTCTGGGACTGGAGAATGGTGTCGGGCTGGGCGGCTGTTCCGGGTTCCGCATGCATATGGGATAAGGCGGGATAAGGCGCCCAGCTTACTGTTTTTTGCCCCTGGATGGTAGGTTAGGTGGAACTGGAACCGGGAGAAGAAAAGAGCCCAGCGGTCCTGGCGAGGTCTAAGTCTTTTGGCCGTGCGGAGATACTCAAGGTTTTTGTGGTCTGTATATACCAGAATGGGGTGATGGGCTCCCTCCAGCAGGTAGTGCCATTCCTCCAGCGCGGCCTTGATGGCCAACAGCTCCCTGTCTCCGACATCATAATTCCTCTCCAGAGCTGTGAGCTTGCGGGAGAAGAAGGCCAACGGATGGAGGAGTGCCCTTGCTCCCCGTCTCTGGGACAGGACCGCTCCCACTGCTGTCTCCGAAGCATCCACCTCCAGAACATAGGGCAGAGTGGCATCCAGGTGTTGTAAGATGGGTGCTGTGGTGAAAAGTTTCTTCAGCACCTGGAAGGCGTCCTGTGCTTCAGGTGACCAGTGGAACCGCTGACCCTGCTTGGTGAGGAGAGTAATAGGGGTGATGATTGCCGAAAAGCCCTTGATGAATCTCCTGTAAAGGTTTGCAAACCCGACAAACCGTTGGACCCCTTTCTTATCCACAGGTGCCAACCAGTTCAGTATAGCGGTGACCTTCTGTGGGTCCATGGTGACCTCTGAGACAGAGAAAATCAGCCCGAGGAACTGGATGCTAGAGCACTCAAAGGCGCATTTTTCAGCCTTAGCATACAGTCTATGCTGCCTCAAGCGGCTAAGGACACAGCACAGATGTTTCCGGTGCTCTTCAAGGGAAGCTGAGAATATTAAGATGTCATCCAAATATATTATAACAAAAATGTCCAGATAATCACGGAACACATCATTGACTAGGTGTTGAAATGTAGCAGGGGTGTTGCAGAGCCAGAAGGGCATAACAAGGTACTCGTAATGGCCGAAACGAGTCCGGAAGGCGGTCTTCCACTCATCGCCCTCTCTGATGCAGACAGTTGTATGCCCCTCTAAGATCAAGTTTGGTAAACACGGTGGCTGACCCAAGCCTCTGAAAGAGTTCCGGAACAAGCGGAAGAGGGTTGCGGTTCTTGACCGTAATCCGATTCAGCTCCCTGTAATCTATGCAGGGACGGAGGGAGTGATCCTTCTTTTCAACAAAGAAGGTGCCAGCCCCAGCAGGGGAGGTGGATGGTCTGATGAACCCTTTGGCCAAATTTTCATCCAGATATGCCTTGAGGGCCGCCAGCTCAGGTTCAGACAATGGGTAGATGTGGCCAAAGGGTACCTCAGTGCCTGGCAGTAGCTCTATGGGGCAATCATAGGGTCTGTGTGGTGGAAGTTGGTCCACCCCTTTCTTGCTAAAGGCATCCAGGTACTCATGGTACGGTGGAGGCACCACTTCGCGGGTTTCTGGGTCTTGTTCGGAGTCCAGGCTGAGGAGAGAAGGGCCAACATTCCTGGAGGGAAGCAGGCAGTGTTGGCCACAGTAGGGAGATGGGAATTGGATATGTCCTGAGGACCAGTCTATGTTGGGGCTGTGTGCCCAGAGCCAAGGCAGTCCCAAGATGATGGGGAACAGGGTTGACGCTATGATGTCAAGAATAAGAAGCTCCTGGTGCCCTTCGGTGGTGATTACGGGAATTGGCTGGGTCTCCGTTGTCACCTGGCCAGATTTGATGGCTGTCCCATTGGCCAGGCGGATAGTTAACTTATGCGCTTTGGGGCACAGGGGCATTTGGTGTAGTGCAGCAAACGCTTGGTCCATAAAGCAGCTACACGCCCCTGAATCAATGATCGCTGGCACTTGAACACCCCCTCCGGGCAACTGTAAAGAGATAGACAGGGTTAGATGAGACGTAGTGTGTTCGGCCGAAGAAGTCTCTGGATTGACCTGATGGCACCACTTACCAGCTTTGGCAGGACAGGTCCTCACTATGTGTCCGGGTTCACCGCAATATAGGCACAGGCTGAGCGCCTGACGTCGCTGTCTCTCCTCTGGAGTGAGGGATGGGTGCAGAAGGCCAATCTGCATTGGCTCAGGCAGGTCTGTGGGTACAGATGAAGCTGGTGCCGGGGCCGTGTGACCGGGCACCCGAGGCATCATCCAGGTTGGGCGTGAGACAGGAAGGGGTCCCTCTGCTCGCTCGGCCCGGCGTTCCCTGAGCCTTCGGTCAATCTGAATGGCCAAGTTAATTAAGGCATCCAGGGTCGCAGGCAAGCTCATCCTTCAGTGGCTCAGCCAGACCCAACCTGAATTGGTAGCAGAATGCGGCGTCATTTCACGCTGTGTCTGCACTCTAACGCCGGAACTCTGCTACATAGTCCTCAGGGGTGTGCCGACCCTGCTGTAGGGTGTGCAAGGCAGCCTCAGCTGTGGCTGCTAGGTGGGGATCCTGGTAGAGCTGGGCCATGGCGTCGAAGAAGGCATCCAGGGTTCCGACTTCAGGTGCTCTCTGTTCCCAGAGGCGATGAGCCCAGATTAGGAGGTCACCCTGCAGCAATGAAATGACCAAGCCCACTTTGGTGGCTTCGAGAGAGAATGTGCGGGGCTGCAGTCCCAAGTATAATTCGCATGAACTGCAGAAGGTCCAGAACTTGCTGCGGTCCCTCGCAAACTTGTCGGGTAAAGGGATCTTGGGCTCTGAAGGCAATGCCACAATGGTGCGAGCGGTGGCGGCTCCACCTCCAGATGTGGAGGGAGCGGAAAGGTCACGCATTTCCTGCACTTCTCCCTGCAGCCGGGTATAGCCTTCCTGCAGGTCCTTCATGGCTTGTGTGAGCCCGGCCAAATGTACACACAATTGATCCATGGCAGAGGGTGTTCCCTGTGCAGACTAGGACATGGCTGTCCGTTACTGTCACAGTCCTGGTGGTGGAGTCTGTCTTATGCAGGGAACAACCGTTCTTACACACCCGATTCTGGGACCCCTGGTAGTGCAGACAGGAAGTCCCGGAGTGCAGGATGGCACGAGGGTTGGATGGTCACTGGTGGTGGTGTGAAGCTCCAGGTAGTCGTGCAGACAGGCGGGTGGTCATGCAGGCTGGGTCGGCAACTGGCAGGCTGAGCGGTACAAAGGATCAGGCAAGAGTGGTCAAAGTCCAAGCAAGGGTCGTTAACAAGCTGGCAGCAGAAGTACAGAGGGATCAGGCAAACGGATGGTCGTGGATAGCCGGGGTCGGTGCAGGCAGATAGTCAGCAGGTCAAATCAAGCCGGGTCAGATCAGAAGGGCAGGAACAACACAGGAACAGGTCACAGGGATCAGAGCTGATGCTCACAGGTACTCAGACGCTGTAGAACGGACAGCACTTGCTACAGGAAGCACATTGTTTAAATAGGGCTGCTGGGAGCCGCCTCCTCCAGGAGCTCGAGGAAACAACAATAAAATGCAAACACACCCTCAGGACAGTCTTCTTCTAACACATCCTGCATTACTGATTACAGAACAATCTGATACTGGACTAGGTAGAGATTACTACTGCTTTGAGGGCCAGATTGCAGATCTAATAACATCTCCCATTCTCCCATTTTTCTTCCTTTTGCAGCCCTCTAGCACTTTCCAAGACTTTTTTACAGTCATTTTTGTGCCGAAAAGTTCGGGTCCCCATTGACTTCAATGGGGTTCAGTGTCCGGGTTAAAGTTCGGATGACGTTCGGTACCGAACCCGAACGTCCAGGTGTTCGATCAACTCTAGTCAGAACTGTTTATTTTTCTGCTGTGTCATTTTTTTATACTGCGCATGTGTAAATTCTCGATTATTCAGTGTGACGTGTATTATCTTATAAAAGGACGCCCCACGCGTCACAATACAGACAATTCTCTGATTAACTATGCTGTATGTGTATATTTCTTCATTAACATTGGGTTGTCTCCGGACATGTCTGTTGATCACTGAAATGCCTGTCCAAGGTCACAGGAGCTAGCCGAGGATACAGTAACCCCTTCCTTTCAGCTGGGGGCTCGTCCTGGGATTTTGGGGACCACCTGCGGTAAGTCATATTTGTCTTTTTAACAGAGATTACATTACCGTAGGTATGGGTGTCTCCAAGACCCATTTGAATATGAAAGGCTAAAAATAATATCCTCCTGTTGAGATAAAAGTAAAACTAACTGGCCAGTTAGAGTGCTGTGATAAGCACTTCGGGCAGTCTGGGAGTATATAGAGAAATATGAAAAATGCTTTGGTAAGCATCGGGGCTGTCTGGGACCCCCGAACATAAGAAGAAAAAAGTTTCTTGTGGTAAGAAACAAAAGATAAAGCCAACGGCAGTGCACTTCGTGATCATATTACTTTCGCTATATCTCTATGTCGCACAAAAGAATGTATAAATTACTTGTTCCGAATGTGTATGTGGATTGCTGTTTTATTTTCCCTCTGATGAAGGTTTTTTGCTAAATATTGTTTATCCAGGATATAGATACAGATTAGGAAAAGTTTTTTTTAAGACAGGGGGGACAGAACCAGGAATAGAAATAGAAAGGGTTAACCTACATTGTCCAGAAGAAAATGTGAATAAATCATAAGATTTTTCAGAAATTACATGAGTGTGAGTCAGAAATAGATAGACCCACACACCCTCTCATGCCGTTCTTCAAGCCACCCTCCCCCTTGCAGTAATGTACAAGGTGTGTATATGTTGAGCTCTTCGTCTTGTGATGAGAAATGTTGTATGAAGAGGTTAAATGCATTCTGTTCTCCCTGTATGAATGTGATAATGTTACAGACGGGTAATGATAAGAACATAGGTTTCGCTACTTATGTTTGAAGGTCTATGTGAGTTTAATATTGAGAGAGATGGGTAATCAAATTAAGGTGAAAGTTCTGAAAGTGATACTGTATATAAGATAGCAAACTTTGTAGAGGGTCTTTGGAAAGTTTATTTGTTATAGTGGAGAAAAATGATTTGACCGCCCCTTTCTCCCCCTCGTTCTGTGTGTCTGTGTAAAAGGATAAGACAGGCTTCTAGCCACATCCCCTCTCTCCTTAGATTTATTTTTTTATTTTCAAGTACTTGTATAGCACTGTTGGTTTGCGCTATGCTTTGTATGTATATTGTGTGTTCACAGGAAGCTTCCAATCTAATAGAGATATGCTGTGTAAGGTATTTTGTGTGAGGAGCTAGGTCTGTGAAATGTAGGGCAATGTGTTACATTTCGAACAACTATAAAATACTAGTATGACATGTGTTGCTCAAAAGTAAGTGGTGTAAAAAATAAAAACTTTGTAAGGTAAAGGACATTTTTAAATACTTTTGTAGAAATAAAATCCTAGTTGAAATGGTTAGTTTTGCTATATAACTCTATCATTATTTGAAACAAAGGAAAAATGGCTGAGTGCAGCCAACGCCCTTTAAATTCCTAAAAGGTAGCCATGATTATTATAATTATTTAAATGTTTAGTTCTCCATTCCAACCTATTGGGTGTGGAAAGGGAAATGCTCCACCCACTGATAAAAACCTGGTTGTACCCTTTAATGAAAGTAATTTGAACAAGACAGTTGACTAGTAAAGACCAGGCTTAGATCATTTTTATTTAACAGTATATGATAGGACAATAGTGAATGATCACTGGAGATGTATGTATTGTCTGGATTGGTGAATGTAATGAAGTGTGATACTTTAGAATACAACACTAATGATTGTTTTATAAGTTTTTTTGTTAATACAGAAAGGACCACATTTATTTCTAGAAGTTTTCAAGGTTTGTATGGGAAGAGGTTGAAATAGAAAAATCAATGGATTTGGTTATGTATAATTTTGTGCAAAATGTTATAAACATACTTTAAAGGTTATGGTGAATTATTATTGATAATATTTGATGGACGTCCTTTAATGAAAATCCACGTGGTCATAATTAATTAATTATGAATTTATTTCATATGGGGAGAAAAGAGTGCACTCTTATTAAACAACATGGCCATATGTTTTGTATTTTTTGATTAATGTCTGTTTATTGCTAACCAGTTGTTTATTTCTATGAGGGAAATGTAATAATTCATTAAGATCTTTCATTTTGTTTAGTTTCTAGATAGTGCTAAAAAAAGTAAAGCATCAATCCACCTGTCTGATATGGTTTGATGTCCGACAACTAAAGACGAAGATTACAGCACACATTGACAGCTTTCATCACCATAATTGTTAATATTTAGTTTATTTATGTAAACATTAATATCAAAACCACAAAGAAGGGTGGGATTGTAGTGCAATCCACCAAGGTCCCAATAATTTCCTTCCTAACCTTGATTGTGGCAGACTCCCACAGCCCACCTCCAGGTAGGACAGAGTATGGGCAGAAAATTATTTTGATGTTGGCCCCATTTCCTATACCCCCTACAAGGCAACTCTTAAGGCATGAGCAAAACCTGTGTACCATAAACAGTATCCTTTATCAAAAGAAAAGGAGGAAGGTATTGCCCCAATGGTAGCTACAGATTTGTACAGGATCTGAGAGCCATAAACTTGTGGTCCCCATTGCCCCAATAGTGCCAAATGTGCCATCACTCCTGTCCTCCATTCCATCCGATGTAGAGTGTTTTACAGTGATTGATCTGGCAAATGTTTTTTTCCATCCCTGTGGATAAGGAGACACGGCCAATCTTTGCCTTATGTTTAACCATTTGCCGACCGCCAACCGCAGTTTGACGGCGACAAAGTGGTGCGATATCGCAAATCGCCATCATCTGAGGGTGGCTGCAAGATCGCGCACTGTGAGCGCGCGCACGCCTCACTGTGTTTGGGGAGGGCCAGGGAGCGGGTGCGGCGGCCTCGATCGCCGCTGGCTACCCGCGATGCCCCCCCGGAGTGAAAGAATGGAGGTCCGTGTAAGTAAACACGGACCTCCGTTCTGTGAGAGGGGGAAGTGCTGTGATCACAGCTTTCCTCTACACGGAAGCTGTGATCACTTCCCTTCCCCAGCTAGGGCAGCCCCCATACAGTTAGAATGCCCAGGGAACACAGTTAACCCTTAGAGCGCCCCCTGCAGGTTAACCCCTTCACTGCCAATGGCATTTACACAGTAATCAGTGCATTTTTATAGCACTGATCGCTGTATAAATGCCAATGGTCCCAAAAAAGTGTCAAAATGGTCCGACATGTCCGCCCCAATATCGCAGTACCGCTAAAAATCGCAGATCGCCGCCATTACTAATAAAAAATAGGAAAAAAATAATAACCCCAAAAATGAATTCTCATCATCCGTAAACACGGCCACTTTTGCGCAAACCAATCAATAAACGCAGATTGCGATTTTTTTTATCGCAAATATGAGGAAGAATATAAATCGGCCAAAAACGGTGAAAAAAATGTTTTTTTATATTTTTTTTTGGATTTGTATTTTAACAAAAAGTAAGAAATTTGGTTTTTTTTTGCAAAATTGTCGCTCTTCTTTTGTTTATAGCGGCGATCAGAAATGAAGCAGCAATGATCAAATACCACCAAAAGAAAGCTCTGTTTGTGGGGAAAAAAAGGAAGCAAATTTTGTTTGGGTACAACGCCGCACCACCGCGCAATTGTCAGTTAAAGCGACGCAGCGCCGAATCGCAAAAAGGGCTATGTGGACTCACCTGTAGTCTACTCAATTGTGCTCCAGACCACACTGAGGTCCTGGACTTCCTGTCAGGGTTCGGTCCTACTTCAAATCAGGCAGATGGACAGGTGGACAGTGTGGTGTCTAGAAAGAAATTGCAGTGGTGCCAGGAAACTGTTGTGTACCTTGGTTTTGTCGTCACAAAAGGAGAAAGGAAAGTGAGTCACAAGAGAGCTGCGGCTCTCGTGGGTCTGCCCCACCCACTGACCAAGAAGGACATGCTTACCTTCCTTGGCATGATTGGTTACTGCCGCCAATGAATACCTGACTGTTCCTACTATGACAATCTCCTGAGACATGCCACAGGTTCTGATATGCCAGATTGTGTAAACTGGACAAAGGAAATGTGTAATGCTTTTGTGTATTTAAAAAAGTGCTATGGTAACGGCCCCTAGTCTAGGCCTGTCTGATTATGGCAAGATGTTCCATTTATTTGCCAGGGACAACTAGAAAAACGATGGCGGGAGTCCTAGCTCGGGAACATGGAGACAAGCTCCACACTGTTGTTTTTTTCTCAAAGATGGTTCTAGTACAGGTTCAAGGCATGCCTGCGTGTCTCAGAGCTTTAGCATCCTGTGTGATGGTGGTGGAAATGGCTACATCATTCACTCTGGGGCAGGATACCACTTTACACACCCAACATATGTCGGCCAAAAGGCTTAGTGGTTATAAGCTTATACTGCTCTACTACCCTAAGCTAAAGATAAAATATGCTTCTCCTACCTTAGGCCCCGTCCCAATCCTCAATGGTTTGTTAGAATTAAAAGGAAAACAGGAAGATTGTTCCTCAACATTATTGTTTGGATCTAGAGTTGAGCGGACACCTGTATGTTCGGGTTCAGTGGGCTCGGCCGAACGTCGCAAAAAAGTTCGGGTTCGGTAACGAACTTGACCCGAACTTGACCCTGGACCCCCAACCCCATTGAAGTCAATGGGGACCCAAACTTTTCGGCACAAAAATGGCTGTAAAAAAGTCATGGAAAGTGCAAGTGGGCTGCAGAAGTAAAATGGGGGTAAGAGTAGGACAAGTGCCCTACAAAAAAATGGGGATAGGGAAAATAACTTAAAATCACATAAAAAAAATAAAAATGGGAAGGGGTGTGGATGTGGAGTAGGAGCCTAGAGGTTGACTAGGCCGTGACCGTGGCAGTGTAGGTGGAAGTGGCGGTGGTGGTGGAGGAGGAGGAGGAGGTGGTAGCCAACACTGTTTTTGTTTGTTTGTTTTTTTTTTCTAATTAGGGTAGCCCCCAAAATATTGAGGAATATTAAAAAAAACAAGTATACCAATGGCTGTGTGAGTCCGGTCTAAATGTTTATTCTGCACAAGGTACAGGCAAGTCTTGTGGGATCCATGCCTGGTTCATTTTAATAAACGTTAGCTTGGCCACGTTGGCTGTGGACAGGCAGCTGCGCTTGTCTGTGATAACGCCCACTGCCGTGCTAAACACACATTCAGACAATACACTGGCTGCAGGGCAGGCCAGCACCTCCAAGGCATAAAGGGCAAGCTCAGGCCATGTGCCCAATTTGGAGACCCAGAAGTTGAATGGGGCAGACCCATCAGTCAGTACGTGTAGGCGTGTGCACACGTACTGTTCCACCATGCTGCTGAAATGCTGCCTCCTGCTAAGACATTGCCTATCAGCTGGTGGTGCTGTTTGTTGTGGTGTGCTGCTGACAAAGCTTTGCCACATTTCGGCCATGCTAACCCTGCCTTCTGAGGTGCTGGCGGTGCCACAGCTGCGTTGGTGGCCTCTTCCTCCTCCTCCTCCTTCGCCTTGTGCTTCCACTGAGCTCCCGGTGTCATTTGGGAATGCCCTCAGCAGCGCGTCTAACAGTGTGCGCTTGTAGTCGCACATCTTCCTCTCACGCTCCAGTGAGGGAATTAAGGATGGCACGCTGTCCTTGTAACAGGGATCCAGCAGGGTGGCCACCCAGTAATCAGCACAAGTTACAATGTGGGCAACTCGGCTGTCGTTGCGCAGGCACTACAGCATGTAGTCACTCATGTGTGCCAGGCTGCCCAGAGGCAAAGACAAGCTGTCCTCTGTGGGAGGTGTTGTACCATCTGTGTCCTCCGTATCCCCCCAGCATGCTCCAGTGATGTCCACGAGTAGAGTTGATTGAACCTCTGGAAGTTCGGGTTCTGCTGGTTCGGCCTAACTTCGGGACAAAGTCCGGGTTCGGGTCCGGACTTGACCCGAACTTTGACCCGGACCCCAAACCCTATTGAAATCAATGGGGACCTGAACTTTTAGGCACAAAAATTGCTGTAACAAAGTCCTGGAAATTCCTAGAGGTCTGCAAAAGGGAGGAAAATGGGGGTAAGGGTCGGACAAGTGCCCTATAAAGAAATGGGGATAGGGAAATAACTTAAAATAATTTTTAACCTAAAATGACATAAAAAAATCAAAAATGGAGGTGGATGTGGAGTTGGAGGTTGAGGAGGCGGTGAAAGTGGCAGTGGAGGAGGAGGAGGTAGCCAACACAGTTTTTTTATTTTTGGATTTTTTTTGTTTTTTTTTAAACCAGCAATGTAGATGCACTTTTTAATTTTGTGCAAGAAACAATAATCTGTCCCTTTATGCAACAGTAGGAACCTCTCCCTATAGAACTAGGAGATGATTTTATATTCTAAAATCATCTCCAAGTTGAACAGGGAACACTGAAGATGATTTTAGAACACTAATATGGCTCCATGTGGCTGAAACAGGGTTTTCTCACACACTGTGAAGATGATTTTAGAACACTAATATGGTTTCATGTGGCTGAAACAGGGTTTTCCCACAAACTGTGAAGATGATTTTAGAACACTAATATGGCTCCATGTGGCTGAAACAGGGTTTTCTCACACACTGTGAAGATGATTTTAGAACACTAATATGGTTTCATGTGGCTGAAACAGGGTTTTCCCACACACTCTGAAGATAATTTTAGAACACTAATATGGCTTCATGCCCCTGCAATAGGCTTTTCCCACACACTTTGAAGATGATTTTAAAACAATAATCTTTCCCTTAAAGCAACAGCTGGAACCTTTCCCTGTACAACTTGAATAATCTTTCCCTTAAAGCAACAGACTCTACCTAGTCCAGTCAGATCGTTCTGTGCAGCAGAATGAGGTCTGCAATCTGTCCCTCAAAGCACCAGTACTCGTATCTCTTCCTAGTCCACAATCAGATCGTTCTGTGCAGCAGTATGAGATGTTCTGCAATCTGTCCCTCACAGAGCTAGCAGCATCCTCTCCCTACACTATCCTGAGAGCATATGACATGCAGCACTGTGACTCCAGCCCCATAAAGGGGCTGGGTCACATGGTGCACTGGCCAATCACAACCATGCCATTAGTAACTGTGATGGCTTCTAGGGAAAACCAGTGAAACACTTGTTGATTGACTGCCCTTGGCAGCTTTTCAACATGTGGAATAAAATACCAGAACCCCGGACCCGAGCCCGGACTTTTTTTGAAAAGTCCGGGTTCGGGTCCGGGTCCCGGACACTCAAAAGTTCGGTATGGACCCGAACTTTACAGTTCGGGTTCGCTCAACTCTACCCACGAGCTGCGTTGGGTGCCACCCTGCTGCGGTTCCTCCTCATCATCTTCCTCGTCCTCCTCATCTTCCAGAACTGTGCCCTGGTTTGAATATTTTTTACATTGCCTATGCTGGTGCAGGAACCCACCCTCTGAGCCACTTGTGAATCACTGGCCTGATAACCGTGGAAATGACCCCTCTTCCTCCTCCTCCTCCTCATCCTCCTGTGCCACATCCTCTTCCATCATCGCCCGAAGTGTTTTTTCAAGGAGACATAGAAGTGGGATAGTAACACTGAGAACAGCGTCATCGGCACTGGCCATGTTGGTGGAGTACTCAAAACACCGCAATACGCTACACAGGTCTCGCATGGAGGCCCACACGTTGGTGGTGAAGTGGTGCTGTTCCGCAGAGCGACTGACCCGTGCGTGCTGCAGCTGAAACTCCACTATTGCCTGCTGCTGCTCGCACAGTCTCTCCAGCATGTGCAAGGTGGAGTTCCACCTTGTGGGCACATCGCATAGGAGGCGGTGAGCAGAAAGGCCAAAGTTCCGCTACAACTCAGACAGGCGAGCAGCAGCAGGGTGAGAACGCCAAAAGCGCGCACAGACGTCCCGCACTTTTAACAGAAGCTCTGACATATCCGGGTCATTTTTTAGAAATTTCTGCACCACCATTAAATTCAGCAGATGCGCCAGGCAAGGTGTCACATACCTGATGGTGGAGTCTGGCTCAGTGGCAACAACCACTCATTGGTCTGTTGTTCAATGCCCGTCCTTAGCTCCTGCGCAGTGTGGGGTTTATCCCCCAAACATATCAGTTTTAAAACAGCCTGCTGTCGTTTCCCCCTGGATGTGCTGAAGTTGGTGGTGAAGGTGTTACGCTAAGCAGATGAAGAGGTGGTAGAGGAGGAGGAGGCGGAGTAGGAGGAGGAGGCAACAGGAGGCAAAGAGAAATGCCCTGCAATCCTTGGTGGCGGAAGGACATGCGCCAAATGGCTAGCAGCCTTAGGCCCACCCGCCACTACATTTGCCCAGTGTGCAGTTAGCGAGATATAGCGTCCCTGCCCGTGCTTACTGTTCCATGTATCAGTGGTTATGTGGACCTTGCCACAGATGGCGTTGCGCAGTGCACATTTGATCTTGTCCCCGACTTGTTTGTGCAGGGAAGGGATGGCTCACCTGGAAAAGTAGTGGCGGCTGGGAACCACATACTGTGGGACAGCCATCGCCATCAGGTTTTTAAAACTGTCCGTGTCCACCAGACGGAATGACAGCATTTCAAAGGCCAGGAATTTTGAAATGCTGGCATTCAGGACCAGGGATTGCGGGTGGGTAGGGGGGTACTTCCTCTTTCTCTACAGTGTTTGGGAGATGGAGAGCTGTAAGCTTCTATGGGACCATGTGGAAATGCTTGGGGACGGTGGCGGACATGGTGGCATTGCTGTCACATGCTCTGTTTGCTGGGTGGCAGGTGACACTGTCACTGTAGAGGTGGAGGAAGAGGCCAAAGCAGCAGCAGAACAGGAAGCAGGAAGAGGCTGAGACCTTTCTTGGATTTTGAGGTAATTATTCCAATGCAGCTCATGTTTTGCATTTAGATGCCTGGTCATGCAGGTTGCGCTCAGGTTTAGAACATTTATGCCCCGGCTCAGGCTATCATTGCACAGCGTGCAAACCACTCGTGTCTTGTCATCAGCACATTGTCTGAAGAACTGCCATGCGGGGGAACGCCTTTGAGCTGCCTTTGGTGTGCTAGGTCCCTGGGTGCGGTGGGTAGTAGCAGGCCTACTGTCTCGGGGACGGTCGCTCCGCTTTTGCAACCTGCTTCCTCTTTTGCTGTGCTGGTGCCTCTGTGCGACCACCACATCTTCCTTCAAACTGCACACGTCACTCACATGACCCTCATTCCATGTGGGGTCTAGGACCCCATCATCCTCCTCCACATCATCTTCCACCCACCCTTCACCACTGCCCTCCTTGTCAGTCTGCACACTGAGGCAAGCTGCAGCAGTTGGCACCTGTGTTTCGTCATCATCAGAAATGTGCTGCGCTGGTGTTTCCATGTCCTCATCCTGCAACAGAAGTGGTTGGGCATCGGTGCACTCAATGTCTTCCACCATGGAAAGCAAACCAGGAGAGTCATCAAAAAGCATAAGAGACTGTTGCATGACTTGGGGCTCAGATTGCTTGGCTAATTTACAAGGGACTGAGGTGAAAGACAGATGGCCATGGGGTTCAGGTGCCAACTCTGAGCTTTCATCAAGGGACCAGGAGGGAGACAATGTGAAGGAACTGGAGGCATTGTCAGCCACCCAATCTACTATCACCTGTACTTGTTCTGGCCTCACCATTCGTTAAACGGCATTCAGGCCTACCATATAACACTGAAGGTTCTGTCGGCTACTCGCACCTGAGGAAGGTGTTTCACTTGTGAGTGTAGCTGGCACAGATCAACCATGTCCTCTCCTTGCAACAGGAGCTTCACCAACACCAGCAGCACCACGACCACATCCCTTATTTGACGCTCTCCTCATTCTGCCCGCAAATGTACTATGTAGCACTATTTATTATTACAAAAAAGGAATAATAAATTCTTTTTTTTTTTTTAAACCGCAATGTAGATGCACTTTTTATTTTTGAGCAAGAAATGCACCGCTCACACCAACAGCAGGAACCTCTCCCTAAAGCACTAGGAGATGATTATAGAACCATAATCTGTCCCTTACAGGAGCAGCAGGAAACTCTCCCTATAGAACTAGGAGATGATTTTAGAACAATAATCTGTCCCTTACAGCACCAGCAGGAACCTCTCCCTATAGAACTAGGAGATGATTATAGAACAATAATCTGTCCCTTACAAGAGCAGCAGGAACCTCTCCCTATATCACTAGGAGATGATTTTAGAACAATAATCTGTCCCTCACAGGAGCAGTAGGAATCTCTCCCTATAGAACTAGGAGATGATTTTAGAACAATATGTCCCTTACAGGAGCAGCAGGAACCTCTCCCTATAGCACTAGGAGATGATTGTAGAACAATAATCTGTCCCTTACAGCACCAGCAGGAACCTCTCCCTATAGAACTAGGAGATGATTATAGAACAATAATCTGTCCCTTACAGGAGCAGAAGGAACCTCTCCCTATATAACTAGGAGATGATTTTAGAACAATAATCTGTCCCTCACAGGAGCAGCGGGAACCTCTCCCTATAGAACTAGGAGATGATTTTAGAACAATAATCTGTCCCTTACAGCACCAGCAGGAACATCTCCCTATAAAACTAGGAGATGATTACAGAACAATAATCTGTCCCTTACAGGAGCAGCAGGAACCTCCTCCTATATCACTAGGAGATGATTTTAGAACAATAATCTGTCCCTCACAGGAGCAGCAGGAACCTCTCCCTATAGAACTAGGAGATGATTTTAGAACAATAATCTGTCCCTTACAACACCAGAAGGAACCTCTCCCTATAGAACTAGGAGATGATTATAGAGCAATATTCTGTCTCTTACAGGAGCAGCAGGAACCTCTCCCTATAGAACTAGGAGATGATTATAGAACAATAATCTGTCCCATACAGGAGCAGCAGGAACCTCTCCCTATAGCACTAGGAGACGATTGTAGAACAATAATCTGTCAATTACAGCACCAGCAGGAACCTCTCCCTATAGAACTAGGAGATGATTATAGAACAATAATATTTCCCTTACAGGAGCAGCAGGAACCTCTCCCTATATCACTAGGAGATGATTTTAGAACAATAATCTGTCCCTCACAGGAGCAGCATTAACCTCTCCCTATATCACTAGGAGATGATTTTAGAACAATAATCTGTACCTCACAGGAGCAGCAGGAACCTCTCCCTATAGAACTAGGAGATGATTTTAGAACAATAATCTGTCCCTTACAGCACCAGCAAGAACCTCTCTCCCTATATCACTAGGAGACGATTGTAGAACAATAATCTGTCCCTTACAGCACCAGCAGGAACCTCTCCCTATAGCACTAAGAGACGATTGTAGAACAATAATCTGTCCCTTACAGCACCAGCAGAAACCTCTTCCTATAGAACTAGGAGATGGTTTTAGAACAATAATCTCTCCCTTACAGCACCAGCAGGAACCTCTCCCTATAGCACTAAGAGACAATTGTAGAACAATAATCTGTCCCTTACAGCACCAGCAGGAACCTCTCCCTATAGAACTAGGAGATGATTATAGAACAATAATCTGTCTCTTACAGGAGCAGCAGAAACCTCTTCCTATAGCACTAGGAGACGATTGTAGAACAATAATCTGTCCCTTACAGCACCAGCAGGAACCTCTCCCTATATCACTAGGAGATGATTATAGAACAATAATATTTCCCTTACAGGAGCAGCAGGAACCTCTCCCTATATCACTAGGAGATGATTTTAGAACAATAATCTGTCCCTCCCAGGAGCAGCAGGTACCTCTCCCTATATCACTAGGAGATGATTTTAGAACAATAATCTGTCCCTCACAGGAGCAGCAGGAACCTCTCCCTATAGAACTAGGAGATGATTTTAGAATAATAATCTGTCCCTTACAGCACCAGCAGGAACCTCTCCCTATAGCACTAGGAGACGATTGTAGAACAATAATCTGTCCCTTACAGCACCAGCAGGAACCTCTCCCTATAGCACTAGGAGATGATTGTAGAGCAATAATCTGTCCCTTACAGGAGCAGCAGGAACCTCTCCCTATATCACTAGGAGATGATTTTAGAACAATAATCTGTCCCTAATAGGAGCAGCAGGAACCTCTCCCTATAGAACTAGGAGATGATTTTAGAACAATAATCTCTCCCTTACAGCACCAGCAGGAACCTCTCCCTATAGAACTAGGAGATGATTATAGAACAATAATCTGTCCCTTACAGGAGCAGCAGGAACCTCTCCCTATATCACTAGGATATGATTTTAGAACATTATCTGTCCCTCACAGGAGCAGCAGGAACCTCTCCCTATAGAACTAGGAGATGATTTTAGAACAATAATCTGTCCCTCAAAGCAGTAGACTCTACCTAGTCCAGTATCAGATCATTCTGTAATGCAGGATGAGATGTTATTAGATCTGCAATCTGTCCCTCACAGCGTCGGCAGCAACCTCTCCCTACACTAGCCTGAGAGCATGGGACATGCAGCACTATGTGACTCCAGCTTATACAGAGGCTGGGTCACATGATGCACTGGCCAACCACAGCCATGCCATTAGTAGGCATGGCTGTGATGGCTTCTAAGGGCAAACCAGTGAAACGCTTGTTGATTGGCTGCCCTGCAGCTATTCAAGAGGTGGGATAAAATACCCAAACCCCGAACCCGGACTTTTTTTCAAATTTCCATGTTCGGGTCCAGGTCACGGACACCCCAAAGTTCGGTACGGACCCAAACTTTACAGTTCGGGTTCGGTCAACTCTATTTGGATCTCATCCATCCGGACAAGTCCCCAAGACAGGACATGTCTTCCTTGGCCCTTCCAGATGCACAGAATGTGTTTGTGGATGGCTCTTGTTCAAGGCCCAATGACAACACATATCATGCAGGATATGCAGTTGTACAATTACCAGGCAAAATTCTAGAGGCAAAATCAATTTTTTACCAGCCAGCAGAACTGATAGCCCTCACAGGAGCTTGCCAGCTTCTTGAAGGACGAGATGTGTATATTTTAAAGAACTACTAAAAAAGTTATACAGGTACCAAGGTCCATTGCCATTTTACACTGCAGGGCACACATAGTCCAGCAAACTGATATAGCCAAAGGAAATGCCCTAGCAGATAGAGCAGCGAAGTAAGTCGCATCCACTCAAAATGCAACCACCCAAATGCCTTTGCTCATGTCAGAAATGCTATTTTTAGACCAGATATTTCAAGATTTACAGACATATGCCACGGACATAAATATCCTAGGTTCACCTACAGATAGACTTTACACATATAGCCAAAGGTGGTTAAGAGACAGGAGTAACTTTTGGTGATCATGGATATGTTTTTACGATGGCCTGAGGTCTTTGTAACCACAGGAGAAGATGCCCAAATAGTTGTAAAAATTCTTACACAAGAGATTATTCCCAGGTGGGGATGTCCCTTTTAGATTAACTCAGACAATGGCCCTGCATTTGTGGCCAAGGTCTGCCAAGATCTGGTAAGGACTCTTAAAATTGACTGGAAGTTTCACATACCTTATCACCCCCAAAGTTCAGGTATAGTGGAAAGGATGAATAGGACTCTCAAGGATAAGATAAGGAAGGCAACTGGAGGTACGTATGCAAATTGGAAGAAGGTCCTCCCAGCAGTTCTGGCCAAGGAAAGAATGACCCCCTCCGAGAAGACAGTTACTCCCCTTTTGAGATTTTAATGGGTACGTCATTCCCCACTCCATGGGCCAGACAGCCACTTATGGTAGAAAGAGGGGACCTAGATCTAATCCAGGAGGAATATGTGAGAAAACTTATTGAAACTCTGGACAAAGTTGAAAGAAACGTTGCTCGCACCTCTCCTTGTTCTTCACAGGTACCAACCCACCCTTTTCAGGTCAGGGACCAGGTCATGATCCAGAGATTGCCTAAAGGATGAAAACCACAGGAATCTCCATTTGGACCAGCCACAAGAGTGGTGGCCATCACCAGGACAGCTATCCTTACAGAGGAATCCCCTAGCTGGATCCATGCTAGTCGTGTGAAAAGGGTGAACCAAGCACCAAGTGGGAAAAGTGTGCTGATCGTACCTAGGTCGATCCCCTAAGGAGACATTCCTATCGACAGGACCACTACCGGTGGTGAGAACACCGACCAGGTTTACCTCTAAGGACACCAAAAGTAGGAAATCCGTTAGAGACCTAGTACTGGACCAGGGACTGGACTTTTCCCACCCAACCATGGACACTTCTTGTTCCTCTCCACGCTCGTTGCAAAGAAAGTTGAAACAGGTCTCAAAGTTATTCAAAAGAGTGTATAAGGAGGACCTAATCTAGATCCAGGGGAGAAAGATGGTATTCACCGACAGACCGGGTACCTCACCCCTTACTGCATGGGTAATT
>BLSH010200055.1:42673-58570 GCA_018402905.1 Glandirana rugosa | reverse complement strand
CACTACAGCACCCATCAGTGCCACTACAGCGCCCATCAGTGCCTCACAATAGTGTAAAAGGTAGTCAAATTGGATTTGAAATGTATGCCCCTAGAACGCCTGATGGTGCACCCTGCATGTTGGGCCTCTGTATGTGGCCAGGCTGTGTAAAAGTGTCACTCATGTGGTATCGCCATACTCGGGACAAGTAGCAGAATATATTTTAGGGTGTCATTTTTGCTATGTACATGCTGTGTGTTAGAAATATTGTATAAATGGACAACCTTGTGTAAAAAAAAAATGCATTTTCATTTTCTTTCCACATTTTCCAAAAACTTGTGGAAAAAATGAACCGTTCAAAAGACTCATTATGCCTCCTAGAATATACGTTGGGGTGTTTACTTTCCAAAATGGGGTCATTTTCTGGGTGTTTCCATTGCCCTGGTGCTCCAGGACCTCCAAATTGCAAGAGGTAGTCAGGAAATTATATGTGTAATTTATGTCCTTAGAACGCCTGATGGCGCTCCCTGCATGCTAGGCCTCTGTATGTGGCCAGGCTGTGTAAAAGTCTCACACATGTGGTATCGCCATACTCAGGAGGAGTAGCAGAATGTGTTTTGGGGTGTAATTGGTGGTATGCATATGCTGGGTGTGAGAAATAACCTGTTAATATGACAATTTTGTGAAAAAAAAATGAAAAAAAAAATCTTCATTTTGCAAACAATTGTGGGGAAAAATGACAACTTCAAAAAAACTTGCCATGCCTCTTACTAAATACGTTGGACTGTCTACTTTCCAAAAAGGGGTCATTTGGGGGGTATTTGTACTTTTCTGTCTTGTTAGAGCCTCAAGAAATGAGATAGGTGGTCAGTACATCAGGTGTGATCAATATTCAGTGATTGGCACCATAGATTGTAGACTCTATAACTTTCACACAGACCAAATAATATCCACTAATTTGGGTTATTTTTACCAAAGACCTATAGCAGTATAAATTTTGGCCACAATTTATGAAGAAAAGTTGCTAATTTGCAAAATGTTATAACAGAAATAAAGAAAAATGCATTTTTTACAAAATTTTCGGTATTTTTCCATTTATTGCTCAAAAAATAAACACCCCAATGGTGATTAAATACCACCAAAAGAAAGCTCTGTTTGTGGGAAAAAAAGGACGAAAATTTCATATGGGTGCAGTGCTGCATGACTGAGTAATTGTCATTCAAAATGTGAGAGCACTGAAAGCTGAAAATTGGTCTGGTTAGGATGGGGGTTTAAGTGCCCAGTGGTCAAGTGGTTAAACATATACCAGGTGTGATTTAACCTATGACATTTCAGCCTCACATAAATCAAAATAAGGTATACCTTACATAGCCATATTTAAAGAAAAATATAAACTTAAAACCATCAATCATTATCTTGACATTTTCTGAAATTGAAAACCTGGTTCCAGACTTTGGACATCTTTGAACAATTAGCTCAAAACTTCTCAATCACACGTAATCAAGGGAATGTATTATAACCTAGGACTTTTATTTAAAACCAAATTAAAATTTAGATATTAGAAATATAACAGTCTGCAGTCTCTGACCATCTCCTGTACAATGTCTGCAGTCTCTGATCATCTCCTGTACAATGTCTGCAGTCTCTGGTATGATTTAGTGGTGAAAATGATTAGCGCCCCCCAGTGGTGACTGTGGAATGTTATGTGCCCCTCCCCCTATATATTGTTCCTGGGATAGCTGGTTGCTCCCGATCTCCTGCAGACCATCGCAGGGTCGTATTCTCATGGGATTTCCCCAGGATGTGAGGAGTTCCCTCTAAAGGAGACCTCCGCCCAGTGGTTCTTGGTGGATCCTCTGGGATGAGGAGTCTCCGGAGCTGTAAATGCCCCGTGTTGGGAATCCCCCAACATCTGTACAGGGGGGAGGGGTGAGGATTTCCCCGCTCAGGTGAAGGATGAGATCTTCACACCCCCTCTGGAGATCCACCATTGTCCCCCACCCATCAGCAGAATTCCCACCATCCAGACCATGGAGTCCTCATAGTGAGAGAGGAAAATGAGGGCAGAGGGGAGGGGCTTCCCACAGCGACCAATCAGAATTCTCTGTTCCTTTTTCCTGAGAGGTGAAACCTGATTGGCTGCAATTGGAATAAACCCCACCCTCAAATTTTAATGAATCAGCTCCTCCCAGTAATCTGAACTTCAACTTACTGCGGAGAGGCGGCTCTGCCCAAGTCAGACGTCAGCTTGAGGGTCAGAGGCCCAACTGGGGTCCCTGAAATCCCCTCTGAGGTCTTCAGATTGCTGCATTGTCAGTGTATTGGGGGTCACACTGCCATCAATGGTCACATCTAACACATGGGGGCCCCGAGCAGAAGGCACAGCACAGCTCAGCTCACAGCAACTTCAGGAGGGCTGAGCACTGCAGATCTGAATGCCCAGGGAATGGTGAGGATGGGGCAGTAAGCAGAGGACATTGTACATCCGTCTCTCCCAGATCTTCTACTATATAATGTATGGATAGAAAGACACGGAGCGGGGAGGACACTGCTAGGACTGGGGGTGGGGGTTGGATGGACTTACCTTCTAAATGGATGAAGTAATAATCTTCCTGTATATGGTCTCCTGCAGAGTTGTATATAACCACGTTGTATCTCCCGTCATTGTCCAGAGTCACATTGGAGATGATGAGACTTCCATTCTCTGATATCCTTGTATTGGGGAAATGAATGACATCAGACGGCTTACAATCCCTGTGTTCAGCTATTACTTCCCAGTCTCCAGGAGATTCCTCATAGTACCAGTAAATCCGGTGACATTTCTCTGTATGGCTGAGGGTGAGGTGGCGTCTGATGGGGAGGAGAAGGTCAGATCCCGGCCGGGTGAATATTTCCTGAATATCTGGGAGATTTCCTGCAGAGACAGAATACAGATCCCAGTCAGGTCACAGTGGACGCTCCCCTCCCCCTCATATAACTCACATTGATGGAGAACCATCTGGAATCCATGAGACCAATGAATAAAAAACCCAACACTCTCCAAGACCTCCATGTGACCAACGTGGGTCAGACCACTGTCACCTTCACCAACTTGTGACCAATGACAGGTCCTCCTCACACCGCGCTGCCACTGATACCCAACAACGCCACTCTCAGCCTCACCGGGCACAAAGATTTTCCAGCTTGCGGGACCCAATCTAAGGGCCAGCAGACTGAGAGCGATCGTCGCTGGGTTTGGAGAACTCAGCAATGAACTCTTTAACCCCTTGCTGATCGGCTCACTCAGATATACGGCGGCAGGTCAGCTCTCCTGTATGAACCAACGTATCTCTATGTCGCTTCATGTATGAGAGATTGCGGGCGAGCGCGTGACACCGGCGGTGTGGGAGAGTGCCTACAGGTCCAGCAGACTCGATGTCCACCAGCAATCTACCAATGTAAATAAGTTAAATTCCCGTTCTGCCTTATGACATGGAAGATCTTCTATTCCCAGTAATCGGGATCAGCGATCTCTGTCATGTCCCTGCCAGCCCCTCCCCCTACAGGTAGAACACACCCAGGGTACACAGTTACCCCCTTGATCGCCCCCTAGTGTTACCCCCTTCCCTGCCAGTGTCATTTATACATTGATCTCTGCATTTTATAGCACTGATCAATGTAATGATGTCACTGCTCCCCAAAAACTGTCATTTGGGGTCAGATTTGTCCGCCGCAATGTCGCAGTCCCGCTAAAAAATCACAGATCACCGCCATTACCAGTAATAAATAAAAATCCATAAATCCATCCCATAGTTTGTAGACGTGATAACTTTTGCGCAAACAATCAATATACATTTATTGCGATTTTTTTACCAAAGATGAGGAAGAATAAATATCGGCCTAAACTGAGGAAGAAATTTGTTTTTTATATTTTTTTGGATATTTATTATAGCAGAAAGTAACAAAAATGATTTTTTTTTATCAAAATTGTCGCTCATTTTTTGTTTATAGCACAAAAAAATAAAAACCGCAGAGGGGATCAAATACAACCAAAAGAAATCTCTGTTTGTGGGGATAAAAAGGACGCAAATTCTATTTGGGTGCAACGCCGCACGACCGTGCAATTGTCAGTTAAAGTAACGCAGTGCCGGATCGCAAAAAATGCTCTGGTCATTAAGGGGGTAAATCCTTCCGGGTTGTGAAATGGTTAACCTGCCACCAACCAACCATCTTTGAATGCCTTGCAGTATAAATACCTCAGTACTTTGATTAATCCCGGGGTTATAGCAGCAGCAGCTCCCAGAACCTCGCTATCATTATTTTCTGTGCATCGAATAAAAGTGATCCCAGCAGCAAATTCACCGCAGGATCACTTTTAGAGGTGGTGGGGGAGGAGCCCCCCAGCACTTTCCAATTTCTGCCCACCTCCCAACCTTCTGAGATGGGAACGAGGGACGCCTATTAGCAAAAGTGTGCAGGCATGTTTACCAGAGCTGATCCAGCTGATGGATGGGCAGGAAGTCAAGTGAGGACAAGATGGCCCCCTTTCGGCTCTATGCCCTTGGAGGACCTCTGACGTCACTTCCTGTTCTCGGGCATTAACCACTTACCAACCGAGCCTGTTTTTTGGGTTTAGTGGTTACAAGTTAAAAACTTGTTTTTTTGCTGTAAAATTACTTAGAACCCCCAAACATTATATATTGTTTTTTTTTCTAACACCCTAAAGAATAAAATAGCGGTCATTGCAAAATTTTATGTCACACCATATTTGCGCAGCGGTCTTCCAAGCATCCTTTTTTTTTTAAATAAATTCATTTTTTTTAGTTAAAAAAATAAGACAACAGTAAAGTTAGGCCATTTTTTCCATATTGTGAGAGATAATGTTATGCCGAGTAAAATGATACCCAACATGTCATGCTTCAACTTTGCGTCCGCTCACGGAATGGCGACAAACTTTGCAACTTAAAAATCTCCATTGGCGAAGTTTAAAAAATTCTACAGGTTAGCAGTTTTGCGTTACAGAGGAGGTCTAGTGCTAGAATTATTGCTCTCACTCTAATGATCACGGCGACACCTCACATGTGTGGTTTGAACACCATTTTCATATGTAGGAGGGACTTATGTATGCGTTCACTTCTGCGCGCTAGCTCGCAAGGACGGTGTGCTATAATTTTTTTTTTTTTTTTAATGATTTATTTTGCTTTTTACTTTTTATTTTTACACTGTTTTTTTTTTTTTTTTTTTTTTTAAATTGATCACTTTTATTCCTATTACAAGAAATGTAAACATTCCTTGTAATAGAAAAAAGCATGACAGGACCTCTTGTATATGAGATCTGGGGGTCAAAAGGACCTCAAATCTCATATTTACACTAAAATGTGAAAAAAAAAATTGAAAAAAATGACAGCCCAAGAAAAAAAATGGGCCCTTTAAGACCGTTGGGCAGACGTGACTTCTGACGTCATTTCCGCCCGCTTTGTTATGGAGCCGAGTGAGCGGCTTCAGCCGCTCAGTCAGCTCACGGACACTGGGGGGGACGGATCGGATCATCTCCGCCGCTGCCAGCGGGTCCGGTAAGCGGCGGAGATGACGGGAAATCGGTGGGGGGGGGCACCTCTCCACCCGCTGATAAAAGTGATCTCGTGGAATCTGCCACTAAGACCACTTTTATCTTCTTCAGAGTCGCCAGCTGAAAAAAATGGTGCCTGCAGCTGCACCCACCATTCAGATATCACCAGTGAAACCCAAGGACGTATATACACGCCCTTGGTCCTCAAGTGGTTAAAAAATAATAGTTTTTTTTAAGTCAGTGTCAAAATATTTTTTTTCTTTTGCTTTTAAAGGTAGAGAAGAGATTTGGGGTCTTTTTGACCCCAGACCTCTCCATAAAGGGGACCTGTCATGCTTATTTCTATTACAAGTGTAGCGCCCTTCAGGCTAGGTAGGTGTAGTGTGAGGTTTTTTGGTAGTTAAGGTAAGATTTAGTCAGGCCTGATTGCTTTATTTCGGGGCTGGGAGTGGCTAGGATTGAATGATTCACAGATGGTGTCATCAGGACCTCCCACATCGTTCCAGAAGTTTCTGGTATTCTATGGAAAGACAGCTGGGAGGGGGGTGGAGCCATCTGGGGTGTTCTAAGGAGCCCTAACCAATCCACAATCTATATTGGCAGGGGGCAGGCCTCCTTAAATACCCAGGGTCAGCCCAGTCTGGGAGGAGAAGTTCTGGTGGAAGTCTGGAGATGGAGTAGTGTGGGCTGTCATGGTCAGGGGGAGCTCCCAGTCTGGGAGGAGAAGTTCTGGTGGAAGTCTGGAGATGGAGTAGTGTGGGCTGTCATGGTCAGGGGGAGCTCCCAGTCTGGGAGGAGAAGTTGGGGTGGAAGTCTGGAGATGGAGTAGTGTGGGCTGTCATGGTCAGGGGAAGCTCCCAGGCTGGGAGGAGAAGTCGGGGTGGAAGTCTGGAGATGGAGTAGTGTGGGCTGTCATGGTCAGGGGGAGCTCCCAGTCAGGGAGGAGAAGTTGGGGTGGAAGTCTGGAGATGGAGTAGTGTGGGCTGTCATGGTCAGGGGGAGCTCCCAGTCTGGGAGAAGAAGTTGGGGTGGAAGTCTGGAGATGGAGTAGTGTGGGTTGTCATGGTCAAGGGGAGCTACCAGTCTGGGAGGAGAAGTTGGGGTGGAAGTCTGGAGATGGAGTAGTGTGGGCTGTCATGGTCAGGGGGAGCTCCAAGTCTGGGGGGGTGACCCCAGGCCTGGAGTGCTCAGGTGCAGCCAGGGGGAGAGAGATCTTGGTGGCAGGCACAAGGCAGAGTGGAGAGGACAGCAGGAGAGAGCACTGTCTGGGAGAGATCTCCAGTGTGGAACTACAAGTGTCAGGATGTTGATGAGCAACACACCCTGGGAAACTGCTAGAGACATGCCGGAGCAGATTGGGGTGAGAGACAATCTATGTAGGATGCAGAAGCCAGTATGTTGCTGGGGAATGGAGAACGTCATGGAAACTGGAGGAGCTGAAGAGGCCGGAAGATGGGCTGGGAGTAGTAGTCCATCAGACCAGCTAGCATACAGTACTTTGCTACATTGTGGAGGCCATCTGCCTCTACCTGTAATGGGTGGTCCGTAGGCCCTGCTTCAACTATAGCAGGCCTCACCATGTGCTAGCTAGGCCAAAAGAAGATGTAATGGAGGTCTGATAAATATCCTTTCAGGTCTCACCTGTAGAAGGAAGTGTTGTGCAGGAGAGAAGTACAAGGAGAGTAACGGTCAGCAAGTGATGTGCTGGAGGAAGATGGAGAGATGTATATACTGGAGAGTGTATTTAGAGGTCCCATGTACAAAACTGTTCAATGCCTGGGCATCCCATAATCATCCCTCCCCCATCCAAGTTCAATTCCCCTAATAAAAAACAAAACAAAGTACCGGCCTGTTCTGTGTCTCCGGATGTGAGGAAGAGTGTGACTGAGCGCAGTGTGATCAGGTGAACCACATCAACCAGCCACCCCTAAGGGGGCCATTGGCTACACAAGGGGTGTTTACGTTCCTTGTAATAGCAATAAAAGTGATCAAAACATAAATAAATAAATAAATACAGGGACAGTGTCAAAATAAAAAATAAAAAGTACAATAAGAAAAACATTTTTTTAAAGCTCCCCATCCCTCTGAGCTCGCACACAGAAACAAACGCACACGTAACCCGCACCCGCATATTGAAACGGTGTTTACATCATACATGCTGTGATTATTAGAGTGAGAGCAATTATTCTATCACCAGACCTCCTCTGTAACTCTAAACTGGAAACCTGTAAAAAAAAATTAAAACGTCGCCTGTGGAGATTTTTAAGTACTGTCGTTTGTCGCCATTCTACGAGAATGCGGTATTTTTAAAGTGTGACATGTTAGGTATCTATTTACTCGGCGTAACCTCATCTTTCACATTATACAATAAAATTGGGGTAACTATTGTGTTTTGTTTTTTACTTAATTCGATAAAATTATTTTTTTCCAATAAATTGCGCAAATACGGTGTAACAAAAAATATTGAAATGATCGCCATTTTACTCTCTAGGGTCTCTGCTAAAATATATATATAATGTTTGGGGGTCCTAAGTAATTTTCTAGCAAAAAATACAGATTTAAATGTGTAAACAAAAAGCTCTAGAAAAATCCGGGTCAGCAAGTGGATAACTTGCATTTTATTGTCCAAAATTGAATTTCCTTCTGAATGGATATAAATATGTGGGGGATGGGATGTCTACTTGACCTAGGGGGGTAATGTGTCCCGTTGGCTCCCCATATCATCTAATATCGGGGTGATTGGACATAAAGCATTGCTTGTTATTGGATAGAAGTAAATCTGTCCTTATTCTGGCTGTACTGTTATTATTTCATGAGTTATGAAATACACTGAAGTTATTGATTCTACCAGGGAAGAGAGACCTCTCTCCCATCCCACCGGGGAACCTGGGACTGCAGCTGTCCATAGAGATGACTGAGGAATGGAACATCCTGCTCATCTCTATGGTCTAAGAAACTTTGCATCCGGAGTCAGAAAACAGGCTGGCTCATTGTTTGTTTTTTTTATTAGGGGATTTAACTTGTATGGGGGAGGGATGATTAAGGGATGCCCAAGGATCAACAGTTCTTTACATGGGACCTCTATATACCACTCAATATATACACTTCTCCTTCTTCCTCCTACACAACTCTTGCTTCTCCACGTCTCCTTGTTCCTCACTCCTGCACAATACTTGTTTTCGGCCTAGTCAGCGCATGGTGAGGCCTGCTCTGGCTTTGACCAGGTCTCAGTAACTGCCTTTTGCAGGCAGGGACCATGGGCCCCTATAGTGTAGAGAAAGTTTGTTGAAGTGCTAGCTGGCCTGATGGACTACTGTTCCCAGCCCATCCTCTTCCAAGCCTCATCAGTCCTCCTGACTCCAAATGCCTGCACACTGCCCATTGCCACCAAAGTACCAGTCTTCTCCTGCAACTCTTCCAGACTGTCGACCTCTCAATCTGCTACAGAGTGCATCTCCACCTCCCTGGGCTGTGTCACTCACCAACACCCGATGGACTTCTCCCAGAGACCCTGCTGGTAGTAATCATCTCCTGCTGTCCTTTCCTGCTCCTCCTTGTGCCTCTCTGCTAGGACCTAAAAATTCACAGCTTGCTGGACCCAAAGCAGCATGGCTTTACTGAGGGCAGATCGTGTCAGACAAATCTGATTGAATTCTTTGACTATATTACCAGTGTTCTGGACCAGGGTGGTGCTGTGGATATAGCGTATCTTGATTTCAGCAAGGCATTTGATACATTTCCACATAATGATCTAATACAAAAGTTGTACAAGTTGGGACTTAACCCTTGGGTGGTTCAGTGGATATGCAGTTGGCTAAAGGATAGACCCCAGAGTGTGGTTGTAAATGGGGTTCACTCAGAGCAGAGACCAGTAACTAGTGGGGTACCACAAGGCTCTGTACTGGGTCCTGTTCTATTTAACCTATATGTAAGTGATATAACTAAAGGTTTGTTGGGCAATGTATGTCTCTTTGCTGATGATACAAAGGTGTGTAATAATGGTGATATCTCTGGAGGTGTCTGTAACATGGAACATGATTTGGCATTGCTGGAAGATTGGTCAAAGCAGTGGATACTGCAGTTCAATATTTCTAAATGTAAAATAATGCATCTAGGGAAAAAGAATCCGCTTAGAGAGTACAGCATTGGGGGCACACTGTTAGCCAGCACTACAGAAGAAAAAGGTTTGGGGGTGCTTATATCAGATGATTGCAAAATGAGCAAACAGTGTGACCAGGCAGTGGGAAAAGCAAATAGAATTCTGGGATGTATCAGTAGAGGGATTACCAGTAGGAGGAAGGAGGTTCTGATTCCTCTATATAGATCTTTAGTGAGACCTCACTTAGAATACGGTGTCCAGTTCTGGAGACCTCACTTACAAAAAGATATTGATAAGATAGAATGAGTTCAGAGACGGGTAACAAAAATGGTGAAAGGTCTGGGGGATAAAACATATCAAGAGCGACTTCAGGAACTTAATATGTAGAGTCTGGAGGAAAGAAGGGAGAGGGGAGACATGATTGAAACCTTTAAATACATCAAGGGGGTGAATAAGGTTCAGGAGGGCGGTCTTTTCAATATGAAACCAAAATCAAGAACACAGGGACCTCAAACTAACTGGAGGGAAGTTCAAAACTAATCTTAGAAAGTATTATTTTACTGAAAGGGTGGTTGATGATTGGAATAAACTACCAACAGAGGTTGTGAGACAGTCAACATTAAATGGCTTCAAACATGCTTGGGATAAACATAAATCTATAGTCAGACAACAAGGTTAATGTGAAAAAAATAAAAATAAAATAAAAAGGGGCAGATTCGATGGACTACTCAGTCTTTTTCTGCCGTCACTTTTCTATGTTTCTATCTTGCTCCTCCTGGATGCACCCGACCCCTGGGCTGAGGTCACCCCCCCAGACTGGGGACTCCCTCAAGACCCACTGTCAGCCTTCAGTACTCCATCTCCATTCTCCAACTTCCACTCGAACTCTCCTCCTATACTGGGCTGCCAGACTATTTGAGAAGGCCTGCCACTGTCAATCCAGGATAGGAATTGGTCAGGGCTTCCCAAATACCCAGCAGTTCCACCTTTTCTGCCCCCTCCCCTTTTCCAGAACTTTCTGAAAAATCAAGGAGCGGTCTGTAATGATATCAAGTGCAGGAAACGCAAAACTCCTCCATTTTTTCATAAGCATGCCATGACAGTTCTAACGTAGGACAAAACTCCTCATTCCCCCTCCCTTCAACTTAGGAATTTCTGGGTCCTCTACAGGCTCCAAAATGTCTGGGGGATGTTTTGGCAAACCTAATCATAAACCAATAAATCAGATCAAGTAAGAGACTGCACAGGAGGCCTGGATGATAAGGAAGGACCATTAAACCCCCTCCCTCAAGCAGCTGTGACATTCCAGAGAACCTCAAGCAAATTTAAGCTTAAAGCAGAGTTCCACCATTTCCAAATGTTTATTAAAAGTCAGCAGCTACAAAAAGTGTAGCTGCTGACTTTTAATAAACAGACCTGTCTCCTGGTCCAGCGATGGGGCCGCACGGAGTCTCGGATCTCTCCCCCTCCCCTCCACGGCGCCAGCATTGCTACTGTGGGCACCCGGCCGCGGCTTCACGGCCGGGCAGGCTCTGCGCATACGCAAGCGGCGCTGCACTTGTGATTGGTCCCGAAGTCTTCTAGGACCTGTCCTGTGTCCCAGAAGACTTGGGGAAGGAGACCTTCTACTTCCGATTACCTAAGGCGACTGGAGCGGAAGTACCCATAAAAATAAGGTATACGCACCCCCCATCCTCCCCAAAAGCTCAGTTTCAGCATCCGAAGCTGGGGAGGAGTCCTTCAAGCGGAAGTTCCCCTTTTGGGTGGAACTCCGCTTTAAAATTTACCCACATTTCATAACTCCAGATAGGAACATGACATATTAATAAAAAGTATATATCTGAATGCATACCGAATAAAACAAATTCAAACTTCAATTAATTTGTTCATACGAGAAGCCACTGACAGTTTATCCTCTTCCCAGGATAACAGAGCGTGACAAGTCTGTAGTGTTTGGGCTTATTTTAATGCACTGTGCATGCCAAATTTAAATTCCTGAATGTGGGGTTTGCATGATAATCCCATCCCAAGATATGGTTTTTATACTGCAAATTGCATATTAGGGAAGGTTGTTATTCCACGATCCGCCCTGGACAGCCCACGGGCCCTCCTTACCCATGTGAGTGGTCAGGGGCATATGGCCCCACCCCTTGGCCTTTGGAGAAAAAGGGGATCGACCGGACAGTGGGGAGTTCTCACCTTCCCATCAAAGAACGAACATCTGAGAACCTGTGGACTCATCAACGAATCTCTGGTTGATCACGAACATTTAAATGCAAGTAACTTTTCTCCCCCTTCCATTCTGTCTTATCTCTTTGCTGCTGTATATTATGTCTCTTATTTCTTTGTAACATAATTTTTTCTGTAAATCTTACTGCAACAAACTTTATGTTTTCATTATTAAACCTTATTCTGAAAAGTGTTAATCTTGTCCCCAAAGCTCTTAATTAGAGTTGAGTGAACACCTGGATGTTCGGGTTTGGCGAACTTGACCCCGGACCCCATTGGAGTCAATGGGGACCCAAACTTTTCAGCACAAGAGGGCTGCAAAAGGAAGTAAAATGGGGGTAAGAGTAGGACAAGTGCCCAAAAAAAATGGGGATAGGGAAAATAACTTAAAATCAAATAATACAAATAAAAAATGGGAAGATGGGGTGGATGTGGAGTAGGAGCCTAGAGGTTGACTAGGCCATGACCGTGGCAGTGTAGGTGGAAGTGGCGGTGGTGGAGGAGGAAGAGGAGGAGGAGGTAGCCAACACTTTTTGTTGTTTGTTTTTTTTTCTAATTGGGGGAGCCCCCAAAATATTGAGGCATATTCAAAAAAAAAGTATACCAATGGCTGTGTGAGGCCAGTCTAAATGTCTATTCTGCACAAGGTACAGACAAGTCTTGTGGGATCCATGCCTGGTTCATTTTAATAAAGTTTAGCTTGTCCACGTTGGCTTTGGACAGGCGGCTGCGCTTGTCTGTGATAACGCCCCCTGCCATGCTAAACACACGTTCAGACAATACACTGGCTGCAGGGCAGGCCAGCACCTCCAAGGCATAAAGGGCAAGCTCAGGCCATGTGCCCAATTTGGAGACCCAGAAGTTGAATGGGGCAGACCCATCAGTCAGTACGTGTAGGCGTGTGCCCACATACTCTTGCACCATGTTGCTGAAATGCTGCCTCCTGCTAAGACCTTGCCTATCAGCTGGTGGTGCTGTTTGTTGTGGCTATCTGCTGACAAAGTTTTGCCACATTTCGGACATGCTAACCCTGCCTTCTGAGGTGCTGACGGTGGCACAGCTGCATTGGCGGCCTCCTCCTCCTCCTCCTCTGCCTTCGCCTTGTGCTTCTACTGAGCCCCGGTGTCATTTGGGAATGCCCCCAGCAGCGCCTCTACCAGTGTGCGCTTGTAGTCGCGCATCTTCCTCTCACGTTCCATTGAGGGAATTAAGGATGGCACGTTGTTCTTGTAACGGGGATCCAGCAGGGTGGCCACCCAGTAATCAGAACAAGTTAGAATGTGGGCAACTCGGCTGTCATTGCGCAGGCACTGCAGCATGTAGTTGGCCATGTGTGCCAGGCTGCCCATAGGCAAAGACAAGATGTCCTCTGTGGGAGGTGTATCATCTGTGTCCTCCGTATCCCCCCAGCCACGCTCCAGTGATGCCCACGAGCTGCGTTGGGTGCCACCCTGCTGCGGTTCCTCCTCCTCATGATGATCTTCCTCGTCCTCCTCATCCTCCAGAACTGGGCCCTGGCTTGAATATTTTTGACCTGGCCTATGCTGGTGCAGGAACCCACCCTCCAAGCCACTTGCGAATGACTAGCCTGATAACTGTGGAAATGACCCCTCTTCCTCCTCCTCCTCCTCCTGTGCCACATCCTCTTCCATCATGGCCCAAAGTGTTTTTTCAAGGAGACATAGAAGTGGGATAGTAACGCTGAGAACAGCGTCATCGGCACTGGCCATGTTGGTGGAGTACTTGAAACACCGCAATACGGTACACAGGTCTTGCATGGAGGCCCACTCCTTGGTGGTGAAGTGGTGCTGTTCCACAGAGCGACTGACCTTTGCGTGCTGCAGCTGAAACTCCACTATTGCCTGCTGCTGCTCACGCAGTTTCTCCAGCATGTGCAAGGTGGAGTTCCACATTGTGGGCACGTCGCATAGGAGGCGGTGAGCGGGAAGGCCGAAGTTCTGCTGCAGCGCAAACAGGCAAGCGGCAGCAGGGTGAGAACGCCAAAAGTGCGCACAGACGGCCCGCACTTTATGCAGCAGCTCTGACATATCCAGGTAGTTTTTTTAGAAATCTCTGTACCACCAAATTCAGCACATGCGCCAGGCAAGGGATGTGCATCAAACTGGCTAGGCCCAGAGCCGCTACGAGATTTCGCCCATTGTTGCACACCACCAGGCCAGGCTTGAGGCTCAGTGGCAACAATCACTCATCGGTCTGTTGTTCAATGCCCGTCCACAGCTCCTGCGCAGTGTGGGGTTTATCCCCCAAACATATCAGTTTTAAAACAGCCTGCTGTCGTTTCCCCCTGGATGTGCTGAAGTTGGTGGTGAAGGTGTTACGCTGAGTGGATGAGGAGGTGGTAGAGGAGGAGGAAGCACAGTAGGAGGAAGAGGCAACAGGAGGCAAAGAGAAATGCCCTGCAATCCTCGGTGGTGGAAGGACATGCGCCAAATGGCTAGCCGCCTCAGGCCCACCCGCCACTACATTTGCCCAGTGTGCAATTAGCGAAATATAGCATCCCTGCTCATGCTTACTGGTCCATGTATCAGTGGTTATGTGGACCTTGCCACAGATGGCTTTGCACAGTGCACACTTGATCTTGTCCCCGACTTGTTTGTGCAGGGAAGGGATGGCTCGTCTAGAAAAGTAGTTGCGGCTGGGAACCACATACTGTGGGACAGCCACCGCCATCAGGTTTTTAAAACTGTCCGTGTCCACCAGACGGAATGACAGCATTTCAAAGGCCAGGAATTTGGAAATGCTGGCATTCAGGGCCAGGGATCGCGGGTGAGTAGGGGGGTACTTTCTCTTTCTCTCCAGTGTTTGGGAGATGGAGAGCTGTAAGCTTCCATGGGACCCTTTGGAAATGCTTGGGGATGGTGGTGGTGCTGTCACATGCTCTGTTTGCTGGGTGGCAGATGACACTGTCACTGTAGAGGTGGAGGAAGAGGCCGAGGCAGCAGCAGAAGAGGAAGCAGGAGGAGGCAAAGACCTTTCTTGGATTTAGAGGTCATTATTCCAATGCAGCTTGTGCCTTGAATCTAGATGCCTGATCATGCAGGTTGTGCTCAGGTTTAGAACATTTATGCCTTGGCTCAGGCTCTGATTGCACAACGTGCAAACCACTTCTGTCTTGTCGTCAGCACATTGTCTGAAGAACTGCCATGCGGGGGAACGCCTTTGAGCTGCCTTTGGTGTGCTAGGTCCCTGGGTGCGGTGGGTAGAGGCAGTCTTACTGTCTAAGGATGCTCACTCCACTTTTGCAACCTGCTTTCTCTTTTGCTGTGCTGGTGCCTCTGTGCGACCACCACCTCTTCCTCCAAACTGCACACGTCACTCGCATGACCCTCATCATCCTCCTCCACATCATCTTCCACCCACCCTTCACCACTGCCCTCCTTGTCAGTCTGCACACTGAGGAAAGCTGCAGCAGTTGCCACCTGTGTTTCGTCATCATCAGAGACGTGCTGTGCTGGTGTTTCCATGTTCTCATCCTGCAACAGAAGTAGTTGGGCATCGGTGCACTCAATGTCTTCCACTACTGGGGCAGGGCTATGTGGATGGCCCACAAAAAGCACACCAGGAGAGTCATCAAAAAGCATAAGAGTCTCTTGCATGACTTGGGGCTCAGACAGCTTGGCTAATTTACAAGGGGCTGAGGTGAAAGACAGATGGCCATGGGAGAATACGAAAAACTACTGAGAGGACCACACGAAAAACACCCGGTAGGTGTATCGGGACGGGGTCATCACCTTCTGTAACTCACGTGGCTACGGGTTGATGAAGACAACGTCCTACTCTTGTACCTTTGTGGTCGTGTCGTGCAGAGACTACTACTGCTTTGTGTCCACCGTTGACGACGTCGAAAGGAGTCACACGTCTGACTGTTCCTCCCGTCACCACTTCCCACCCACCTTCTACTACACCTCCTCCTACTACTCCCAGTACGCTCACTGCACACGTCAAACCTCCTTCTCCACCACCAGCGTGTCTCCGTGGTCGTGTCGTTTTCTCTTTCGTCCAACGTTTTCACCTCACTCGT
>BLSH010200055.1:5496-17287 GCA_018402905.1 Glandirana rugosa | reverse complement strand
ACAACTCTGCATTTTATTGAAGTATTTTGGAATTTGCATAGAAAAGAAAAAAAAACAAAGAAAAGAAAAAAGTTTAAATATTAACCGGTTCCCGACCGGCTCACGTACTTTTACTGCGGCAATGTGGCTCTCCTGAGCGAACTGCCAAATATATACGGCGATTCGCACAGTTGCAGGCGGGCGCCGCCACCACACGCTCCCTGAGTGTGCCCACGGGTTGGGAGGACTCAATGTCCGCCAGAGACCCGCGATCGCCTGTGAGAGAGGAAGAACGAGGAGCCGCCGATGTAAACATGGTGCTTCCCTGTTCTGACAGGCGGCATGACACTGATCTACTGATCCCTGTAATCTTCATCAGTTAGATCTCTGGTGCCCCTGCCAGCCCAGCCCCCATACAGTTAGAACACGCCTAGGGAACACAGTTACCCCCGAGATCTCCCCCTTAGTGTTAACCCCTTCCCTGCCAGTGACATTTATACAGTAATCAGTGGATATTTTTAGCTCTGATCGCTGTATAAATATCATTGGTCCTAAAAAAGTGTCCGACATGTCCGCCGCAATGTCGCAGTCCCGATAAAAATAGCAGATCACCGCCATTACTAATAAAAAAAATAAATAAATAAAAATGCCATAAATCTATTCCCATAGTTTGTAAACTCAAAAAGATTTGCGCAAACCAATCAATATATGCCAATTGCAATTTCTTTTTACCAAAAATATGTAGAAGAATATTTATCGGCCAAAACTGAGGAATACTTTTTTTTATTTTTTTGGATTTGTATTTTAGCAAAAAGTAAAAAATATTGTTTTTTTTTTTCAAATATTTTTTTGTTTATAGCGGTGATCAGAAATGATGCAGAGGGGATCAAATACAACCAACAGAAAGCTCTATTTGTGGGATACAAAGGACATCAATTTTGTTTGTGTACAACGTCCCACGACCACGCAATTGTCAGTTAAAGCGGCGCAGTGCCGAATCGCAAAAAGTTCTCTGGTCATTCAGGGGGAAATCCTTCCGGGGCTTAAGTGGGTAATATTAAAGCAATAAAAATAGATAGTAATACTGTATTATCACCTCTATATAATGTTCTTACATCCCTCTGCCTGGACAGAGAAGAACCCACAGGAGGAGGACACGGAGGGCACACATTGCTGCAGTCAGGGTATCTATGATATGTACTCTGTCTGATAATAATCCTGTATTATCACCTCTATATAATGTTCTTACATCCCTCTGCCTGGATATAGAAGAGCCCACAGGAGGAGGACATGGAAGGGGGCACATTGCTGCAGTCCGGTGTAACAAAGGGGTGGGTGGAACAGACACACGCAGAAAATAGGAGTGCTCACACAAACTTTATTGAGGGATGAGAGGTTAGCCTGCAGCCAGGCAATAGGAATTTCCCACAGGCAGGGGAAAGGGTTCGTTCAGGCACACAAGGTATGCAAAGTTCTCATATCAATAAGTCAGTTCACTCACCGCATGGCACACGGAGGGCAAGTCCTTGGCTGGGGCTTGCAGCACGGAGCAGAGGGCACACAGGGCAAAGTCCTTGGTGGGGAGCTGGCAACACAGAGCAGGGCACACAGGGCAAAGTCCTTGGCTGGGGACTTGCAGCACAGTGCAGGGGCACACAGGGCAAAGTCCTTGGCTGGGGTCTCATAGCACGGAGCAGGGGCACACAGGGTCAAGTCCTTGGCTGGGGTCTTGCAGCACAGAGCAGGGACACACAGAGACAAAGTCCTGGCTGGGGTCTTGCAGCTCAAGCAGGGAGGCACAGGGCAAAGTCCTGGTGGGGGTCTTGCAGCACGGAGCAGGACACACATGGCAAAGTCCTGGCTTGGGTCTGGCAGCATGGAACAGGGACACACAGAGGTACAGTCCTGGGCTGGCAGCTCACAGCCAGCACAGGTGGGGAAGTCCAAGGGGAGAACAACTGTGTCCCCGCACCGGCACTTTAAGAAGCCGGGCTGGGTGCGTGCCTGTCTCTAGGCAACACCCCGACCTGGTGCCAGGTTGCTGTGACAACAAGCCCTGCCCCCTCTCCGGCCGCACAGGGAGCGTGGCCTTTGTCTCCCCAGCAGACACAGAGCTCAGGAGATCGGGACCACCAACAAGCTGCCAGCCTGCGGGTGAGAAATCTCACCCGCAGGCTGAGCAGGGGGCTGACATCCCGGCGCTGGGCTGAGAGCAGAGGATGCTGCCTCAGCAGGGGGCAGCCCTGTAGCTCTGCCAAACACTGGAGAGGGGAGGGGGGACAGGAGCGGGACAGGGAAGGAGAGAGGAGAGCAGCCGTGACAACCCCTCCCCCTTTTATTTTACAAGGGCCAACAAGGGGACCTCAGCGGGTCTCCTGGGAGGCACTTGTGGGGGTCCTGCTGTTGGGATAACCCGTAAGCATTTTGGTGTTGCCTCCCACGCCGGTATTGAATAGTGAAGTTGTAAGGTTGGAGAGCTAGACTTCATTTCAGGAGGCGCCCGTTGTCCCCAGACACTCTATTCAGCCAGGTGAGCGGGTTGTGATCTGTGAGAATGGTGAATTCTCGGCCATACAGATAGGGTTGAAGCTTCCTCAAGGCCCAGACAATGGCCAAACACTTTCTCAATGGTGGCATAGGCTACCTCTCTGTCCAGAAGCTTTCAGCTGATGTAGGTGATGGGGTGTTCCTCACCTGCGTCGTTCACCTGACTGAGAACGGCCCCCAGTCCATAGGTGGAGGCATCAGTCTGTACCACAAAACGTCAGTTGTAGTCAGGGGCAGCCAGGACAGGATTACTTACAAGGGCAGATTTGAGTTGGTGGAAGGCAGAGTCACAGGCCGGTGTCCAGTTGATCATCCTAGGGCTATTCTTCTGGGTGAGGTCAGAGGTTTCGCCACGGTGCTGAAATTGGGGACACATTTACGATAATAACTTGCCATGCCCAAGAAAGACATGACCCGGGTAGTCCTTATGCGTATACCTTATTTATTCAATTTTTAAACACCATAACAGAAATAAACCAAACCATAAATTTAAGCCGGTAGGAATCCCAGGAGGCCCCATAACCCAATCACGTCCGTGTTTTTATTTTGTACCATCCATTTCCCAGCCGCACTACGCCGGCTCGGGTACCATCCTTTTCAGTTAACCTATGTAACTGATACCACTGAGGACTCCATACCTCTGATGGATCCTTCCCAACTGACCAACTTGAAACGGCCTCCTGAGACCCCAACCGCCACCGCTCACTGCGTAAAGCCTTACGCCAGTGAGCCCCTCCACGCACGCAGTGCTCGGTGCACCCCATCTTGGAGCCCCAGGCTCCACAGATCAATGCCCACGGCATTGAGGTGCACCCCATCACCCCTCAGATACCGCCAGGTATCCACCTCCAAATCGGTGTGCCGGGCCACCAGGCCGCCGTTCCGCGCTATAAAACGGCCAACCTCCTTATTCACCTTCACCCTCGCTTTATTGACCTTCGCCACTGACCTAGCAAATCGCCAAGATGTACGAGCCACTATGTCCGACTATACCACCACAGTCCTAGGGAAATCCGTTTGCAGACGCAAGAAATCAAATTTTATATCGCGGATCAGATGCCGCATAGATCTAACTCCCAGATCATTACCCCCGCATGTAAAACTAACACGTCCGGAGCCCTATCTAAAGCTGCAAATCTCTTAAACTCCGGCAAAACCCTTCACCGCAACAATCCCGGCACCCCAATCCACCTCACTAGAGCACTGTCCCTTGACAAGCCCAATTGCTGGCCGTTCGGACGCACATCAGCCCGCTTGGCCCCCCAGAACACATAGGAGTGCCCAAGCACCCACACCAGCGCCGGTTCACCATCTGTAAAAGAAGAAGAACAACAAAAGGATAACCAAACAACTGAAAACCCACCCAAACACCCCACTACTCACATGGTACTAACAAGATGAGGACGTACATATATCTTAAAACGGTCCGACTCCCATCTACCTATTCGCTTCACAACTGAGTCATCCAACCCCCACCTGGCTGCCTCAATAGCAGCCCCGATGCGGAAGGAGCGAGCCGAATATTTGGACGGGGAAAAACCCTCTGCCCCCATACAGCGCCTGAAAACCGCAGTGAACTGAAAGACAGATAATGGTTTCCCATCTGCATGCACCAGTAAGGCCCCCCCCGACCCCGGGCGACGGCTCAAATACTCCGTCACAACCGCTACCGGACAAACTGCAGAACCCGGAACCGGGAATAGGCGTACCCACGCCCCTTTGCCCATCTGATCCGTCTTGGAGCGCCGTATCCTAGCCAGGACCGACGACCCACTGCATGTCACATCTTCCACCTGAAGGCCACCATGCACCGCAGTATTCTTGCTAACCAGTTCCCGTACCCGAAAGGCCCCAAAGAAGGCCAGACATAAGGCCGCGCGGAACAGCAGCGCCTCATAGGAAGATGAGGAAACCTCCTCCACCCTCGCCCCAGGCACTGGAGGACCGCAAAAGTCACAGGCCGCCTGCCGTCAGGCTTGCCCCGACCCCGTCTATAGCTCTTCAGAGCCTGGCGGACCAAAAAACCCTTGGTCCAATCCCTGACTCCTGAGAGCTTGCTCCAGAAAGCTACGCCCGCTAATTTTCTGTTCAAAGACGAAATGGACACACCCTGCGAAAAAAATGTTCCAATGAAATACAACATAACCGTTTCCGCATCACTGCCGCCCGGGCCCACTCCCGTCTCCCGTAACAACTCGGACCACTCCTGCCAAGCTTTGGCATAGGCCCACCAGGTACCCTCACTTACCGACCTCCTAATCAGGCCCGCAGCGACCCCAATGCCAGCTGCCAAAGGCCCTCCGGACACGGCGTCCCTTGTTGCTCCACTCCCGGTGCCAACTGCCGAAACCTGTCCAGCTGAAAGCGAGACAATGCATCCGCAACTTCATTAGTGATCCCTGGTAGGTGTACAGCATACAAAAACACATTACCCTGCAAGCAGCGCAACACCAGGTGTCGAAGCAGTCCTGCACTACCCCCAGGTTATCACAATGAAGCCTCACTTTCTTGTCATGAAAAACAGGACCCCACACCTCAATAGCCACCAGGACCGGAAACAGCTCCAAAAGCACCAGGTTCTTATAAAACCCGGCCTTTCTCCACGATTCCGGCCATGGTTCAGCACTCCATTTGCCCCCTAGAAATGCACCATAGCCCCCGGACCCCGCCGCATCTGTGTACAGCTCTAAGTCAGCATTGCTAACCGGGCCGTCCTGCCATAGTGACCGCCCGTTAAAGTTCTGCAAAAACATATCCCACACCTGGAAGTCCACCCTGAGCTCGCCATTCAATGTCACGAAGTGACGAGGCGAGGAGACACCGGCAGTGGCCGAGGACAGCCTGCGGCAGAAAATCCTCCCCATAGGGAGTATCCTACAAACAAATTTGAGTTTGCCTAACAAGGACTGTAGGGCTCTCAATCGAATCGAACGTCTCCCCAACACCCCCCGTATTTCCTGCCGCAAAGCCACTAATTTGTCCTCCAGAAGCCGGCATTCCATGGCCCAAGTATCATTCTCTATCCCCAGGAAAGTCATCTGCGGGGACGGGCCCTCAGTTTTCCCCACCGCTAGGGGAATCCCAAACGCTCTGCAACGTGTTGTAACGTTGCCAACAAAACCCCACACAATCTGCTACCCGGCGGGCCTATACACAGGAAGTCATCCAGGTAATGGATGACCGAGCTCACCCCCGCTACTTCCCGAACCACCCATTCCACAAAGGAACTAAACCGTTCGAACAAGGCACAAGAAATAGAACAGCCCATCGGGAGACAACGATCGACATAAAACAGCTCCCCCCACCTACAACCTAGCAGGTAGAAGCAGTCCGGATGGACCAGGAGGAGTCTGAACGCGGCCTCGATGTCCGATTTAGCCAAGAGCGAGCCCTGTCCGTACCTTCGCACCCACTTGATCGCCGCATCAAAAGGTGTGTACGACACCGCACACGCCTCCTGATCAATGGCGTCATTGACCGAGCCCCCTTTAGGGAACGACAGATGATGGATAAGGCGAAATTTGCCCGCCTCCTTTTTGGGAACTACCCCCAGAGGGGAAACCACCAGGTTCCGAAGTGGAGGGTCCCCAAAGGGACCCGCCATTCGACCCAACCTTACCTCCTTATCCAACTTCTCTGACACCACCTCTGAGTGAAGGCGGGCGGACCGCAAATTGTCAGCGAACGGGGGAAAAACCGACATAGAGCACGGGATTCTAAAACCTTCCGCAAAAGCCACTTCCAACAACCGAGCCACCGCCCGGTCCGGGTACCTATTTAGGAAGGGGCACAGCCTGTGAACGTTCATCGGCGTCGTCCCCTTTTTCCGAAGTATCCCCGGTACGACCTTTACTCTGTCTGACACAGCGGGAGAGGGGGTGGGCACCTCCACATCCGGAACATTCGTGTCGAAACCAACAGCTGGTTCCGAACCGGCAACTCCCCTCATTGAACTGCCAGCACAACCCCTTGCGCTTAACGACCGGCAGACCTGGGGTACCTGGGCCACCGCCCCCCCCCTGAAAAAACTGGGAAGACCCGCCCCGCGTGGGCGTCATCAACCTCATCCAAAGACTGATGTATTTGTGGTCCCATCGCATCGATGGCCGCAGAGCCTTCCGCTGCGGAAATGCTCATCGTAGCGTAGCCACGCTAGTCCCCTGTACACCCGGTGCGCCTAATGGCATCCAAGTAGCAGAAAAGGGGGGAGCAGCACTCTGGCTGTCTTTCCCCGATGACGCTGGCCAAAATGGCAAATGCCTGCAACCAGTTGGCAAAGGTCCTCGGAATAAAACGCGAGCGCCGTCGCTCCTCCTCCTCCCTCCGGGACTCCTCCGACCACACCCGATCTAGATTGAAACGTTCTAAGGGGAGCAGGGAGAAAATGTCGACATATTCGCCCTGCCATATCTTCTCCCGAACCTCCTGTTTCAGATGAGCCCCCAGGGGGCCTTCGAAACACACATATACCTCACCCCTCGCGGAGTCAGATATATCTGGCCCCCTCAGTGCCTCCGCCCCGCCCGGGGCTGGCGCTGCGGGTGCGACCCCTTCCCTGGGGGGACCCCCACCCAGGGAGCCAACCGCCCCTAAGGCAGGCGTCACCCAGGCGTCCACCGGCGAACCTGCCCCACCTTGGGAACCCGCAACCAACTCCCTACACCTGGGGGCTGCCCCAGACCCCACGGACCCGACTGCCACAGGGTGCAGGATAGGCCCAGACTGTGCCCTCCTATCCATACCCAGTAACTGGCACAAATTGAAACAAAATGAAGCAAAGGAAGAATTATTTGACTCACCAGGCTGCCCAGGAGGAACCCCCACAGCCGCAGCTCTCGTCTCCACCGAAGCCGATCCATCCGCCTCCTCAGAACTGGATCTCTCTCCCTCTGATCTTGGCGATGTCCTTCCCGGTCGCGTCTGGTCGTTGTCCCCGGGGGAGCCAGGCCGGTGCTCAACCACACCCCTCACCGAAGGCCTCCTCCCGCGTACCGACCTCCTCCTCTTTGAAGTCTCCGCATGCCTGGGCTCATCCTCCACACCAGCCGCACTGCGCGTGCGCCGGGCCTGGGTGCCAGCCGCTCCTCCCGACTGGCTGGCACCCCGAACTCCACTCCCTCGCCGGGTCAGCCCCCCGGCCGGGACCTTGCCGCGTGGGGCGACCGCCGACCGCTCACTCCCACGCCGCCCAGGTGGGGGAGGTGACCTGGACACCAACCGGCCCCGCCTGGCGGAGCTGCGCCTTGGACGGGGATTCCTCCTGGGGGACCGGCCCGCCGCGGTCTGTGCAGGCAGAGCCGATCCGCCCAGAGGGTCCGCATCCAGGCTCCCATGACGGCACCCAGCTCCCGGGGAGGCGGCAGGGCTGTACCGCTCAGGTGGCCGGGACCGCCTAGCGCGTGCCGGTATCTGCTCCCCGACTCCCTCCGGATCCACACTGATCGCCGCCATGCTCACTTGCAGCCAGCCAGCGCCGCGCTGGGAAGCGGCCGCATGAAGCTGCCGCAGTAAGGCCTCAATGCCGGCCATGTGGTCGGTTGCAGCTCTACAAAACGGGTCCTCTCAAATTCGTTCTGCTCCCGCTCTGCTGGAGCCTAGCCACCGCCCCTGCCTTATAAACCTGCCACACCCCCTATCTCTGCTAACACCCCCTAGCTAGCTAACCCCCACTGTCTCCGCCCAGGGACCCTGTCATTAAAGCCCTGCGCTCATTTTTTTTTTTTTTTGCTTCGGGCTTCTCTTGATTTGTTTTTTGGTCTGGGGGTAGGCCAGTCCTAGATGCCTTGAACTTTTGTGGGTTCTGGTTTCATTGTCCCCCCTACGCGTTGGCCTAGGTACTGCACCTCAGCCATTCCCTACTGGCATTTGTCCGGTCGTACAGTCAGCCCTGCCCTGCAGATGAGGTCCATAATGGCCCCTACATGCATCAGGTGCTCCTCCCAGGTGTCACTAAAGATGGCTATGTCATCTAAGTAGGCACAAGCAAATCCCTGGCAGCCCTCTAGCAGCTGGTCTACAACTCACTGGAAGGTGGCAGGGGCATTTTTCAGCCAGAAGGGCATCACCAGGAACTCAAACAGTCCAAAGGGGGTAATGAAGGCAGAGCGCTCTACTCCAGTAAGGGCTATCTGTCAGTAGCCCTTACTGAGGTCCAAGGTGCTGACATATTGAGCCCCGGCCAGGCGGTCCAGGAGTTCATCTATGCGGGGCATGGGGTAAGCGTCACAACAGTGTAGTCGTTCAGTCGTCTGTAGTCTATGCAAAACTGGGTGCTCCCATCCTTCTTTGGCACTAACACTACTGGGGAAGCCCAGGGGCTGCGAGACAGTCGGATGATTCCCAGCTGGATCATCTCGGTGAGTTTGGTTTTGATGGCCGCTTTCACGGACTCAGGGACTAGGTAGGGGGCCTGTTAGATGGGTTTCTGTCCCAGGGTCTCTACATGGTGAAGGGCCAGCTCGCTTCGTCCTGGGGCAGCTGAGAATGCCATCACGTCCCACAGCTGACTTTTCTGTGCGGCGCCCCATTGGGCCCCTGTGGGAATTTGATCTAGGGAGTGGGCCGCTCTGGAGGCCTGCAGGAGGTCCGGCAAGGACCCCTCGTCGGCCTCGCCTGTGGGGGTAGGGCAGATGGCCAGTATGGGCAGGGTCCGGTCATGAAACTCCTTAAGTTGCGCTGTTGTCGGTCCTGGTCGTCTAGTAACTAGTCTCGTCAAGCTGGCAAAGGATCTAATAAGGCCCTTCCCAGATGTGCTGAAGTTTGTTTTGGGGTGTGGGACTATCAAGAGGACCTGCTGGCTCTCGGTGAACTCACGTCTGTGGGCCCTACGGTCATACCATGTCTTCTGTCAGGTTTGGGCCGCTTCGAGGTGGCTGCGGGCCAAACTGGCAAGCCGGGAAAGCTGCTCATGCAGCTCCAATACATAAGGTACAACTGGGATGCCCGTGTCTTCAGTCTCCCCCTCCAAATGTTCCTGTAGTAAGGTTAAAGGGCCACGGACTCTCCATCCATACAGGAGTTCAAAGGGGAAAAGCCCATGGACTCTTGTGGCACCTCCCGGTAGGTGAACAGAAGATGGGGCAGAAGCTTTCCCCAGTCTGCCTCGCTACTACAAAGGCCTTCAACATGCCTTTAAGGGTCCCATTAAAGTGTTCACAGAGGCCATTGGTCTGCGGGTGGTATGGGGTGGTCCGAATGGCCCGTACCCCACAGGTGCGCCACAGGGATTGGACGACATCTGACATGAACTGTGTACCCTGATCAGTCAAGATCTCGCTAGGGAATCCCTCGTGGGAGAATACAGTGATGAGGGCTTCCACTACCTTAGGGGCTGAACAGCTGGACAGGGTCACCTCTTCCGGGTATCGCTTGCCTGAGCTACTGGGCCGGGCCAGAGGCCCAATGATGTCCACTGCCACCATTAGGAAAGGTTCCTCGATGATGGGCATGGGGCAGGGTGGGGCCCGGGGGTGGTCCCCCAGTCACCCCTGCCTCTGACAAATGTCACAGGTACGGCAGAAGGCAGCAACGGACTGGAAGATGCCAGGCCAGTAGAAGGCCTGGGTCAGCCTTTTCTCTGTTTTACTTTTCCCCATAAGTGGTTAAAAATTGTGATGACGCCCCAGTCAAACAGGTGGTGAAAAATTGGGCCTTGGGTGTTGTCGGAGCCAGAACACTGTAACCCCTTGCAGTTACTCTTGTTGGGCGCAGGAACGGGCCCTGCTGTTGTAAATTAGTGTAACCACTTAACGTGAATCACTGTATATAAATGGCGGTAGCTTTAAGTGGAAGTATCGGGGTTCAGTCTGCAGCTACAGGCTATACCCTGGTACCCCCTCCCACCACTGTCCGCCGCTCTTCTCCAGCCTCCCGTCTCACCAGGAGACTGGAGCTCCAATCAGACACGTCCGCCGGCTGTGTGGAGTACCTGTGGAAGCCGCATTTGGCTTCAATCCGGACTCCTTCGTACATTTCCGGAAGCAACATTACGTCACTTCCGGTTTACTTGGCGGCTAACGGTGCCGGTTTTAAAATAATGACAGTATTCAGAATCGCTCTTTTTGGTGATCTGAATACTGTGAAGTGTAAAGGAGGGATGGGGGTCTTTTAGACCCCCCATCCCTTCATAAAGAGTACCTGTCACCATATATTACTATCACAAGGGATGTTTACATTCCCTGTGATAGCAATAAAAGTGATCAGATTTTTTTTAAAGGAACAGTGTTAAAAGGAAAAACAAAATAAAATAAATATAAAAAAATAAAGAAAAAATGTTAAAGCGCCACCGTCCCGCAAGCTCGTGCAGCAAAGAAAACGCATACGTAAGTCGCGCCAGCATATGAAAACGGTGTTCAAACCACACATGTGAGGTATCGCTGCGATCGCCAGAGTGTCAGCTATAATTCTTGCAAAAGACCTCATATGCACCCCTAACCTGGTAATCATTAAAAATGTTTAAAGCATCGCCTATGGAGATTTTTAAGTATCGGAGTTTGTCACCATTCCGTGAGTGTGCGCAATTTTCAACCGTAACATGTATGGTATCCATTTATATTGAGTACCTCATGAGATGAATCATCCTAACGGATATAAGTAGATACTGGGGGTGCCTCATCCGAAAATCGAATAGTGGAAAGAGGGTGTGTGAATAATTTACACTCACACTGTCCAATTGGACAAAATATTCCCGTGAAAACCCAGGGGATTGGACTATCACGGCACCACTGTGTTGAGTTAAACAAACTTTACATCATTATTAAAATTGTTCAGTTTATTTATACAAGCATAAAATATTGTTTATCAAAAGAACATGAATACATAAAAACATTTTTTGTCACCAGGTAAACCTATTTCTCCCACATGGGAGGAGACAAACACCCAGAAGTGAAACAAGATGGTTGGGGAGTTGAGCCAAGGACATCTAGAATGCTCTACATGTTTTGCGGGCATAAAACCGCTTCTTCAGGAGAGATGTCTAAGGCGATAAAGAGGAGGGTCATACAATGTAGCAATATAACAATTACCATAACTGTATATATTAACAGATCTACAGGAACCGAGTTGAGGGGTTGGTAGAACAAAGTGAAGACCCACAAACAGAGGAGGGTACACCCTCTTTATCCAAATGGACCACTGTTTTTTACAAAAATACATAAGTACAAGAAAACTATTTGTTATAAAATACGAACATATTTATTTGACTTGTTAAAATTATTACTACATTTCAAACAAATTGAGTTGTGTCACCACGGCACTATCAGGTTAG
>BLSH010200010.1:6875-14375 GCA_018402905.1 Glandirana rugosa | reverse complement strand
CCCCCTTTCCAGTGGGTTCTCTTCAAGGAACTTCACAGCCTTCTCCACATCCAAAGGCTTCTTCTTCAGGATGTCCGAAAAATGGTCTCTGATGATACCCAAGATTCCCTGTCTGGACCGGACCAGGGAACCCGAGGCATCCCTCAGGCCATGTACGACCTTCAAACTCATCGCATCACCACAGCTCTTGTAAGGATCAGGGGAGGTGAACTTCCCATAATCCCTCTCAAGAACCAGAGAGGCGAGACGGTCATACTGACACTCCCTCATCTGAAGCTTCAGAGCGGATATCTGATCCTGGGGACCTCCCGAGGAGACCAGGCGATCCAGTTGCCTGCGTAACCTCTGGTAGGTCCGGTACCTGGATACCGCCCTGTACCTAGAGACCTCCCGGAAAAAACCCTCAGATCTCTTCTTCACCACCTCCCACCACTCCTGGCGAGGGCAGCCGCTCTCAAGAAGCGAGGCTTGTTCCAAAAAGAAAGTCTCATAGGCCTCCTTAACATCAGGATCCTCCAATAGCGTCACACTAAGACGCCACAGACCCCGCCCCTTCTGGGGAGTCTCGGCAACATTCAAGGTTACGGATACCAAACAGTGATCGGAGAACTCCACCTCCTGCAGCACAGGGCCAGCACAGACGGAGTCCCCCTTTAAATAAAACCTGTCTATTCTACTCTTACTGCTACCTCTGGAAAAAGTGAACCCTGTGTGGTTGGGGAAGTGGCGAACGTGCACATCCTCCAACCCGGCCTCCCTCACTATATTATTAAGAAAAATACTATCATATCCCAGCGGGCCTCTAATGGTGTTAAAATCACCACCAAAGACCACCTGCTGGGACGAAAAAAGGTAGGGTTTGACCGCCGCAAGGAGCTCCTTCCTTCCCCTCTTGGTCTGCGGACCATAAAAGTTGATGAGACGAAGGAATTGGCCCCCCACGACGGCATCAACCACCAGACACCTGCCAATCTCCACTTCGATTACTCGTCGGCAAGTTACAGAACCGTTCTAAAAAAGGAACGCAACTCCACTGCAGGGCTCGGCCGCAAGAGACCAGAGGGAGGGCCCACACCTCCACTCCCTCTTTGCTAGATGCATCTCTGCCACAGATGCCAGCCAGGTCTCTTGCAAAAACAAAATGTCAGCCTCAATTCGGCTGAGAAAATCGAAGGCCACATAACGAGCTCTCGCAGAACGAATACTTGCGACGTTAATTGTCACAAGCCGTATTGGAGCGGGCACAGCCATCCTTAATAATCAGTGGATTTTACACTCTCCTCTACCAGTGGACCTTACTTCAGGTCCATGATACCCTCACCCCCATCTGAATCCGAGGAAGAAAGGGCCTCAAACCTATTGGAAACTACCGGGGGTCCCTGCCCCCCCCTGCCACCACGTATTCCCCCAGGCTTGGGAGCTCCCGCTCCCCTCCGCCTAGAAGCCTTTTTCCTCCTATGTTTGGTGGTCCACTCTGGCCCCTGGCTTTTTGGACCACCAGCCCCTTCCTCTTCCGAACGGCCACTTGACGAGGCCACTCCAACCTCCCGTGGCCGCTTCTGCGACCCTTGAGCCGGCCCCTCTTGGGCCACTACATCTCCCATTACTACCTCAAGAACAGGTTGGGACCCTTCCACCTCCTCCCCTCCCTGACCCAGAATCTCCGCCAGGTGGGACGGGACCGGCATACGCCGGGGGGTCTTTATGGAAACCTCCCCCCCACCCCCTCCTCCTACCAACGGGCCCCCACCCACTGCTGCAGAGTCAGCTGCCTCCTCACACCGGGCCACTGCGCCCGACAACGAAGCCCTAACCGCAGGGATGGGAGCAGAGGGGGACGAACCCAAGGGACCTGCTGCTGCTGGAACCCCTGAACCACCCCCTCCCATCTTTGACCTCCTAGGGGCCGGCATCGGGATTACTCTAGGAAGCTCAGGTTCCTCCCGATCCTCCTCCGCTCTCCTTTCCTCCCGATTCCTCTGCTCCCTCCCAAGACCAGAGCCTCCTCCCCCCTTAGACCCACCTTCCGCTGAGCCTGCCTCCCTCTCATCCGGCCTACCCCTAAAAGCCTTGGGGCACCGGCTAAAGGGGTGTCCCATCTCCCCACTCAAATTACACCTAATCAGGTGACAGGTGTCAGCCACATGACCCATCCCACCACACCTAACGCACTTTTGAACTGTGCATTCCGCGCTAAAATGTGTGGGACACCCACATTTAAAGCACAGTCTGGGCTGTCCTTGATAAAAAACAAGGATTCTGTCCCTCCCAATAAATGCACTGGCGGGGAGATGGGACACTGAATAACCCCTCCTTCCCAGCTTCACCCTTGCCTGCCAGGCACCTGTCCAGATGCCTTTCTCATCAAGGCTCTTCCTCAGAGGCGCAAGGAGCTGGCCAAACCTCCCGATCCAGGTGGCGATGTCCTCCGGGGGGAGGGACTCATTCCTGACAAGGATGGTGACCATTTTCACCTCCTCCTGCCGGGACACCGCCACCATCCGAAAATCCTTCCAACCCTTTCACTAGCTCAAATTTTGTAAAAAAGAGCTCCATGCCCAAAGGAGTGGTGAAGCTGATATCATACTCCGCGGTGCTGTGGGGATGAATTATGGCAAAAATATCAGCCACCCTGAACCCTAGGGCCAGGATCATGTCCACCACAACACCACGGGCAGGGCATGGGCTCTTCCCCTGGTACTTCAACTGGACGACATTGCGCCGTCTACGTTCTGGCCCTCCCGTCCCCCTCGACCAGGACCCAGGTCCTTGCCCCCCAGGGGGATCCTGAAAATTCCCCGCACCAAATTGTTTATAAAGCCTATCCAGGCCTACCACTGATCCTGCCACCTTGGCATACGACCTGGTTTCCTTAAGGGCATCCAACAGTACGGCCTCCTGCGATGCCCCCAGGACCTTTGATCGTACCCCAGAAGCACCAACCGGGACCCCACCCTGCCCTTCCTCCCCTTTTTTTCCACCACTCGGCTCCAGGTGGCGGGTTTTTGCCTTGGCTTTCCCGCCAGGCTTCCCTACCTCCTGAGATGCCCCTGATGGTCCCTCTGCAGCCTTTTTCCCCTTGCCCTTATCCTGACCCCCCCCTGTCTTCTTTTTCTCTCTCCCTTTCCTTCCCCCTTCCGCCTCCAAGGGTCCCCAACTCTCCAGCCAGGTCTGGGCTACCGCATCTCTGAGCTCCTGAGAGCCCTCCAGGGCCCGAATTTCCTTTATTATAAAAGACCCTGCTGGACTCTCCTCCGGGAGTGGACCCATCAGGCAATCCCCCCATGGGCCCTGGGCTGCGGGCAAGCTCCCATCCTCCACCGCACCATCACCCACCTCAGTCCCCGCTCGCACCTCCTCACGCACTTCCGGGTCCGCGATCTCCACTTCCGGGACACGAACCTCCGACCCGAAGTGACGCGGCTCACTGGCGCCCGAGGTTATACCTCCTCCACCCAACGCTGTTGCGGCTTGTAAGCTGATCCCGGCCGCCATTACTGCCACTCGCGGCTCTCCACCCTCCACCCTGTCATGCAACACTCCCGGTTCTTGGATGGCTGCAGCGGGGGCCATTCCACCGTCTGGCCCACCCTGCACGTCAACCACCGAGATTCCTCCTGGGTCCAAGCTGTCTCTCTTACCAAGGGACTTTTGCTGATTGCTGGCCGGACTAAGCTGTGGCACTCCTATCCCTGGGCCACCTCTCCCACCACTCACAGGTGAGCCAGGGGCCCCGGAGGCTTTAGGGACTTCACCCCCAGCCACCACAGCAGTCTTTATGCCAGTCACTGGTCCCTCGGCCGCACCTCCAGCACTCTTCACCCTTACTGCACCAGCTGTTTTGCCATCCCTCGCAGGGCTTGGTTTCCTTGGCTTTTTCATGACCCTTCCTGGGGTGTCTGCTGTACCGGAGACCAATGGGCTACTTGCTGTAGACACGGCTGCTCCAGTGTCCTCCGCACTTCCGTCCTTTCCCTCCGGGCCTGGGGGGTCCTCCCGACCTTGGCTGGGCCCCTGGGATCCTCTCCTGGCGGATTGACTTCCCTCCTCATTGATCCTGCGGATCGAATTAAGCAGACCTCTGAGGAAAGTCTTCTCCCCGGAACTATGCTCCGCAAGGCGGGACACCAGCCCCCCTAGCTCCGAGCATTCATCCTTTAGAACCGAAATTCTTGCCTTCAACTCACCACGCTTGTGACTGCTGGCCTTGTCACGGAGCGTGCGCTGCTGGGCCAGCAATCCCTTTTTACACTCGAACACTTCGGTCACTGCCTTTAGGCAGGCCTTCACCTTCTCTCTCCTAGCCACGGTTTTTCCAGGGTTCTCCCCAGGCTGGGGCAAGAACCAGTCTGCAAGCTCGCACTGGGTCCCCAGGAACAGTCTTGCTTCCCGGGTGAGCTCCTTTGCCTGATGGCCTCGACCTGGATCACCAGGCCGGGAAACAGAGCACTCCCCTGGGCTAGAGGAGGCCATCCTTCCCCTTCCACCAAATAAACTGGAACAATCAACGGGAGCTCCTACACACACCACCTCTCACCGCGGATGCTGGCACCAGACTTGCTCTCCAATAGATCCTCGTTAAAGGATTTAAAGTGTACTCATTCCAATTACAGGGCCTCGAAAGAGTCCTGTATTGTTATTTTTCGTCACTACCTCCCCGAGTCGGGAGTGGGTAATTTGCGCGCCTGCTGCCTTCCTTGGATGTGGTAGCCGTTTCTCAGGCTCCCTCTCCGGAATCGAACCCTGATTCCCCGTTACCCGTGGTCACCATGGTAGGTGCAGAAAGTACCATCGAAAGTTGATAGGGCAGACATCCGAATGTATCGTCGCCGTCACGGGGACGTGCGATCGGCCTGAGGTTATGTAGAGTCACCAAAGCGGCCGGGGAGAGGGGGGCCGGAGCCCCCCCCGGGCCCCCGGATTGGTTTTGGTCTGATAAATGCACGCATCCCTGGGGGTCAGCGCTCGTCGGCATGTATTAGCTCTAGAATTACCACAGTTATCCAAGTAACAGATGGAGCGATCAAAGGAACCATAACTGATTTAATGAGCCATTCGCAGTTTCACTGTACCGGCCGTGTGTACTTACACGTGCATGGCTTAATCTTTGAGACAAGCATATGCTACTGGCAGGATCAACCAGGTAGCCCGAACGGGAGCAGGCGCCCCCCCCCAAGGGGGCGGCCGGGCGCCGATGCCGGGGCGGATCGGCGCCGTCCTGCTGCCCCGCCGGGGCGGGGGGGAGCGGGACGGGCCGGGGCGACTTATTCCGAAAGGGCGGAGGGGCGGGAGCGGACGCCCGCTCTCCCCCTGACCGCCTCGTCGCTCTCTCTCACCCCCTCGCGGGAGTGGGTGCCTTAACGGGGTCGGTGACCGGGGCTGCCGGAGGAAAAAACGTGCGCTCGGCCGCCGGGGCGGAGGGCCAGTGGACCGGGTCGGGAGGTACGGGGGCGGCCGGGGGGGTGAGGTCGGTGAAGACCCTCCCCGCGGCACGCGCCCCGACGCCTCCTCGCCCGACCGGCCCCGTCTCTCTGACCGGACTGGTTCTCCTTCGGGTCCTGGCAGACTCGCCTTGAAGGGAGCCGCGGGGCAGAGGGGGGCCCCCGGGTGCGGGGTCGCCTCTCTCTCTATCCCCGCGGTCGGTGGGGGGACGCCCGCCACGCCAGGGGGGCGGCGGGACTCCCGGGATGGCTTCCCCGGGCGGACGGGAGGGGGGCGAGGCGCCTGGGCGGCCCTCGGCCTCCTGGGCCGGGGCCTGGGCGCGCTCTCCCCTCCCCGCCGGGGAGCTCTGGGCCACCATCAGTCCGGGCGCGAGGCTTCCAAGTCCAAGAAACTGCTCCTCACATATATCCGCAGACGCATCTCGAACCCGGCCCCCGCCCGAGTCGGAGTTCCACGGGAGAAGGGACCGTCGGCAGAACTCTGGCCGGGCCTCTGGAACTCCTTCCCGGCCTCGGCCGGCGGATCCGACCTCATCCGCGACTTCCGTGAATTCTCTCCTCTGAAAACGACTAAGTCCAAAATAAGGCCAGCTTGGGGACGCCCGGCCAGCTTGGCGGGCAGGCCGGCCGCGAGCCGAAAAATGACTAAGTCCCCCCGCCAGCTTGGGGACGCCCGGCCAGCTTGGCGGGCAGGCCAGCCGCGAGCCGAAAATCGACTAAGTCCCCCGGCCAGCTTGGGGACGCCCGGCCAGATTGGCGGGCAGGCCAGCCGCGAGCCGAAAATCGACCAAGTCCCCCGGCCAGCTTGGGGACGCCCGGCCAGCTCGGCGGGCAGGCCAGCCGCGAGCCAAATATCGACTAAGTCCCCCGGCCAGCTTGGGGATGCCCGGCCAGCTGCGAGCCGAAAATCGCCTAAGTCCCGCGGGCCAGCTTGGGGACGCCCCGGCCTGCTCGGAGAGGCTGCCACGAGCCGGAAAACCGGCAAAGTGCCGCCGGCCAGCTTGGGGACGCCCGGGCCAGCTCAGAGAGGCTGCCACGAACCGGAAAACCGGCAAAGCACCCCCGGCCAGCTCGGAGGGCGGCCAGCTTGGCCCCGCAAGACGGGAAACGCTCCGAAAACCGGCAAAGTACCCCCCGGCCAGCTTGGGGACGCCTGGTCAGCTCGGAAGGGCAGCCAGGAGCCGGAAAACCGGCAAAGTACCCCCGGCCAGCTCGGAGGGTGACCGGCTTGGCCCCGCAAGGCGGGAACCATGCTGAAAACTGGCAAAGTACCCCCGGCCAGCTTGGGGACGCCTGGTCAGCTCGGAAGGGCAGCCAGGAGCCGGAAAACCGGCAAAGCACCCCCGGCCAGCTCCGAGGGCGGCCGGCTTGGCCCCGCAAGACGGGAACCGTGCCGAAAACCAGCAAAGTGCCCCCGGCCAGCTTGGGGACGCCCGGGCCAGCTCGGAGGGGCAGCCAGGAGCCGGAAAAACGGCAAAGTCCCGCCGGCCAGCTTGCCCACACAGGCCTTCGCGGCCAGCTTGGCGCCGGGTCGGATTTTTACCATTCCTGTTGGTTTGCTCCCCTTCCTTTTCTCGAGTCCTCCGGGTTGGGGGCTCCGACGCCTGGCCCGACTCGACCGCCGTCGTCGTCGTGGGGGGACAGCTCTCCCTGGATGGGTCGGTCCTGCTCCTGGGCCCTTCTCCCTGGCCCGACTTCCCGGCGAGGGGGGTCGTTCATCCTGGCCTGCAGAAGATGGAGAAGGAGTAGGAGGAGAACGGGAATCAGAAGGAGGAGAAGGAGAAAAGGAGAAGGTTCTTGTTAATGCTTTAAAAAAACATTCAAAAACTAAATCAATAAACGGAGATCATCATGCCTTAAGCCTCCTGTTTGTCTGTCTGCCCGCCTGCCTGCCTTGAGCCTCCTGCCTGCCTGCCTGCCTTTAGACTCCCGCCTGCCTGACTGCTGCTGCTGCCGCCAGCTCAGCCCGGTCCGCAGCCTCGGGGGTTGGGCCTCCTGAGCTCTTTTCCTTCCCCTCGTTTGGTTGTCCTTACCATTTTTAGGCTGGGCCGCGGTTCGA
>BLSH010200000.1:185595-196804 GCA_018402905.1 Glandirana rugosa | reverse complement strand
TACTACTCTTAATTAAAGACCCCAAAAATAAATAAAAAATGATCATTACCGCCGCTAGACGCTAAAAATCGCCATGACGCTAAGGGCAGCCCACACACAGTTAGAACACGCCCAGGGAACACAGTTAACCCTTAGAGCGCCCCCTCCAGGTTAACCCCTTCACTGCCAATGGCATTTACAAAGTAATCAGTGCATTTTTATAGCACGGATCGCTGTATAAATGCCAATGGTCCCAAAAAAGTGTCAAAATGTTCCAACATGTCTGCTGCAATATCGCAGTACCGCTAAAAATCGCAGATCGCCGCCATTACTAGTAAAAAATAAATAAAAACCCCAGAAATTAATTCTCATCATCTGTAAACGCGGCAACTTTTGCCCAAACGAATCAATAAACGCCAAATGCGATTTTTTTTTACCAAAAATATGAGGAAAAATATAAATCGGCCAAAAACGATGGAAAAAAAAAATTTTTATATATTTTTTTTGGATTTGTATTTTAGCAAAAAGTAAGAAATTTGGGGGTTTTTTTGCAAAATTGTCGCTCTTCTTTTGTTTATAGCGGCGATCAGAAATGACGCAGCGGTGATCAAATACCACCAAAAGAAATCTCTATTTATGGTAAAAAAAAGGACGCAAATTTAGTTTGGGTAGAACATCGCACAACCACACAATTGTCAGTTAAAGCGAAGCAGCGCCGAATCGCAAAAAGTGCTCTGGTCCTAAAGTGTGAAATCCTTCCGGGGCTGAAGTGGTTAACCTACAGGCAAGCCTAGAATGAGGTTTACCTGTAGGTGCCCTGCATATCTCCCAAACCTGCATGGTTCAGGAGATATGCAGTGTTCGTCATTTCGGCACATGGGCAGTGAAGAAACTGCCTCCGTGCCGTTTCTCCACTGACACTGTGCCGTGACTGGCGGCTCCGTGTGCATGCGCGGGAGTGACGTCACGTGACTCCGGCCAGTCACAGAGCCGGAGTCGCTGCCCCGGAAGGAAGAGGGGCTGAAGATGGAAGCCGCCAGCCCAAGGGACTTCGCTGGACGTCGCTGGCTTCGTTTGCAAGTAAGTGGCACATAATGGGTTACTATGCATAGTAGCCCATTATGCTTCTAATTTACAGGGGTATGTAGAAGAAGTAAACCCAATCTGGGTTTACTTCCTCTTTAAGAAACGCCTCTGGTGGGAAGAACCTCTTAAACAGCCAGTGGGTAGTTGTCAGTAAGGGGTTTACCTCCATGTCATCATGTTGATCATTAGAACATGATTGGCATAATTGTTTAACCACTTCAATACCGGCCACTTTCACCCCCTTCCTGCCCAGGCCAATATTCAGCTTTCAGGGCTGTCGCACTTTGAATAACAACTGCGCGGTCATGCAACATTGTACCCATATGACAATTTGTATCATTTTTTTCACACAAATAGAGCTTTCTTTTAACCACTTCCTTACTGGGCACTTAAACCCCCCTCCTGCCCAGACCAATTTTTGGCTTTCAGCGATGTCACATTTTGAATGAGAACTGCGCAGTCGTGCGACGTTGTACCCAAACTAAATTTATATCATTTTTTTCCCACAAATAGAGCTTTCTTTTGGTGGTATTTGATCACCTCTGGGTCATTTCTGATCGCCGCTATAAACAAACAGCGATGATTTTGAAAAAAAAAAAACAATATTTTTATCTTTTTGCCATAATAAATATCCAAAAATAAATAAATAAATAAAAATTATTCATCAATTTAGGCCAATATATATTCTTCTACATATTTTTGGTAAAAAACAATTGCAATCTGCGTATATTGATTGGTTTGCGCAAAAGTTATTGCGTCTACAAACTATGGGAATTGATTTATGGCGTTTTTATTATTTATTTATTTTTCACTAGTAATGGTGACGATCTGTGATTTTTATCGGGACTGCGATATTGCAGCAGAAATGTCGGACATTGACACTTTTTTGGGACCAATGACATTTATACAGTGATCAGAAATTTAAATGTCCACTGATTACTGTATAAATGTCATTGGCAGTGAAGGGGTTAACCTGCAGGGGGCAGTGGAGGGGTTAACAGTGTTCCCTGGGTGTGTTCTAACTGTGGGGGAGTGGGCTGGTCGGGACATAACAGATCTAACTGATCCCAGTGACAGGGATCAGTAGATCTGGTATGTCCCTTGCAACAGAACGGAGAACCGCCGTGGTTACATCGGCGGTTCCCCGTTCTGCAGGTCTCACAGGGGATCGCGGGTCTCGGGTGGACATCGAGTCCGCCCGACCCACGGGCACACCCACGCAGCATGTGGCGCGCGCGCGCCACCACCGCCTGTGAGTGTGCGCCAGGAGCGCGCACATGGCCAGGACGTCCACCCACCAATTCAGATCCGCGCTGGAGCCATACTTTGGCTATAGCGCGGATCTGAATGGGTTAAAGGTATTTAACCACTTCCTGACCGCCGTACGACTATAAACAGCGACAGTGGCATCTGTCCCACGAATCACCACTTATAGTCTTCATCTTCGTGCACGGCGGCTAGGGGGCTGTGGGTTGGGCAGACTCGATGTCCGCCAGCGACTCGTGATGCCCTGTTACAGAGCCAGAACCGGGAACCGCTGATGTAAACACAGCCGTTCCCCGCTCTGTTAGTGCAGGCATGGGAGATCTACTGATCCCTGTCACTGGGATCAGTTAGATCTCTTATGCCCCTGGCAGCCCAGCCCCTCACAGTTAGAACACGCCTAGGGAACACAGTTAACCCCTAGATGTCCCCTTGCAGGTTAACCCCTTCACTGCCAAGTACATTTTTACAGTAATCAGTGGATATTTAAATTTCTGATCGCTGTATAAATGTCATTGGTCCCAAAAAAAGTGTCAAAAATGTCCAACATGTCCACCGCAATGTTGCAGTCCTGATAAAAATCGCAGATCGCCGCTATTACTAGTGAAAAAAAAAAATTGTAAGAATGCCAGAAATTAATTCTCATGGTTTGTTAACGCGGCAACTTTTGCGCAAACCAATCAATAAACGCTGATTGCGATTTTTTTAATCAAAAGTATGAGGAAGAATATAAATTGGCCAAAACCAATGAATAAATTTGTTTTTTATATATATTTTTTTGGATTTGTATTTTAGCAAAAAGTAAGAAAAATTGTTTTTTTTTTGCAAAATTTTCGTTCTTTTTTTGTTTATAGCGGTGATCAGAAATGACGCAGAGGCGATCAAATACCACCAAAAGAAAGCTCTATTTGTGGGGAAAAAAGGATGTAAATTTTGTTTGAGTACAACGTCGCACAACCGCGCAATTGTCAGTTAAAGCGACGCAGTGCCGAATCACAAAAAGTGCTCTGGTCCTAACCTGGGAAATCCTTCCGGTCCGTAAGTGATTAATCACCTCAGGGTTTTTATTTTTTGCTTGAAAAAAGACTGAAAATTTTGAAAAAAATGTGGTTTTCAATTTTGCAAATAAATAATCTTTCTTCATAAATTTAGCCCAAAATGTATTCTGCTCCATTTCTTTGGTGAAAATAACCCAAATCAGTGTATTTTTTTTAGTGTGTAGGGAAGTTATAGAGTCCATCAGTGGCGTAATTAGAACCTTCAGGGCCCTGATGCAAGAAACCATGAGGGGCTCCCCTGACCCCCTGACAGGGTCCTTTCCTCTAAACCTCGGCAGTGGATACCAGGGCCCGGTCTCAAGTGTGTGGCTGCATATAAAGGAACCAATCTCAATACCCCCCCCCCCCCCCTTCTCCTTCCTGCAGGCATTCAGCGGGTGCAGGAGCAAAATGAAGAGATTGGTTCTTCTATGCCGGTGTTTTTCAATCTGTTTGCAGTCCGGGCACCCTTGAAGTATACCCCTAGGTGAATGAGGCTGTACTGCAACCACTCCACATTGCATTGCATTGCATGGGCATTGCATGCAGTTGCAGCATTGTGATGATGCATTTACAGGGTTAAAACTGACGGTCAGGAGTAGGGTTGCCACCTTTTCTTCAAGTCAAACCCGAACACTTTAGCAGCACACATCAATTTTTTTTATAGTATAAACTATACATATATTTTGCTATTAAGTAACATTCCTAATCATATGAAGTTAACACAAGAGTCCCCCTTTACATCAGAGTTCCCCTTGTACATCTGAATCCACAGAGTCCCCTTTTACATCTGATCTCGCAGCGTTCCTTTTCACTGTAAGGGGGGACTCTGCAAACTCTGATGTAAGGGAGAACTTTGGGGACTCTGACATAAGGATGCTCTGGGAATGCTGATTTAAGGGGGAACACTGAGAACTCTGATGTATGGAGAGGCGCTCACTCACCCTTTGGCAGTCAGCACCCCACATACAAAAGTATCTGAGGCTGCTGAACTTCAAATTTACGGCCCTCTCTCCCTATTTCTGTGGCACAGCGCCGGGGATTGGGGTGTGGGCAGACACAGAGGGGTAGGGGCGGGAGGAAAAGGTGCAGATCGAGCCCTCTCTCCTCTCCCGTCTGTGTGTATTTGGGGGAGATTATTAGTGCTGGCTTTGAGCTGTGTGAAACAGAGGATAACAGACACTCTCAGCTTAGACAACTGCAGCCAGCGACCCTGCTAGGAAGACATAGTCCAATCTGAACAATGTGTCCGGGTTTCAGGCAGTCTGAAACCCAGATGCATTACTTCAAACCCGAACTGTCCGGGTGAATCCCAGACAGGTGGCAACCCTAGTCAGGAGGCAACAGATTGACTATTTACCGGCTGTCAAATGCCTCTGAAAAGTGATCTGAGCATGGATCACTTTTCAGAGGAACAGCATTTTTTTTCCTGGTACTATGAACAAGCAGGGAAGAAAAATTAGTTCTGATTGTGCACATTAGGGGGTCAGGATTAAAAGCGCATACATAGAATGTGCATACATACATGTAAACCCACATGTACACACACACACACATTATATATATATAAAAACACATACATGCACCCACACATACATGCACCCACACATACATGCACACACATATATATGCAGAATTGCAGATAGCCTCTTAAAAAACAGCAGTACCTTATCTCTTCCTGCCAGGTACTGCACTATAGGGGGAGACAAAGAGCACAGCACTAAATGCTTTAACTTACAGTGTAAACAGTGTGATGAGCTCCCCGCAGCACCGATCGGCTGAGAAACGGAAAGCTCGTTGTCATCCGCCCCTCCTTAATTTAGGCATACAGAAGGCCCCTGCAGAATGGGGCCCGGTCGCTATGGCGACTCCAGCAACGCCTATTTGTCTGCCCCTGGAGTCCACAATCTATGATATATACAGTATATCACAAAAGTGAGTACACCCCTCACATTTTTGTAAATATTTTATTCTATCTTTTCATGTGACAACACTAAAGAAATTACATTTTGCTACAATGTAAAGTAGTGAGTGTACAGCTTGTATAACAGTGTAAATTTGCTGTCCCCTCAAAATAACTCAACACACAAAAGTGTTGGCAACAAAAGTGAGTACACCCTAAGTGAAAATGTCCAAATTGGGCCCAAAGTGTCAATATTTTGTGTGGCCACCATTATTTTTCAGCACTGCCTTAACGCTCTTGGGCATGGAGTTCACCAGAGCTTCACAGGTTGCCCCTGGAGTCCTCTTCCACTCCTCCATGACGACATCACGGAGCTGGTGGATATTAGAGACCTTGCGCTCCTCCACCTTCCGTTTGAGGATGCCCCACAGATGCTCAATAGGGTTTAGGTCTGGAGACATGCTTGGCCAGTCCATCACCTTTACCCTCAGCTTCTTTAGCAAGGCAGTGGTCGTCTTGGAGGTGTGTTTGGGGTCATTATCATGTTGGCATACTGCCCTGTGGCCCAGTCTCCGAAGGGAGGGGATCATACTCTGCATCAGTATGTCACAGTACATGTTGGCATTCATGGTTCCCTCAATGAACTGTAGCTCCCCAGTGCCGGCAGCACTCATGGAGCCCCAGACCATGACACTCCCAACACCATGCTTGATTGTAGGCAAGACACACTTGTCTTTGTACTCCTCACCTGGTTGCCACCACACACTTGACACCATCTGAACCAAATACGTTTATCTTGGTCTCATCAGACCACAGGACATGGTTCCAGTAATCCATGTCCTTAGTCTGCTTGTCTTCAGCAAACTGTTTGCAGACTTTTTTGTGCATCATCTTTAGAAGAGGCTTCCTTCTGGGACGATAGCCATGCAGACCAATTTGATGCAGTGTGCGGCGTATGGTCTGAGTACTGACAGGCTGACCCCCCACCCCTTCAACCTCTGCACCAATGCTGGCAGCACTCATACGTCTATTTCCCAAACACAACCTCTGGATATTATGCTGAGCACGTGCACTCAGCTTCTTTGGTCCACCATGGCAAAGCCTGTTCTGAGTGGAACTTTAACACACCTGCTCCCCGTTCACACCTGAGACCTTGTAACACTAACAAGTCATATGACACCTGGGAGGGAAAATGGCTAATTGGGCACAATTTGGACATTTTCACTAAGAGCCGGTTCACACTGCAGCGACTTGGGATCCGACTTTGTCGCCCCAAGTCGCTTGACAGAAGAAATCCTGTTGAAGTGAATGAGAACCGTCTTAATGTAACTACTGAAGTCGCTCCGACTTCAGAAAAGGTTCCTGTACTACTTCAAGGTGGCTTCTATCCAACTATTGCCCATAGAATTCAATGGAAGTTGCCTCCAAGTTGGATCCCCATCTATATTGAAACGACTTCACAGGAAAAAGAAAAGAATTTACCCAGGTAAAAGGAATGATGTCAGAAGAGATTTATTCTCTGCTTGGCCACAGACAAAGGCGCCTGGCATGGAGGTCGCTCTGAGTCACGTTGTACGTCGCCCAAAGTCACACTAAAGTTGCATTCAAATCGCCTAAAAAGTCGTGCCTGAAGTCAGATCGCCCCTGTTTGAACCAACTCTTAGGGATGTACTCCCTTTTGTTGCCAGCGGTTTAGACATTAATGGCTGTGTGTTGAGTTATTTTGAGGGGACAGCAAATTTACACTGTTATACAAGCTGTACACTCACTACTTTACATTGTAGCAAAGTGTAATTCCTTCAGTGTTGTCACATGAAAAGATAGAATAAAATATTTACAAAAATGTTAGGGGTGTACTCACTTTTGTGAGATACTGTATATGAAAATTGATCAATCCTGATGTACTGACGGCCTCATTTCTGGAGGACCTAAAATGACCTCTTTTTGAAAAGTAGACGGTCCAAGATATTTAGTAAGAGGCATGATGGGTTTTTTAAAGTTGTCATTTTTTGTCACAATTTTTTGGAAAAGGAAGAAATAAAAAAAAAATTCACAATTTACTGTCACCAGTGTAGTACAGCATCATCATATAACGGATGTGGAGGTGATCAGGGAAACAGACTGGTGACAGTAGGAAAAAATGTTTTTTACATTTTTTACAATTTTTTTAATTACTTTTTTTACGATTTTTTTAACACACTGTGACCAAAGCGATATAATTGGGGAAATTTCCATTCACTTCACGTGAAGTCACAAGGGGTGGAGCCTCATGATGTCATGGGATGGCCCCGCCCCATGGCTATGAAAGAACTGGCAGACACTCGCAGATGACACAACAGCGGGAGCCAGCATCAGGGGACAATTGGGTCAGCAGCGGAGAAGACCTCAGCGGAGAGATAAGACATGAGGAAGAACACATTGGTGGCAGGACCGGAGAAAGAAGACACGTTAGAGCTAGGAAGGGGACATTTTTCACTTAATGAAGAACTTGTCTCTTGTTTTTATTTACACTACACTGCTTTTTTGGGGTGAATGGGTAGGGGTACAATGTAACCCATACTCATTCCCATGGGGCAAGCCGGGATCTGGGGGTCCCCCTTGTTAAAGAGGGCTTCCAGATAACCCTCCGCCCGCAAAACCCCACAACCACTGTCCACTGAAAGAGGCCCTTGTCCCCATCAGCAAGGTGACAAGGTGCTTTGGGGTGGGGGGGCGCAGAGCCTCCCTGCCCCAAAACAACCCCCATGTTGGGCATGTGGCCTGGTATGGTCCAGGAGGTAGGGCTGCTCGCTCGTCCCCCCCCTTTCCTGACCTGCTGGGCTGCATGCTGGGATAAGGGTTTGGTATGGATTTTGGGGGACCCCACACCATTAAAAACAAAAAAAATAGGCGTGGGGTTTCCCCTCAAAGTCCATACTAGACCAAAAGGCCTTATATGGTCTTGGTGTGGGGGGACCATGCCATATTTTTTTTTTTCAATTTTGGCGTGAGGTTCCCCCTGAAGATCCTCAGAGCACAAGTTGCATGCCACAAGTCGAATCAGTTAAGATGATGATCCCGACTTCCATTCAAATGAATGGGCTGAAATTGTGCCCAGGTCGGACCAAAGTAGTGCAGGAAGCATTTTCAAAGTCGTACCAACACGAGTCAGACCAGTTAAGACGGCTCTCATAGGGAACCATTGATTTTGACATGTCATGAGACATGTGCTTTGCAAGTCGGAGCATATGTTGGACCAGTGTGAACCGGCTCTAAGGCTCCATTCACATTTGTATGACTCCAAAAGTTGTGCTGTGCAATTTTGAAGCAACTTTGGAAGGGTGCAACTTGGATATGACTTTGGCTTTGACCAGTGATAATAGACAATGGTTGCTCACAAGTTGCATTGTATAACATTCAGGTACGACTTTCATGCAACTTCTGAGGGTTAACATTGATGTCTATTGCCCCTCAAGTTGCATGAAAGTCAAACCAAAGTAGTGCATGAACTACTCTGAAGTTGCTGCAACTTTAACCACTTCAGCCCCAGAACGTTTTACCCCCTTAATGACCAGGCCATTTTTTTTGCAATACGGCACTGCGCTGCTTTAACTAACAATTGCGAGGTCGCGTGACACTGTACCCAAATAAAATTGTCCTTCTTTTCCCATCAATAGAGCTTTCTTTTGGTGGTATTTAAGCACCTCTGCGGTTTTTATTTTTTGTGCTATAAACAAAAATACCAAAAACCAACAATTTTGAAAAAAAAAAAACAGTTTTTACTTTCTGCTATAATACATATCCAAAAGCGAAATATAAAAAAAATAAATTTATTCATCAGTTTAGGTCAATATATATTCTTCTACATATTTTTGGTAAAAAAAATCCCAATAAGCGTATATTGATTGGTTTGTGCAAAAGTTACAGCGTCTACAAAATAGTGGATTGAGCTGGCTGGGACAACGAAGAGATCGCTGTTCCTGATCACTGGAAACAGCAGATCTCTAAGGCCACTTTCACACTGAGATGTTTTTCAGGTGCTTTTGCGCTAAAAAAGGCGCCTGTAAAGCACCTGAAAAACCCCAATCCACCCCAGTGTGAAAGGCCAAGTGCTTTCTCACTGGGGCGGTGTGCTTGCAAGACATTAGGAAAAGTCCTGCAAGCAGCATCTTTGGGGCAGTGCGGTGAGCGGTGTATACACTGCTCCTCCAACGCCCCTGCCATTGAAATCAATGTGCAGTCTTTCTGAAGCGGCTGAACACCGCGCCACGGCACTTTTAACCCCTTTTTAACCTGTGGGGGGGGGGGGGTTAAAAGCACCCCGCTCCTACCTGCATAGCGGTACCATACCACCGCTATAACAACGGAAAAGTGCCGCTGAAACTAGCGGTGCTTTACTGTTACCGCCCCAGTGTGAAATTGCTCTAAGTTGTTCCCTATCAGAACAGGAATCCGCCTTATTTGAATAGGCAGATCCCCGTTCTGCCTCTCTGTACCGCAGTCGCGGATGTCCGGCGGACATCGGGCCCGCGGAACCCACGGCGTGTAGCGGGCGCACGCGCGCCCACACTATCACATGCATGAGTCAACGTACAGGTATGTTGGTTTGCGCAGGAGAGTCGACCTGCTGCAGTATATATACTGTGGTTGGTTGGCAAGTGGTTAAGGGCTCATGCACACTGTAGCTGATAAACGACCGTTTTTGGTTGTTTGGGTGTTTTTTTCAACAGCCTAAAAACGCCCTTTATGTTATCCTATGTGGCCATGCACACATGGATGTTTATCGTTGTTTAACAGCAGTGGCGCATTTGGACTGTTATCTGAACGCCCTGAATCGGCATTCAAGAGTCATTCTTCTGACCACAAAAAACGCTGGACGCTGATAAACGCCGCTAAACGGCCGTTTATCGGCGTCCGGCGTTTTTTGTAGTCAATGGAAGTTAATGAAGTAAAAAAAAAAACGCTCAAAAATACAGACGCCGATAAACGCTGCTTACAAAATGCTGCAAAAGAACGTGCATATATGAATGAGTATCATTGGAAAACAGGGGAAACAACTTGTCTTGAAACTTTGATGGGCACTGTGGAGCGCTGTGGTAGTTCATTGATTCTTTCTATCAGGGAGTATTGGCTTCATTGAAGCACCACCAACGCTTCATCAAAGCACCACCAAAGCTTCATCAAAGCACCACCAAAGCCTCGACAACACATCATAAAAGCTTGTTGAAGAAGTAGGATCTTTAACCGCCTCAGGACCACCCACCGTCAAATGACGGCGGAGCGGTCCTGCTCTCACAGCGGGTGGACGTCATATGACGTCCTCCCTTTAAGCCGGGATTGCGTGCGATCGGGCGCGCGCATCCCGGCTCTGTCGGTGTCGGCGTGTCCCCAGGACACGCCGCTTCACCGACAGGGGTGAACAGCCATTGGTTATGGCTGTTCACCACGTGATCGGCTGTGACGAAGTCACAGCTGATCACAAACGGCACGCCCGCCGTTCGCACGGCGCATGCGCGCGATCGGGAGCGTGCTGCACGTGCGTGTCGGTGGCGGCGTGTTCCTGGGGAACACTGCCTGTCACCGACACTAGTATCAGCCGCCGGCCGGCGGCTGATACCTTGTGAGCGGCTGTGATCTACTTCACAGCCGATCACATACAGTGTAAACAGAGCGGTAACTCACTGTTACCAGCTCTTCTCTCCTCACACAGAGTCCAGTGTGAGAAGAGAACGAGTGTTCCATAGTCGGCGGCCGGCCGCCGACTATGATCACAGCCACTGTCCGTCACAAGGGGTCCTTGTGCGGCGGTGGCTGTGCGTGCACGTCGTGCGAGGGCTAGCGCGCGTACGCGGCACGCTTGCCGCCCGCACGGCAAACACTAGTCGACACTGAAGCAGTGTCGGCTAGTGCACCACTTGTCGGTATTGGTTACCGACAAGTGGGGACAGCCACTTCGCCGCAC
>BLSH010200000.1:148659-161304 GCA_018402905.1 Glandirana rugosa | reverse complement strand
CAGACAGTTTGATTTCTAGTCAGATGTTGACACTTATGTGATGGTTGCCGTCGTGTGAGGTAATTACGCGGTTAACAGGACTTACTACTCTGGAGATGTCATCTCAACTCGCTTGGAGACCTTCAAGCCCAAGACGACCAGGCAGGCTTGAAGCCCTGTTTCAGGCCCAGGCCCAGGCATGCCTTTGGCTTACTAGCGTGCCTGTTGCTTGGGGTAACTTTAGTTACCCCTGGGCTTGAAAATCCGTGTTTTTACCGACATTGTTTCAGGACCTTTCGGGATCTCCTGACGTTTTCCTTCATTTTACCCCCATTCCCATCCCGTTCACGGGATGTTTTTCCTTTTGCAGTCCTCTAGGGCTTTCCAGGACTTTGTTACAGCCATTTTTGTGCCTAAAAGTTCGGGTCCCCATTGATTTCAATGGGGTTCGTTGTCCGTGCGATCATTCGGTTTCCGTACGGACCCGGACCCGGACTTTGTCCCGAAGTTCGGACGGACCAGCAGAACCCGAACTTCCAGAGGTTCGCTCAACTCTACTGTAGAGGTCTCATCATTCAGGACAATTGGCGCATTAATGGAGTGTGCTGCCGTTGGTAGTGTATTCACAGTTGTAGACTGATCTTTAGTTTGACAGACTGTCTGTATGTGACCTCTACGTTTGCACGTATGACAAACCGCATTTCTAAAACAACATGTATCACCCCTGTGTTTCCCGGCGCATCTGTAACACTTCCCTGTAAATGAAACGGCAACATCAGTGTGTGGTGGAAAGTACTTTGTTTTAACCTTTGCTACACGATTTATATCTGGTGAATTATCTTTGCTGGAGGCAGATCAAATTCCTTTTGAATGAATGTATGCGGCCTCATATGCCAGCACTTCTTCTTCTGCAGTAATAAAAATTAAGTTCTGTTTGGTTAGAAGTTTCCTCTGCAGTGCTTCATCTTGTTCTCCACACACACTAGCCTGACCCTTAGCAAGGATTCTAAACTGGCACCAAAATTGCAATTTTCAGATAGCTTGCGCAGTTCTGCAATATATTCTGCAATGCTCTCACTTGGTTGTTGGTTTTGTCTGTTGAAATGGATACGCCTCACTGTTTCAGATGCAGTGGGTGAAAATTGATTTTTTAACAGTGCCAGTGTGTCCTCATATGAGCAATCTTTTGGTTTAGCAGGAGATGTCAGTGAGCGGACAATATCAAAAGTCTTAGATCCAATAACAATCAGAAACAAAGCTCTTTTCTACACAGCATCGGCCACCTTATTAGCTTCCAGGAAAAACTATAACCTGTCAGCATAAGAGTCCCATGAGGATGGATTAGCCACATTAAATTCCTCCATGTGTCCCAGAGAAGCCATGCTGGAGATATTTATAGAAGCGTCTCTAAAACACAAGTTCCGATTCTTCACTCAAGCTGATTACCTGTGTTTTCTGCAATGTCCATTGACTGAATATCCCTTCTCGTCGCCAGTGTTAAATATTTAAGATTTATTTGCACCATAGACATGGGCAGGCATTGCAGGGCTTCTTTACTCAATCCAATACCACATACAGGAATACAGGAATACAGGAATAATAGATACAATAGATGTCTGCAGAATATAGCTCTACCAAGAATAATAGAGAAGTGAACATATGTTACAATGCTTCCCACTAGTGGATGGAGAACAGTATAACACACTAAATACATAACACCCACAGTCTAGTCCTCAAGTAAGTAAGTCCTCCAGCAATTAGAAGCACTCATCACTCCTTTTCCAACTAGCAGCAGCCCCATGCTTTTCCCTGAGGGGGGTAAGGCCCCCTTCATACTTGGGACTGCAAAGTCGCATGCCAAGTCATGATTTCCAATGAGTACCGTTTATATCTGTGCGACTTCAAAGTAGTCCCTGCCAGTGGCGGCCCGTGCATTGAGGGTGCACGGGCGCTGCTCCCCCTATCCTTGCCGCCCCCCCAATTAATGCCCCTTTCAGGAACCCGGGCGCATGAATTAGTATGGCGGGGATAGGCGGAAGGTGTGTTTGTTGAAGCACCTGATTAGAGCTAGAGGCTCTAATAGGCTTCAAAAAAGGCTGGGCTCGGGGCGAAGAGAGTGCGCCCCAATCCCACCCATTGTGTGACCATAGTGAATTAATTTTTGCTATTTTCGCACTAATGTTCCTCCCCGCCAATTAGGAGACAGGTCGTCAGATCTGTATCCTGATTAGCCTAAACATCAGCGATCCGATTGGATGCCTGGCGCTTAGGAACAGGAAGAGGAACAGTACCCTGTAGGAGATGGAGGAGCGGACACCAGAGCCGTCGCTCCCCGCACCTCCAGGCCATTCTCTGCACCTATGGCCACTGCTCCCCAGACTTCCCGGCCGTTCCCTGCACCTATGGCCGCCACTCCCTAGACCACCGGACCGCTCCCTGCACCTATGGCTACCGCTCCCCGGACCTCTTGGCCACTCCCTGCATCTCTAACTGCAGCTCCCCGCACCTCTGGCCGCCACTCCCCGCACCTCTGGGCGAAGAAGAGACCACAGCCAGCCACGATCGGGTAAGTGACAGAGCCGCGGGGAAGGAGGGGGTGTGCTGTCATTGGTGTGCCGCCGACTGCCCTGGGTGGGGGGGGGTGCTGGCAGCGCTGCCCCCCAAATTAAAAGCCTACCAGCCGCTACTGGTCCTGCACTACTTTGGTCTGACTTTGATGCGGCTTGAGGTCCATAGACCTCAAGATTACACAGGCATTGCTTCAAGTCACGCAACTTTCAGGTCGTACAAGTGTGAAAGGGGCTTAAGTGATTTGCCACCTCACTATAACATGGTACATGAAGTATATCGATCCCAGGAACAGGTATCTTTCCAGTTATCAATGGCCACTACTTCAACAGCTGGTTTGATTGAAATATAAGGGGCTAGTGAAGGACCGAATACGCAAGTGTACACCCACACATACACTAATGGGGTAGGATTGGGCCCTTGCACAGGAGGTTATGATGTTAAATTCTAGGCCAATAGCCAAAAGTATACCATAGGAGAGGATGGTGGGGGCTGGAGCACAGATTCCACAGCTGGAGTGCAGAGTTCAGTATTTATGTAAAGTTCCTGAAAGAACGGGGCTATACACATACCAAGTTACTGCTTCCCATGACATAGAAACTAAGAGTGACGCATCTGAAACTACCTATCTAGGAATAGAGATGGGCACGGGCGTGTTCGAGATCCCACCTGCCGGATCCCGCCAGGAAGCCGACGCAGTACACGGCCAATCAAAGGCAGTGAGACATTTCCAATCTGTGCAGACACTGAGCGGGAAATGTCTCACTGCCTGTGATTAGCCATGTGCAGTGTTGGCTTCCTGGTGGGATCGGGCAGGTGGGACCCTGAACATGCCCAAGCCCATTCCTGTCTTGGAATGAGAGGGAATCTGGCAGGAAGGTTTGAAGTTATATTTGCATTGACAGATGAGCTTCAGGATAGCGGCTATATAACTATATACTGTATATGTATTATATCTGAATATTATGCATATTAGTGATGTGATGATACATTGGTGAGTCATGGTGATATGCAGAGTGTGTGTGCACAAGAGTTAAATCTGATGGGTGTAGACGGTGACCTGACTTTATTTTTTGTAGGAGGGGACAGTCACATTCATCGGCTGTACTGAGACAGAGAGAGAAGAGCTGAGATGTCCGACTCGGTGCTCTACCAGGGTCTGACCCTGCTGGGGTTCCTGGCTCTGGGATACCTGGTTCTCAAATACACCTTCAAGCTGCTGAAGGGGTTCCGAGTCCACATCCTGTCCCGATGGTGGAGGAAGGACCTTAGGAAGTATGGAAGATGGGCAGGTAAGTGTCCCTTCATAGTTGTTTATGTACACACACTTTACAATGCTAAATTGGGATCTCTTTGCATGAAACGTGATCTTCATTCACAGACACTACTACATTGTAATCTTCATGCACAGGCACTGCTGCGTTGGGGTCTTCATGCACAGACACTGCTACATTGTGGTCTTCATGCACAGGCACTGCTACGTTGTGGTCTTCATGCACAGGCACTGCTACGTTGTGGTCTTCATGCATAGGCACTGCTACGTTGTGGTCTTCACACACAGGCACTGCTACGGTGCGGTCTTTATGCACAGGCATTGCTACATTGCGGGTTTCATGCACAGACACTGTTACATTGTGGTCTTCATGCACAGACACTGCTACATTGTGGTCTTCATGCACAGTCACAGCTACGTTGCGGTCTTCATGCACAGGCACTGCTACGTTGTGGTTTTCATGCATAGGCACTGCTATGTTACGGTCTTCATGCACAGGCACTGCTACGTTATGGTCTTCATGCATAGGCACTGCTACATTGTGGTCTTCAAGCACAGGCACTGCTACGTTGCGGTCTTCATGCACATGCACTGCTACATTGTGGTCTCCATGCACAGGCACTGCTACATTGTGGTCTTCATGCACAGGCACTGCTATGTTGCGGTCTTCATGCACAGGCATTGCTACGTTGCGGTATTCATGCACAGACACTGCTACATTGTGGTCTTCATGCACAAGCACTGCTACATTGTGGTCTTTACGCACAGGCACTGCTACGTTGCGGGTTTCATGCACAGGCACTGCTACTTTGCAGTCTTCATGCACATGCACTGCTATGTTGCGGTATTCATGCACAGACACTGCTACATTGTGGTCTTCATGCACAGGCACTGCTACATTGTGTTCTTCATGCACAGGCACTGCTACGTTGCGGTCTTCATGCACAGGCATTGCTACGTTGCGGTATTCATGCACAGACACTGCTACATTGTGGTCTTCATGCACAGACACTGCTACATTGTGATCTTCATGCACAGGCACTGCTACGTTGCTGTCTTCATGCACAGGCACAGCTATGTTGCGGTCTTCATGCACAGGCACTGCTATGTTGTGGTCTTCATGCACAGGCACTGCTATGTTGTGGTCTTCATGCACAGGCACTGCTACATTGCGGGTTTAATGCACAGACACTGCTACTTTGTGGTCTTCATGCACAGGCACTGCTACATTGTGGTCTTCATGCACAGGCACTGCTATGTTGCGGTCTTCATGTACAGGCACTGCTATGTTGTGGTCTTCAAGCACAGGCAGTGCTACATTGCGGGTTTCATGCACAGACACTGCTACGTTGCCGTCTTCATGCACATGCACTGCTACTTTGTGGTCTTCAAGCACAGGCACTGCTACTTTGTGGTCTTCATGCATAGGCACTGCTATGTTGTGGTCTTCATGCACAGGCACTGCTACGTTGCGGTATTCATGCACAGATACTGCTACATTGTGGTCTTCATGCACAGGCACTGCTACATTGTGGTCTTCATACACATGCACAGCTATGTTGTGGTCTTCATGCATAGGCACTGCTACGTTGTGGTCTTCAAGCACAGGCACTGCTACATTGCGGGTTTCATGCACAGACACTGCTACGTTGCGGTCCTCATGCACAGACACTGCTACATTGTGGTCTTCAGGCACTGCTACATTGTGGTCTTCAGGCACAGGCACTGCTATGTTGCGGTCTTCATGCATAGGCACTGCTACGTTGTGGTCTTCATGCATAGGCACTGCTACGTTGCGGGTTTCATGCACAGAGACTGCTAGATTGTGGTCCTCATGCACAGGCACTGCTACATTGTGGTCTTCATACACAGGCACAGCTATTTTGTGGTCTTCATGTATAGGCACTGCTATGTTGCGGTCTTCATGCATAGGCACTGCTACATTGTGGTCTTCATGCATAGGCACTGCTACATTGCGGGTTTCATGCACAGACACTGCTACGTTGCGGTACTCATGCACAGGCACTGCTACATTGCGGTCTTCATGCACAGGCACTGCTACGTTGCGGTCCTCATGCTCAGGCACTGCTACGTTGTGGTCCTCATGCACAGGCACTGCTACGTTGCGGTCTTCATGCACAGGCACTGCTATGTTGCGGGTTTCATGCACAGGCACTGCTACATTGTGGTCTTCATGCACAGACACTGCTACATTGCGGTCTTCATGCACAGGCACTACTACACCCCCCCCCCATATATTTTCAGACTGATGTAAAACTCACCCTGCTTAATCTGTAAAGAATGTCCCAAGAATGATCATTTGTTTTCCGGTGTAACCTACACAGCACGGCAATCCTATCACATGGTGTTATTAAAGCCGATAAAGTTGAATCAATGCCAAATATTTCTGTGGTAAGCACCTACCAAATATGATTCCTGACTCGCAGTCCGCTGATACGGTCTTATGTCCTGTGAGACATTCACACCAAATGGAAATGACTAGTCACTGCTGAAAACATAATGAAGATAGGGAGTGTCCCTGGACTTTAATGGGAAATGTTCTCGGCTTAGCAGTATGACAGATGCTTGAGGCTTGTAGTATATCACAGCTCGGAGAGAAAGAATTAATTCCGCTAATCTGAGCACTGAGCCCTATCCAAATACCAGGGGTGCAACAATAATCATAGCAGTCCATGCAGCTATGGGGCCCAGAGTAGGAAGGGGGGCCCCATTAGGGAAGCTGTTAATCTATGAGATTTCCAGCATTGAAGGGCTGAAGTCAGACCTGAAGCTAATCACAGATTCCCTCTGTGCATTAAGAAGAATTGGCTTATCTGTCTTGGTGGTTTAGATTTATTGCCCTCGGAACTTCTGCTATGGGCCGAACCCGGTATGTCGAATGTACAGTAGTCACAAATCTCAAAGATTTAGCTAAAACCTTATGAGACAGTTGAGGTTTGTAGCTCTACAGAAAAAAAAGAAGAATACAGACTTTAAAGATGCTGCTTAGTGGACACAGGAGGGAAGCTGGGCACTGCCATGGGGGACATGTACCAATGCAAAAAGATTGTAAAAGAATACTCTTCACAATTCCTTTAACCACTTGGCAACCGCGACCCGCAATATACTGTGGACTGGCGGATACTGTAGGCAAAGTGACGTACCCGTACTTCGCTGCCTACTTCCGGGTTAAGGACGTGCAACACCCGCTGTGATTATATGCAGCAGGGGCCAGCCAGTAAGTCCTGGCCAATGATTCATGGCCGGAACTTGACGATCGGCTGTGTGCAATCACAGCCCTGAGCTCTGTGTTGTTAAACTACACAGTACTCTGTACGGAGGGAGCGATCTGTCAGTTTCGTATTCCTGCAAAACAGGGATGAGAAACTGAGAGATCTAGTAATAAAAGCAGCACACTTTATACACATTACACATAGTTAGGCACACCGTTAACCCTTTGATCGCCCTAGATGTCAACCCCTTCCCAGCCAGTGTCATTAGTACAGTGACAGTTCATACTGTATTATTATCACTTATTACTCTACTAATGTCACTGGTGATGTCAGTAACAGTTAGTCAGTTTCCCCCAAGCGTCACATTGCCCCCCGCACTATCACAGTGACAGTCGCATTATAATTCACTGATTGCCACCATTAGTAATGTAAAAAAAATCATTGAATATATACAGGTATATACTGTACTTTTGTTTGTAGGCTTTCATGCAAACCAATGAATATACAGTTATTGTGATTTTCCTTATCAATAACATGCAGCAGAATACATACTTGCAAAAATGTATGAAGAAATTTGATTTTTAAAAAATATTTCTATAGGATATGTTTTGTAGCAGAAAGTAAAAAATATTGGAATTTGTTTTTTAGATTTTTTGGTCTTTTTTCATTAATGTCGCAAAAAATTAAAAAAAAACACAGCGGTGAGCAAATGCCACCAAAAGAGAGCTCTATTTGCATGAAATAAATTATATTAACGTTGTTTTCGTACAGTATTGCGTGACCACGCAATTACCAGTGAAAGTAGCACAGTGCCGAATAGCAAAAAATGGCCTGGTCAAGAAGGGGGTAAAATCTTCCGGAGCTCAAGTGCTTAACCAGTTCCGCCCGCTGTATTGCCAAATGACAGCTGGGCGGGCTGCTCTCATTCTGGGACGACGTCATATTTTATTTATTTATTTATTTTAGGTACTACTATAGCGCCGTCAATTTACGCAGCGCTTTACATATATATATATTTTACATTCACATCAGTCCCTACCCTCAATATGACATCCTCCCATTTTTGCCACGCAGCGCAGTGATCGGTGGTGAGCTGTGTCCCTTGGATAAAGAGCCGATGACGTAGGCTTTTTACCATGTGATCAGCTCTGCCCAATCACAGCTGATCACATGTAAACAAATGTCGGTTATCGACACTTCCTTTCCTCAACAATGTCAGTGTCTGAAGAAAGCAAAGCGATAAGGAAAGGAAACCTTATCTGTGGTGACTAGGGGCATTTACACGGATCATCAGTGCCCTGACAATTAGTGCTGCCTATCAGTGCCCATCAATGCTGCCTTATTAGTGCAGCCTCATCAGTGCCTTTTCATCAGTGCCCATCAGTGCAGCCCCATCAGTGCCCATCAGTGCAGCCTATCAGTGCACATCAGTGCGGCCTTTCAGTGTCCAGCAGTGCAGCCTATCAGTGCTGCCTTATCAGCGCACATCAGTGAAGAAGAAAAATGACTATTTGCAAACATTTACAACATAAACAAAAAAAAGTTTTGTTATTTTTTTTTACATTTCTGTCTTTTTTAATTTGCTTAGCACAAAATAAGAAAACTCAGTAGTGATTAACTACCATAGAATAAAGTGTTATCTGTCTCAAAAAATGATAAAAATTTAGTTTGGGTACTGTGTTGCATGACTGCACAGGGATATGGTGATGAAGCCCTTGTCCTCATCAACATGGGGTCAAGGTGCCTTGCCAGGATAGGGAGCCCTGGCATGGTACTCCTCCTTTTGTTGAGGATATGTGGCTGGGTTTGGCTCAGCAGAGGGGAGACTCCCGCTTCTTCCTTTCCTCACCAGGCAGCCTCTTTTATGGATTTTTTTTGGGGGGGGGGGGTTGGGGTGTAGCAAGAAATGTTTGTGTGTTGCTTTTTGTGTGTGAGGTTCCCCTTAAAATCCACACCAGACCATTATTCAGGCAATCAGGAGGGATAAGTAATTGTGCATCCCCATCTGAGACCTACCAAACCTACCAGGAGAAAGAAAGGGGGCAAGAGAGGGAAAAAATGGATCGCTCTTCTGGAATGGACTGTTCTGTGTGCTTTCTGTGCTGTGTGTGCTTACCGATTGCTTGGTGCAGCCATTATAAAATAAGGGGAGATCCTGCAGAAGGGAGGACGCTTGTCAACTGTGGTTGGGTAGGAAGGAACCATCTCCTCTTCAGATGGGGTTAGCCAGGTCCCTTTTTATTAGAGAGGTAACAGGTGTCTATACATTATAAGATGTTATGGATGTTATGGATCCAGAGTTGTCAAGCCTAAAATAATTTTGCATGAGTGCAATAGTAATGGTGATTAGTAAATTATGGGTCCCTTTTTATTAGAGAGGTAACAGAATTCTATACTGGAGTCGGTGTAATGGATCCAGTGTTCACAACTATGAAGGAATTTTGCTTGAGTGCAATAACAATGGATAATAATTAATTTCAGATCTTTTTATCAGGGAGTTGATAACAGTTCATATGAGCTGGTGTAATCCATAGAGGAAGTCTAGGTCCCTTAGAAAGGTTGCAGAAGTTCATACGTGGGCAGGTGAAGGGTTGCCTGGTATCGAGGAAGCTTGCACGAGTGCAATAATAATGGACAATAGTTAATTCTGGGTCCCATTTTATTAGAGAGGTAACAGAAGTCTATACATGATTAGGTGTAATGGATTCAGGGTATCCAAGTATGGAGGATACTTTTAAAGGAGGAGATAACAGTTCATTCACGAGCCTGTGTAATCAATCCAGAAAGTCCAGGTCCCACAGAGAGGTGACAGAAGGCCATACATGAGTAGATGTAATGGATCCAGGGTTGCCAAGTATGGAGGAATTTTGCATGAGTGCAATAATAATGAATACTAGCTAATTGTGGGACTCTTTTTTTTTATTAGAGAGGCAACAGAAGTCTATACATGAGTAGGTGTAATGGTTTCAGCCAGGGTATCCAAGTATGGAGGAATTTTGCATGAGTGGAATAGAAATAATAAGTTTTGGGTCCCTTTTTATCATGGTGGTGATAATGCATATGAGTGAGTGTAATCGATCCCAGGAAGTCTAGGTCCCTTAGAGAGATGACAGAAGTTCATACGTGGGTAGATAAAGAGATGCCAAGTATTGAGGAATTTTGTGGGAGTGCAGTAATAATGGATAAAAGTTCATTTTGGGTTCCTTTTTATTAATCAGGTGGCAGAAGTCTATATGTGGGCAGGTGGAATGGATCCAGGGTTTTCAAGTATGGGGAAAATGTATCAGGGATGTGATAACAGTTCATACATGAGTGGGTGTAATTGTTCTAGGAAGGGGTCATCCAGGTCTCTTAGAGAGGTGGCACAAGTTTATATGTTGGCAGGCGTAATGGATTCAGGGTTGCCAAGTCCGGAGGAATTTTGCCTGAGTGCAATAATAATAATGGTTAATAGCTAATTTGAGTCCCTTTTTATCAGGTTGGTGATAATAGTTCATGTGAGTTGGCATTCATCCAGAAAGTCCATGTCCCGTAGAGAGGTGGCAGAAGGTCATACGTGGGTAGATGTAAGGGATCCATGGTTGCCAAGCAAGGAGGAATTTTGTGTAAGTGTAATAATAATGGGTAATAGTTAATTTTGGGTCCCTTTTTTTTTTCTAGATTCAGAATTTCCTGGTTGAATTTTATCAGGGAAGTGATAACAGTACATACATGAGTGGGTGTAATGGATCCAGGATGGGGTCATTCAGGTTCTCTAGAGAGGTGGCAAAAGTCCATACATGAAGAAGTGTAATGAATCCCATCTTGCCAAGTATGGAGGAAGTTTGCTTGAGGGCAATAATAATGAATAGATATAATTTTGGGTTTGTTTATATTTGAGAGGTGACAGAATCCCATACATGAAGAGGTGTAATGGGTCCCATCTTGCCAAGTATGGAGGAATTTTGCTTGAGGGCAATAATAATGGATATATATATAATTTTAGGTTCCTTTATATTAGAGAGGTGACAGAAGTCCATATACAAAGAGGTGTAATGGATCCCATCTTGCCATGTATGGAGGAATTTTGCTTGAGGGCAATGGAAATGGATAGAATTAATTTTCTTTATATTATAGAGGTGGCAGACATCCACGTGAGTAGGTGTAATTGATCCCATCTTTCCAAGAAAGGAGGAATGCAATAATAGTGGATAATAGTTAATTTTGGGTTCCATACGAGAGTAGATGTATAAGATTTAGGGTTTCCATGTATTAGTCCAAGTCATTTTTAGTAGGGAGGTGATAACAGCTCATACACAAGTGGGTGTGATCGATCCAAGAAGTCCAGGTCCCTTAGAGAGGTGGCACAAATTCATACTTGGGTAATTATAATGGATATGCGCAATAATAAGGGATGATAATTCATTCTGGGCCACTTAATAATAGAGAGATGACAGAAGTCTATATTTAAGTAGATGAAATGGATTCAGGGTTTCCAAGTATGGAGAAATGTTATCAGGGAAGCAACAGTTCATACATGAGTGGGTATAATTGATCCAGCAAGGGGTCATCTAGGTTGCCTAGAAAGGTAGCAGAAGTCCATATGTGAGTAGTTGTGTAGGATCCAGTTTTTCCAAGTCTGGAGAAATTTTGCATTGAGTGTAATAATAGTAGATAATAGTAAATGCTAGGTCCCTTTTTATTACAGAGGTGCGCTTTATTACATGAGTGGGTGTAAGCAATCCAAGAAGAGGTCAAACAGATCCCTTAGATAGATGTCGAAGGACCATGAGTGGGTGGATGTAATGGTTCCAGGCCTGACAAGTATGGGGCATTTTGCATGAGCTGTGCAGCAAGAGCCGATAATAATTAATTTTTCATTAATGTTAAATTCATCTAATTTACTGTATATTTGAAAGGGACGGGGAACCTCATCCAGACATTTTGCTATTGTCTGTTTGGCTGCTAAAAGAATGAAGGGCGTACATTTTTGTTTGGATAGATTATCTACCTGGAAGCGTAGGAGTCTCACCGCGCCCTTTAAGCAGTAGTAATCCCAAAACCAAAAATGAATTATATTGCAGCTTACCAATCATCAGATGTGGTGGCTGCATTAGTTTCCTTTTTTTAGTTTTTTCCCGTTCTATTTTCACCTGGTGATCTGGCCAGTAACACACCTCCTGTATTAGTGTGCCCCCTACTCTTAATGAAGGAGCATAGGGGGCACAGCAGACAATAGCATTGTCAGTCTGAGGGAAGGGGTGTAAGATGTACAAGCAGGTAGTGTTGGCCGAGCATCGCCTGTTGGCGTGTTTGGTGAACACCTGAATTTTGGGGCGCTTGGCGGGATGTTTGCCCGCTGAGCGCACAATGAATTGCTCCCAGTTGTTAAGGAGTGGTCCAGGAAGCCAGCCGCCATGCCCCTAACAGCGGATGAGTCAGAGGAGCCATCAGCTGTCAGCGTGCTTCCCTGCTGACAGCTGAATAAAAAAAAACATTGCCGGCAACAGAAGAATTTGAAATCCATGAATCACATGAAACACTGGTATATCTTGTTTGGCGCAGAATCAGGGCCATCTTTATTATTGATTGGACCCTGGGCAAATATTTTCT
>BLSH010200000.1:119299-148649 GCA_018402905.1 Glandirana rugosa | reverse complement strand
TTCACCAATTAACTACCGTGACGACACATAGACGATTTCCGGTCGTGCAAAGACACCACAGTCCTTTGACCACACGTCCGTTACTCCTCTACTACACGACATTGTAGATCGTTGATTGGTTGCCAGAGGTTACAGCACACATTACAGCTCACTGATTAGTTGCTAGAGGTTACAGCACATGCTTTCTGCTTGTTTGGTTGCTAGAGATCATCAATACTGTGCACTGATTGGTTGCTAGAGGTTACTTCACATCATTACTGTCCACAGATTGACTGCTAGAGGTCACAGCACATCCTTACTGCCCACAGATCGGTTGCTAGAGGTTACAGCACATCATTACTGCCCACAGATTGGTTGCTAGAGGTTACTGCACATCATTATTGCCCACAGATTGGTTGCTAGATGTTACAGCACATCATCTCCTCATTGCCTGCACACCAGTTTCCTGACACCACAGAAACGTGCTGGCCTTTAGCAGATACACAGCAGTGCCATCAATTAACCACTTGCCGACCGTCAACCGCAGGTTGACGGCGACAAGATGGCTCTGCTAGGCAAACCACCGTCATATGACGGCGGCTGCCAGATCGAGCACTGTGAGCGCGTGCGCGCCGCCGGAGGCGCGTTCGCGCACTCACTGTGTTCCGGGGGGCCAGGGAGCGGGTGCGGCGGACTCGATCGCCGCCGGCTACCCGCGATGTCCCCCCCCAGAGTGAAAGAACGGAGGTCCGCGTATGTAAACACGGATCTCCGTTCTGTGAGGGGGGGAAGGACTGTGATTACAGCCTTCCTGTATATGGAAGCCGTGATCACTATCCTTCCCCTGCTAGTGCAGCCCACACACAGTTAGAACACGCCCAGGGAACACAGTTAACCCTTAGAGCGCCCCCTGCAGGTTAACCCCTTCACTGCCAATGGCATTGTACACATAATCAGTGCATTTTTATAGCACTGATCGTTGTATAAATGCCAATGGTCCCAAAAAAGTGTCAAAATGGTCCAACATGGCCGCTGCAATATCGCAGTACCGCTAAAAATCGCAGATCGCCACCATTACTAGTAAAAAATAAAAAAAATAAAAAAAACCCCAGAAATGAATTCTCATCATCCGTAAACGCAGCAACTTTTGTGCAAACCAATGAACAAATGCTGATTGTGATTTTTTTGATCACAAATATGAGGAAGAATATAAATCGGCCAAAACCGTTGAAAAAAGTTAGCCACATTCAGAATTTGCATTCGACGCATGAAAAAAACAGGCACTGAGGTAGCGGCATCGCCTTTTTGCAAGCTGCAGCTGATCTCTGAAAAGTGATCCACTGTGAATCGCTTTTCAGAGAGTGCTGTAATGTGAGCCTATCCTTACTGAATGGTATTTCGTTTGCAAACGCACTGTGTAACATAAACAATTCCCATTATTTTTCACCCCTTCCCGTCCAGACCTTTTAGCTGGGTGTTTATGCACAGGGGTGGGAAGGACCACCCTGTTACATAAGCACTATGATTGGCTGTCACAGTGGTCACGTGATCAGGTGCCAGTCCTGCTGGCATGCGATCATTATTCGAGACTGGGAACTGTGTCTGTGCTGGGAGTGCGCAGTGCGCTTGTCCTCACCACAGAAACCTTTGCTGGTTAAGAACACATATGTGTTAAAGTCCACCCTCTTTGCCGCCATGCGTATATGCGCATATGCGTTTTGTGTTGGGTGGTGAGCAGTGGGGGCTGGTGTTTTTTCTTTGGGGGGGCGGCAAACAACCACCCCCCCGGTTGGCCAGTGCCCCCCCCCAACATCCCCACCCCCGCGGTCGGTCAATCAGTCACCCAGCCCTGCACTTACCCTATCTAGGTCGCAGGCGGGCAGTGCTCTGAGGATGGTGGCTTCCATTGCATCTCCTCCCTCCTTCTCCTAGGCATCCAATAGCCTGTCCTTAAACCTAATCGGGTGATGGGTCTTGGGACCCGCTTCCTGATTTGCTGGGAGGAAAATCAGTGTGACAATAGCGAATATTCATTCACTATTGTCACACAAGTGGGTGTGCTCAGGGCACAGTGCTCTGCGCCCGAGCCCACCCTTTTTTTGAAGCCTATTAGGGCCTTTGGCTCTAATCATGTGCTTCAAAATAAAAGAAAAAACTGCATTGTAAGCCATGCGTCCAGCAACCCGCATGTGGATTAGGGGGCTGGATGCATGGATGGGGGGGCGGCGCCCCTTATGGATGGGCCACCGCTGGTGGTGAAGTTAAATAAAATTCATGTTTTATCCTTTTTGCATCTTTTGTTACACATCAGTGCTGCTGATCTCATGCAACCACTCCTGCTCCCATGCACTCCATGGTATTTCTCATGGCGGGCTTCCTGAGCCAGTGTTAATTCAAAGAAGTCTGCGCACTTACAAATTCTCCTGCCTCGTGCCATGGTCCGTGCCCCCAACTGCATTTAGGGAACCCTTTACTTTCATTCTGCAGTGATCTGCATAAACGACTTTTAATCAATGGTATTTTATTCCAGCAAGTTCATGGCTCAAAATCGCATATCGACAGACTATTTATTCAACATTTTGGGTCTGAGGTGACCCTTTCCCAAGCTGGAGCTGACCAGCAGAATAAGGTCTAGTATTCTAAATGCCATTGTAGCGCTTACTCCTGTAGGAGTTGCTGGATTTTTGGGCCTTCCCTTTACACACAGCCAGGCAACAGGAATTTTGCAACTTTCTTGCAGACTCAAGAATCAGTCCAGGGGATTTTTTTTCCTTTTTTTTTTTTAGGGGTTAAACTTGGATGGGGAATGGGGAAAGGCATGGGATGCCCAGTACTGTACATTATAAAGTATGGAAGAAAAAAACCCTTCCTGATCCCCAGAGGCAATCAGATACTCCCTGGATAAACAATGTGGGGAGTTATTTCTTATAAATATTAATAGGTATTATCTGAGTTGGCTAGACGGAGTTGGTTTCACCCTTTCGCAGCTTCTACTGGAAAGAATGCAGAATTAAAAACTCTTTTCCTCCAGGTGCAAAGAATGCCGCCTTGTCTTTTATTATAAACTGAAGTTTAATCTGCTTACATTTTGCTTCCCAGTTCCCTGACCCTTCCCCCTAATAAACATGATAATGACATTTTAAAACTAAAACCGTTTGGATTCAATCACTGTGTCTCTGGGCTTTTCTATGCAATGCAGGCGGATCATGAATGGCGAGAGGGGCCTGCAGGGTGCTATGCATAATTTCCTAAAAACACCTTTATGCCCAGTATCAGTACCCCCTCTAAGAGCCCTTAGCCGTGATACAAGCAGTGGGTGTCAGTCTAGAGGGGTGGGTGCATGGGGAGGTGCGGTGTCAGTAATCACACAGAGTCCAGTTGCAGAAGACAGAACTTTTATCAATGCAGAATCCAGTAATTCACAACAACCCAATTGGGAAGGTACCCGACTAGGAATGCCCACAGATTTAACAGCGGTATGTAGGTCTCAGATGTGCCAACCATGTGTGCCTTGGGGGGGCAGAATGTGGCCTGGCCAGTCCATATCCACTCCTTTCCCTACTTGTCTAGAAGCTCTCCCTGCCCTATTCATTGCCCCTGTCAGATGGGTGACCTCTCCCTAAACTACCCACTTGCAAAACGTGCGCCAAGTCTGATAGCCAGGGCCTTAAATAGTCTCTGCCTGAGCCAAGATGGCTGCTAGAGTCACATGGGGCGGCAGCATCCAATCTAATAGCTTCCCCAGTGACCCAGGAAACCTGTTCCTCTTGACTTGCATAGCCGCTGCCGCTGGGTGCCCTCTGCATTGGAGAAAGTAGACTGCGCCGGTCTAGAGGTGTCCCTAAGCATTTGCATGTAGACTGCCCTAGGTAATGCCCAAATGTAATGTTGAGCCTCCATGACTGAAGGAGCTAAAATCCAATGAATGAAAAGGGTGAGATGAGGACAGTCAGGCTGGGAAAGTGATGCCGGACGTCCTCCAGCCAAGAAATGAGGCAGGCTGTATCTGACTTCCAGTAGCTTCTCTTGCCAACTGTGAGAAGCTCACAGTGTGCAGTGAAATCAGAGTAAGAAATCTCAGTACAGGAGAGGAACCGGTACAACTGTGCAAGACTGAAGGGAAGAATTGTATGAAAAAGAACAATAGAAAGAATGTATGTAAAATCTTTATCCCAAAAGGGAAAAAAAATATTTCTGTAACTGCTTAAAACGTGTTGTCTGCAGCCCAGCTTTAATTTGTTAGTTGCTTATGTAAAGTCCATCTAAATCCACTAGTACACTGACAATTCCCCCCTCCACAGGTTGCTGTTAAAGAGTGACTATGTTGCTCCTCCATAGAGGAAGTGGAGGAGCAAGTGTAGCCACCCTTAAGCCTTGTACACACGAGTCGACGATCGTATGACCGAACGGCTCAAATCGTATGTAGGCTGTTGTATCTCGCGTACTGACATGCACTAAGAGATCGTACGACCAAGTCGAACATAGTGACGTGTTATGAACGTATAAAGAGGAAGTTCAGGTGCATGTAATTGGTGTCCAGCCATTCCTGACTTCTGAGCATGCGTGTTTTGCACAGTACAACTTGTTGGACCAACTTCTCTGTACACACGATACAACGGTCGTACGACCGCTTGTTGGTACTACCAAAGTTTTCTAGTCTGCTCATACAACTTCTGTTGTACGACCGTCGTACACAGGCTGTTCTAATTGTGCATACTAACGGTCGATTTAGCATACAACGGTCATTCGTACGACCTGTTGTATACAATCGTCGACCCGTGTGTACGAGGCTTTACACAGGATGTGTGTTGCTGGCGAGATTACCAGGTGAAAACAAAGGGGAAAAAAACATAGAGAACGAAAACAAATGCAGCCACTACCTCTAAAGATAGGTAAGCTGTAATATATTACATTTTTGTTTTTTTGGGATTTTTTTTTGGTTTGGATACACTTTAATTAAAACTTCTGGTTCTATAATTGCCCAACCAACATGATTCTAAAAAATTGTAAGGAGAAAATGCAGCTACCAGTGGGGATGGAAGTAGATGAACAAAACTGAAGGACCATTCTGGGGATGATGGCAATTATTGTAGAGGATACATTGTGCCTGGGGCACTCAGTAGAAGACCTGGGGCATGTGTCCTGAGTGCAGTGGTGTATCATCCATAGGTGCAGGGTGTTCACTGAACACGGGCCCTGAGGGGTGGGGGGGCCCACTGTGCTCTGACCCACACTGCACCTATAGATGATCTCTCCATGACAGCCGGGTATGATAGGTGTGGTGTGGCTTGCACACGGGCCCACCAATTTCGTGATGCGCCCCTGCCTGAGTGCCAGGGTCTAGCAACACCCCTGATGGACCATTTATGTATTTCTCAAAGATGGAAATATTAGTTCCTGATTAAAGGACCCAGGATGAGGATGAGGCAAAGACAAGGTCCAGTGTAGTAAAGATCAAATGGCAGAGTGACTCCCTATTTCACATAACATGGCACTATGACATTTGCTGTGGCCCGCATTCACTCAGGAGAGACCTCAGTACTTCTAGGAAATGTGCATACTTGGGATAGTGGCAACTATTGCAGAGGACTCCTGGGACACTCAGTAGAAGACCTGGGGCATGTATCTTGAGTGCCATGGTCTAGCAACACCCCTGACGCACCACTTATGTATTTATACAAGGTGATCTTATCGCTTCCCCCCCCCCCTTCATTGACTGCCTCTTCTCAAGGATGAAAAAAATAATTTATTAGTGAAAAATTGAACTATGACCCCTATGATTTTGCTTCACTGTGAACCACGTTTACCGAGGAGAGACCACTACTCTTGGGAAATGTGCATACTTGGAATGACGGAAACGATTACAGAGGATATCTGGGGTACTCTGTAGACTGGGTGCATGGGCCATGGGCTAGCAATTCCCATGATGGACCCTTCACAAGGATGGGTCCAACACAAGGTCTATTGTAGTAAAGAGCAAATGGCAGAGCAGTTCCTTATTTCATGTAGCCAATGTCCCCCTTAGGGGTGGCTGGAAGTTGTGGTTCACCTGATCACACTGCCCTCAATCACGCTTTTTTCACATCTGGAATCACAGAACAGGCTGGTACTTTGTTGTTTTGTTTTTTTTTATTAGGGGATTTGAACTTGGATGGGGAAGGGATAATTATGGGATGCCCAAAATCAAACAGTTCTTTACACAGGACCTCTATATACAACTCCGTATATACAATTCTCCTTCTTCACTCCAGCACTGACACTTGCTGCACGTTCCACTCCTTGTTCCTCACTCCTGCACAATACTTGCTTCTCACAGATGAAACCTGGAAGGATATTTACCAGGCCTCCAAACTCTCTCTTTAGGTCTAGCTAGCACATGGTGAGGTCTGCTGTAGCTGAAGCAGTACCTCCGGACCACCCATTACAAACAGAGGCTAATAGCCCCCAAAGTGTAGCAAAGTACATATGTGCTAGCTAGTGTAATGGACTACAACTCCCAACCCCTGCCAGCCTCTCTAGCTGCAACAGCCTTCTCCACTGCCACAGTGACACCACAGTCCCAGACTGTCTCTCACCCCAATCTGCTCCGGCATGCCTTCTCCAGCTTCCCAGGGTGTGTGTCACTCACCGACACCTGTCACTTGTAGTTCCTCTCCTGGAGATCTTTCCAATAATGCTCTCCCCCGCTGTCTTTTCCATTCTGCCTTGTGCCTCTCCACTAGGATCTCACTCCTCCCAGCTGCACCTGAGCTCTCCCAGGCCGACGTCACCCCAACCCCCCCCCCCCACCCAGACTAGGGGCTCCCCAAGGCCACAACAGCCTCCACACTATTCCATCTCCAGCTCTTCCACCCAAACTCTCCTCCCAGACTGGGCTGACCCTGGGTATTTGAGGGGGCCTCGCCCACTGCCAATCCAGGTTGGGGATTGGTCAGGGCCCCTCAGAATACCCCAGATGGCTACACCTTCCCTCTCCACCTCTCTTTCCCGAGAACTTCAGAGGGTTCTGGAAAGAAGTGGAGGTCCTGATGACACCATCTGTGAATCACACAGTCCTACCTGAGCCACTCCCAGCCCAGAATCAAAACAATCAGGTTGGCACTAAGTCAGGCCTGACTAAATTTGCCTTACCTAGCAAAAAAACTATTCTAACATCTACCTAGCGTAGAGGACACTACATTCATATAACATGACATTATGATATTGCTTCACTGTGGCCTGCATTCACCCAGGAGGGGAATCACTACTTCTGAGAAATGTACATTTTTGGCATGGTGGCCACTATGACTTTGCTTCACTGTGACCCACATTTACCGAGGAGAGACATCACTACTCTTGGGAAATGTGCATACTTGGAATGATGGAAACTATTACAGGGGACACCTGGGGCACTCAGTAGACTGGGTGCACGTGCCATGGTCTAGCAATGCCCACGATGGACACTTGACACGATGGATCAAACACAAGGTCCAGTGTAGTAAAGACCAAATGGCAGAGCAGTTCCTTATATCACATAACATAGCACTATGACATTGCTTCACTGTGGCCTGCATTCACCCAGGAGAAATATCACTACTTCCGGACCTGGGGAATGTATCTTGAGTGCCATGGTCTAGCAATACCCCTGATGCACCATTTATGTATTTATAGAAGGTGATCTTATCCCCCTCCCCCTCCTTGATTGGCTCTTCTCAAGCATGAAACAAATAATTTATAGTGAAAGGACTCTGGACGAGGATGGGACAAAAACGAGGTAAAGTTTAGCGAAGACCAGAGTAATTCCATATTTCACATAACACGGCACTATGACATCACTACTTTTGGGAAATGTGCATGCTTGGGATGATGGAAACTATTGAAGAGGACATCTGGAGCACTCAGTAGAAGATCTGGGACACGTGTCTTAAGTGCAATGCCCCAGATGGACCATTTATGTGTTTATACAAGGTGACCATATTCCCTCCTTGATTGCATCTTCTCAAAGATGAAAATATTACTTCCTGGTTAAAGGACCCGGACAAGGATGGGGCAAATACAAGGCCTACTGTAGTAAAGAGTGATTCCTTATTTAATATAACATGGAACTATGACCGCCATGACTTTGCTTCACTGTGGCCCCCATTTACAGAGGAGAGACACCACTACTGTTGGGAAATGTGCATACTTGGAATGATGGAAACTATGTATGTGTCATGGTCTAGCTATGCCCATGATGGACACTTGACAAGGATGGGTCAAACACAAGGTCCAGTGTAGTAAAGACCAAATAGCAGAGCGATTCCTTATTACACAACATGGCACTATAACATTGCTTTACTGCGGCCCTCATTCACCCAGGAGAGGTATCACTACTTCTGGGAAATGTGCATACTTGGGATGATAGAAACTATTGCAGAGGACAGCAGAGACACTTGGTAGAAGACCTTGGGCTTTTGCCCTGGCTGTCTGGCCCCAGCACCATAGAGCCACCATTACTTCTGGGAAATGTGCATATTTAGGATAATAGCAACTATTGCAGAGGGCAACTGGGGGGCTCAGTAGAAGACCTGGGGCACATACTGGGTGCCATGGTCTAGCAATGCCCCGATGAACTGTTTATGTATTAATAAAAGGTGACCATATTCCACCTCTTGGCTCTTCTCGGAGAAGAAAATATTAGCTTCTTAGTAAAGGGACTGGAATAAGGAATAAGGATGGGACAAAGATGAGGTCCAGTGTAGAAAAGACCAAATGGCAGAGCAGTTCCATATAATCACTTAACATGGCGCTATGATTTTGCTTCACTGTGACCCACATCTACCGAGAATAGACACCACTACTCTTGGGAGATGTGCATACTTGCAATGATGAAAAATATTCCAGAGGACATCTGGGAACTCAGTAGACCGGGTAGACACACCATGATATAGCAATGCCACTTATGGACACTTAATGTGTTTATACAAGGTGACCATCATATTCCCCCTTGATTGCCTCTTTGCAATAATGAAAATACCAGTTCCTGAGTAAAAGACCCAGGACAAGGACAGGGCAAACATGAGGTCCAGTGTAGTAAAGACCAAATGGCAGAGCAGCTCCTTATTTCAGATAACATGGCATTATGACATTGCTTCACTGTAATCCACTTTCACCCAGGAGAAACACCAGTACTCATGGGAAGTGTGCATAACTGGACCTTTTATGAATTTTTGATGGACCTTTTAGTGTCCATTAGGGGCATTGCTAGGCCATGGCACGTGCAGTATGACCTGGGAAAAGTGTGTGTGCTGCTCAGGCTCAATAGGGAGGGGGTATGAAGACAATACATCCACAGCTGCTAGTAGAGTGCTGACAGGGGATGGAGCCTGTCCTGGCTCCTACAGAGGTTCAAGAAAGGAAGGGTGACCCCTGGAAGTTGCACATCTATGGTGTCATACTGCAATGAATGGAGTGGCAACCTCAGCCTGGACTCCGACCAGGCTACTCCCAAATGCGTTTCACCCATCCCCATTACATGAGTGAAACATGTTGGGAGTGTGGCCTGGTCAGAGTCCAGGCTGATGTTGCCACTCCATTCATTGCAATAGGACACCAAAGATGTGCGACTTCCAGGGATCACCCTTGCTTTCTTGAACCATGGCACGTGCACCTGGTCTACTGAGTGCCCCAGATGTCCTCTGCAATATTTTTTATGTATTTATACAAAGTGATCATATTTCCTCTTGATTGTGTCTTTTCATAGATGAAAATATCAGTTCCTCAGTAAAGGACCTAAAACAAGGATGGAGCAAACATGAGGTTGTACAGGGTGGGCCATTTATATGGATACACCTTAATAAAATGGGAATGGTTGGTGATATTAACTTCCTGTTTGTGGCACATTAGTATATGTGAGGGGGGGAAACTTTTCATGATGGGTGGTGACCATGGCGGTCATTTTGAAGGCGGCCATTTTGAATCCAACTTTTGTTTTTTCAATAGGAAGAGGGTCATGTGACACATCAAACTTATTGGGAATTTCACAAGAAAAACAATGGTGTGCTTGGTTTTAACGTAACTGTATTCTTTCATGAGTTATTTACAGGTTTCTGACCACTTATAAAATGTGTTCAATGTGCTGCCCATTGTGTTGGATTGTCTCCCACTCTTCACACACTGATAGCAACACCGCAGGAGAAATGCTAGCACAGGCTTCCAGTATCCGTAGTTTCAGGTGCTTTAGATGACCCCAAAGATAAAAGTTTAAGGGGGTCAGATCGGGAGACCTTGGGGGCCATTCAACAGGCCCATGACGACCAATCCACTTTCCAGGAAACTGTTCATCTAGGAATGCTCGGACCTGACACCCATAATGTGGTGGTGCACCATCTTGATGGAACTATGATGTCGGTGATAGGGAATTGCTGGCCATCAAGTCGGCTTTGGAGGAATGGCGGTACCTCCTGGAAGGAGCAGCTCATTGGTTTTTACTGACCATAAAAACCATAAAAAAAACCATATGCTGTGAAGATACGAGATGTGCAGCACCTGAAACTACGGATACTGGAAGCCTGTGCTAGCATTTCTCCTGCGGTGTGTTGCTATCAGTGTGTGAAGAGTGGGAGAAGAGGGTTGCATTGACAATCCAACACAATGGGCAGCACATTGAACACATTTTATAAGTGGTCAGAAACTTGTAAATAACTAATGAAAGAATAAAGTTACGTTAAAATCAAGCACACCATTGTTTTTCTTGTGACATTCCCAATAAGTTTGATGTGTCACATGGCCCTCTTCCTATTGAAAAAACAAAAGTTGGATTCAAAATTGCCGGCTTCAAAATGGCCGCCATGGTCACCACCCATCTTGAAAAGTTTCCCCCCTCACATATACTAATGTGCCACAAACAGGAAGTTAATATCACCAACCATTCCCATTTTTATTAGGTGTATCCATATAAATGGCCCACCCTGTAGACCAAATGGCAGAATGCTTCTTATGATACTGCTTCACTTTGACCCACATTCACCCGAGAGACACCACTTCTCCTGGGAAATGTGTACAAACCTGAAGTTCAGCCAGAATGACAACCTAACCCAAAGGAATTTAGGAGATTCTGATGGGTTAAAGTCCAGGTAGTGTAGAATTACTCATGAATCATTAACTCCACGATATACCTGCAGAAACACACTATATTCATGGGAAATAATCATTCCAATTCTTTATTAACAGTAAGATATTATGATCACTAAACAACATAGCGTGTAACGCCAATAAATCCTACAAACTGCCAGATTTACATAAGGACTTGTTTCTTGCGTGCCACAAAACTGACATAATTTACAAGGTAGACTTAGATGAACCATGTGTCCTTTTTTTTCAAGTGTAGGTAAGGTAAAACTTGTTTTTTAAGTGTTGGATAGAATGTAGAAGGGTTAGAACTAGTAATAAATCAATCTTCGGTGAACCCAGCAGAAGGTTCACAAACCCTGAACTTAGCGCTGACCGCCATTCAATTCTATAGGAGGTAAAACTAGCTATTTTTTTTTCTGGCCATTTTTAAAGGATAATAGGTAGGCTATTGTTGAATAAAAGGGGAATTGAGAGCTAAGTATGCCATGGGGGGAAACCAACCAATGAAAAAACAAAAAAAAAATTAAAATTACTGTTCGGCTGTGATGGGGTCTGTTCATGTGACTACTTTGAAAATACACAAAAAACAGGACACCTAAAATGCAATTTTTTTAGACATCCAGGCTTTTTTTTTTTACTGATCTAAATGCAGCACATTGTTTTTTAGGGACTGTACAGACAGGCGCATAAACTTGCAATGAGTATAGATCAAAAAAAACTTTGCTGGTCGCTATTTTTTCACATCTTGTCATGTCTTTGCCCCTTTTCTTGATTAACCACTTCAGCTTCGGAAGGTTTACCTCCCTTTATGACCATGCCATTTTTTGTGACACAGCATTTATAAAGCTTTCTTTTGGTGGTGTAGCCAATGGCCTCCTTAGGGGTGGCTGGTAGATGTGGTTCACCTGTCTCTCTGCCCTCAATCACACAATTTTCCATACATCTGGAGTCACGGAACAGGCCGGTACTGTTTTGTTGTTTTATTGAGGGAATAAACTTGGATAGGGAAAGGGAAGACTGTGGGATGCCCAAAGATTATGAGACCAAACTGTATACAGCTATACACTCTCCTTCTTCCTCCAGCATTGACACTTGCTGACCGTTACACTACTTTTCCTTCTGTCCTGCACAGCGCTCGTTTCTTCACCGTTGGGCCTGAAAGGAAATTTATCAGGCCTCCATTGTTTTTTCCTCCACCCTAGCTAGCACAGGGTGAGGCCTGCACTGTGTCAGCTGGACCTCCGGACCGCCCGTCACAGGCAAGGGCCACGGGCCCTCGGATTATAGGGCCACGGGCCCTCAAGGTGTAGCCAAGTACAATTGTGCTAATCAGGTCCCAATGGACTACTACTCCCAGCCCATCTCTTCTAGGCTGCCCCGGCCTACCTCACTGTCCAGTGACACTGCTTCCCCTGACTGGCTCCTCCAACTTCCACAGATTGTCCACTGTTTCCTCCCAGCCTGCTCCAGCCTTTCTGTCCAGTTCCCGGGGTCTGTAATTCACCGGGGTCTCCCAGCTGGGCAGATCACAGTACTTAAGGAGGCCTGCCCCCTGCCAATACAGGTTGGGGATTGGTCAGGGCACCTTAACATACTTCAGAGCCTTCTGGAAACAAAGGGGAGGAGTATCCAAGCGTTGTTCCTTTCTGCAATCTCCAGCTCTTCCTGGGCCACTCCCCTGCCCAGATCAAAACACTGTGGCCTGCACTTTTTGTCAGGCCTGACTAAATTTGCCACTCCTAGCAAAGATCTACTACAAAAAGCACCTACCATTATGGGGGCACTACAGTGGTATTTCATCACTCCTACGGTTTTTATTTCTTGTGCTATATACAAAAAAAAGACTGACAATTTTGAAAAAAAAAAACAATATCTTTTACTTTCTGCTGTAAAACATTCCCAATAAAAGAATGTAAAAAATCAAATGTCTTCATAAATTTTGGCCAATACCTATTCTGCTACATATTTTTGGAAAAAAAATAAAAACTTTTTTTTTTTTTTACTAGAATGGCGGGCGATCAGCAACTTATAGCGGGACTGTGATATTGCGGCAACAAATCGGACACTTAACTGACACTTTTTGGGGACCAGTGACACCAATACAGTGATCAGTGTTAAAAAAATATACACTGTCACTGTACTAATGACACTGGCAGGGAAGGGGTTAACATCAGGGGCGATCAAATGGTTAAATGTGTTCCCTAAGAGTGCTTATTAATTGTGGGGGAGGTGCTTTGATTGGGGCAAGGTAACGATCTGTGTTCCTGCTTAGCAGGAACACAGTATTAGTACATTCTCCTCTCAAAGAATGATGGTCTGCCTTGTTTACATAGACAGACCGCCGTTCTGCCTGTCTCCCGATTGGCAGGTCCCGGTGGACATTGCGTCCACCGGACCCGCTGATTGGCTCCTGCTGTGTCCAATCACAGTGGGTGCGGGTCGCCGGCAGCACAGGTGTGGGCACGTGCCCCAGACCCGGCAGTGTCAGATCATGTACTAGGTACGTGATCTGGCACAGAGCGGCCTCACTGCCGCAGTATATGTGCGTGGGGCAGCCGCTAAGCGGTTAAAAAAAGCTAGAAGATGAATACGTACATGTGATATACAGTCCATCCTCGTGCTTTTTTTTGCTAGGAATATCTGATGCTTGTAGGTCAGTACCGTGTGCAAGCCGCACATAGTGTTATGGAACATTACGATTTCAAGGCACCTTGTCCCAATGTTGAGGGACAATGGCCTCTTCCCCACATCCAGCCTCTGAAAAAAGATATGGGGGGGGGGTAATTATAGTGGATTCTAGAGGCTTCCATTATAATAAGGGTCCCCCCAGATATCTGTCCCCTGCCAAGGGGGATCATACCAGGGGTACATTAGTACTTATCACAAAGAGTTAAATGTAAATAACACACACACAAAACTTTCTTTAATTAAGGTATATCATTAATGTCCCCAATGTAAATCGGTATCACCTACAATGTCCAATGAAGTCATCAATATCAGTCATGGCATCCAGTGATGTAAATCCACTGTCAATGACTAAGAACCATTGCCAGCCGATGTGTACATACCACAACCCCATCACTAAATGACAGATCCATGCCACTGTGCTAATGTATCCCGGGTGATATCATTGACCATGAATATTGGCACATTGTGGTAAGACAATGCACCAATCTCTCTAGGAGTATGAATTCTTAGTACTTTATTCTAAGCAGTATTATTACTATAGTACTATTCTTAGTAGCTTAGAAAATAGAAGACAGTTAATAATTTTATAATTAAAAATCCCTAGACGGGCAACGCATAGTGAAGGTAACAATTACAAAAATACAAGAATGAATAAGGACATACATAAATATAGCTATTTGCTCTTAAAAAGGGGGTAAAAACAGAAATAAATGTCAGCATCAAAATAGGCTTAGAATAGGTTCCATATAGAATAAAATGTAAAATATTTATGCTGCTCTATTTAGATAGGTTTGGATTTTGGCTGGATTTATCCCCTTTGAGCAATCACTTTTGGAGGTGCTGTGACTTCCCGAAGTGGTCAATATGGAGCAGCCTGTTCTGATGGCTCATCAGGGTTAGGGTTTCCGACAGCAGTGCCTCATCCTGATTGCATCAGACCATAACGCTGCATGGCTGCCATGGGCCAGGTCTAAATAATTATTTTGTTGGTTCCCTAAGGAGTTCTGTACCACCAGGACATGCAATTTTATATCCACATGAAGCTCATAAAGTGTGCTATCAGAAGGAATCACTTTAATCTCCCTGCAATTAAGATTATGGATTCTATTAGAGACGAAACTCTGATCTATAGCAAAATGACAAATGTTTTTGATAGTTCCAGCAGCAGCAGATTCTCAACAGACCCATTTATGGCTTGCCGTCTTCTTCCCAGTGGGGAGATAGCTTGATTATTTTATCTACAGAAGCTTTTCTTTTTAGAAACTTGCTATGTTGTTAGATTGGGTCTCCAGGCCGGAATCATCTTTTCAAATTCTAAATTGTGAACATTAGTCCAAGTTAGCTGACCATTGGCTTAATACATCTATCGTCTACTGCTGAGAGCACTGACTTTATAAAATTTCTATGAACTCACTTTGATATTTTAATGTCACAACACTTAAAGGGTAACTCCACTTTTGTGGGGGGAAAAAATAGCAAATAAAGAAAAGATAATATAGCATATACAATTGCAACTCAAATCATATTCTAATTGAATGTTATTAAAAATTACCTTTCCTTTTCAATCTGCAGCTGCTGTCATTTTCTGAAAATGCAATGCAATATGGCTACCTGGAGGTGTTCTGTACACAGAATGTGTACAGAGCCCCCCCTGGAAACATCATTTCCTGCTTGTGTGATTGGCTCAATGATTTACCAGAAGTCTGCACTAAGATACAAGTCAGATTTCAGGCATCCCCTGGAACAAAAATTTCATTTTTGGTGAGATACTAACAATAGGAACAAAGCCAGCACCATAAAGACATGGTTTGATCAGTTTGGTGTCAAAGAGTTTGATTGAACTGCACTGAACCCTGACCTCAACCCTTTTCAACACCTTTGGTAAACTGGAGTGCCAACTATGGTCCAGGTCTTTTAATAACAACCTTAGTACCTGACCTCACAAATGCTTTTTTTTGGCTGAATGGACAAAAATTCCCACAGACATTCTCCAAAATCTTGTGGTAAGCCGTCCTAGAAGAATGAAGGTTGTTATAGCTACAGAGAGGGAGTGGGAAGCGCAATATTAATACCCATGGAATTTTAACAGACTGTCCAATACATCCATCTAGTCAGGATATTTAGATAGTCAGGATATGGCTTTTAGCAATTTAGTGATCTGATTTTGCTAAATTGCCTTTGCTGCAGAAAATGCTGCTCTATGCCCCTCCAGTGATTGTCTTGTGACCAAAAGTTTAATATTTGGCGACCTGATTTCTGTTGAAGAGGTTCAAAGGTCCAATTGTTTGATTCTCCCCTTCAGCAAAGATCTTGTGTCCTAAGATCTACACTTTAGGTCTCGTAGCCTATACCAAACTAAGAATGATGTAGCATTTTCTCTGGGAGAGGTACATCTTCCAGCCACTCTACTTTGCAAATATTCATCCCAGCAAGACTGTTAACATAGCTTTAAAAACATGACCTAAAAAAATTATAAACCTTTCTCTTTTTTTCCCTAGTGGTAACGGGAGCGACAGATGGAATAGGAAAGTCCTACGCTATGGAGGTACGGGTATAATGTTGGCGTAGTCTGTACTTCTGTTCACCTACGTTATCCCTATCACACATGTTTTCTTGTCAATAGTTAGCCAAGATGGGATTGAACGTTGTCCTCATTAGTCGGACTCTGGAAAAGCTTCAGAAAGTTGCAGTAGAGATCGGTAAGACATTGTGGTCATATGTCTCTATGGTTTAAAGTAATGTTTTCTTAACTTTTTAAAAGTGTAAAATTTTGAGTTCTGGATAGCATGGGGGAAGAGTTTGAACCTCTTCTCGGTCTTAATCACACTCTGGATCTTGTTAAGAGGTTTCTTATCACGTCCTGTCATGATTACATGAAATGAGAGCAAATCTCCCCAATAAAAAAAGGAAGGAAGATTTTCATCCACTTTCTGCCCATGGTGGCCACCATCACTGTGATAGAAAGTGAGCGAAAATCTCTTCAGTGAATACTTAGAAAACAATAGAAACACTGAGACCATAAACTAAGAAAACATTAGGTGCCGCTCAAGGATCCTATCACTAATTCCGGTGGCTCACTCAAAAGGAAAAGTGTGCTGGCCTGGAAAGAGCCCATCTCAGCTCAATGCATACAGTCAAAGGAAAGAAAAAGCCCCAATTGCCACACACCAACAAGATATACGCATATACAATGGATTAAAGTGGTTTTAGCCTGCCTGAAGCCGCTTTTATCCATAGTATACTTGGGTCTTATTGGTGTGCAGTGATTGGTATTTTTTCTTTCCTCTGACTAAAAAAACTCTGAGTTTCTAACCCTTTCCCATTTTGTCCAAAACAAAAGAGATATTAATTGCAGGTCATCTTGATTAGCACAATCACTTTCAATTATATTAGCAATCAAAACCTTGTTAAAAGTGGTTGAAACTGCCTAAAAATTATTACATATATAGCCAGCATTAACCTAGGTACTTTACTGAGCTTCAGGAAATTTGAGGTGCAAAAACAACCACACAGATCAAGGCAACCATCTACCAATAGACTGCTTCAAGATTTGGTTAGAAACTATTGGTGGTAGGTTACCTTGGGTTTTTAAATTGAATGTAGTCGCCGACAGTCCTTCGATGTTTGGAGCGGCGGTAGTGTCAGCTTCTTTGTTCAATTAATTAAAGTATGGTGAAGCATGGAATTGGGCGAGTTGTCATTACTTTCCCACCCTATATTGGCTTGGGTATATCCCATAGTGTGCTGACGGGAAGTCGACCAGGAAAACAGAAAATTGTTATCAATACTCATCGTAATTTTCCTTTCCTGGTCCGTCCTCACGCCAGCACAACTTTTACTTCCCTCCCTAAGTAGCCTGTCGCCGCTAAACAAAAGAACACGAGGGGGAGGGGAGGAGAGGGATTTATTGCGCTGGAAGAAGGTGGTCCTGGGGGTTAATCAGGCAGAGTTAACCCATAGTGTGCTGACATGAGGATGGACCAGGAAAGGAATGTTACAGTGAGTATTGATAACAATTTTCCGTTTTATATATTATTATTTCCTAAATGATTAGCTTCCAGGCAAATCCAAAGTACCCCCTGGGCCCATTAGAATTACCCGCTGGAGACCACATGGCTGACCTAACCTGCGTGTTAGGACTTCATCAGGCTGTAGTAACCCCCATAGTTAAGTTCCTGTCTATGTGTTTACTTGACATATACAGTGGAACCTTGGATTACGAGCATAACCCGTTCCAGGAGAATGCTTGTAATCCAAAGCACTCGTATATAAAAGAATGTTTTCCCATAGGAAACAATGTAAACTCAGTTAATTTGTTCACTGCTTGTCTATGCAGTACTGTATGTGGCCACAAGTCCGGGGGCGCCTGGTGTATGCAATACCGCATGTGGCCAGAAAAGTGGTAGCGCTGATGAGCTCCTAAGTCATTGGAATCACTCGGAAATGCTCGGAAAGTGTTTACACTTTAAGTATTTCCAAGGAATTTCGAGTATTTCTGGCTGCCACCAAGGCTCACCAGCGCCACCACTTCTCTGGCCACTTGTGGTATTGGAAGCAAAAGGCTAAATTCTGCTTGTTATGCCAGACACCACTCGCAAACCGAGTCAGAATTAAAAAAAAAATGTTCGTATTGCGAAACACTTGTTAACCATGTTACTCGAGGTTCCACTGTATGGAGTAAGCAAAGACTGTTCACCACTCTATTATTTGCTTTTTATTGTTTTCCTGAAATACTTAAAGTAGAACTATGGGAAAAAATGTTATCTTAATTTTGGATAGAGCAAGAGAGGGTAGTAACCCCTGTCAGATTTATTTTCTCAATCGGATACCTATTGCAGAGATTTCCCTTCACGTCCTGTCCCATAGCCAAACAGGAAGTGAGAGGAAATCCCTGAAAATTAAGGGAATTTCTTGGGGACCCCCAGGTCACCAGAACTAGTGTCCCCATTGGAACATTTCCCCTTTATTACTTTTCTGGGGACAACCCAACATTTTGGGATTTTATTTTACTTTCACTTTCAATGGTAATGGTCAACGGGAGAAATAGAGAATGTGAATCTCCTTAACTGGGGCACAGACAGCAATAAACACTGACAGGTGTTCTAATCCCTATCCACTCTATCCAAAACTTAAAAAAAGGTTTTGCCTTTAGTTATACTTTAATAAAAAAAAAAAACAGAAATTTTTTGCTGGACCTATTTGAAGTATCCCCTGGGCCCATCAAAAGTATCCCCTGGGCCCATCAAAAGTATTCCCTGGGTCCGTCAAAAGTATCCCCTGGGCCTATCAAAATTATTCCCTGGACCCATCAGAAGTACCCCCTGGACCCATCAGAAGTACATGCTTGAACCATCAGAAGTACCCCCTGGATCCATCAGAAGTACCACCTGGACCCATCAAAAGTACCCCCTGGACCCATCAGAAGTACATCCTGGATCCATCAGATGTACATGCTTGGCCCATCAGAAGTACATCCTTGAACCATAAGAAGTGCCTCCTGGACCCATCAGCAGTACATTCTGGACTCATCAGAAGTACATCCTGGACCCATCAGAAGTACTCACTGGACCCATCAGAAGTACCTTCTGGGCCCATCAGAAGTACCTCCTGGACCCATCAGAAGTACATCCTGGACCCATCAGAAGTACAGCCTTGACCCATCAGAAGTACATCCTGGAGTCATCAGAATTACATGCTGGGCCTATCAGCAGTACCTCTTAGGTTCATCAGAAGTAGCTCCATGGGTCCATCTAAAGCAGTGGTTCTCAACTCCTGTCCTCAGGACCCACCAACAGACCAGATTTTAAGTATTACCTTGGGGAGATGCAGACTAGAATACTGCAATCACTGAGCAGCAAATGATATCACATGTGATGTGTTTCAGTTATCCTGCAAACCTGGCCTGTTAGTGGGTCCCGAGGACAGGAGTTGAGAATCACTGATCTAAAGTATCCCTTGGAAACATCAGACATACCCCCTAGGCTCATATGGAGTACCCCCTGGAACACTGGCAACCCTGTTTAAGAACCAGCCATTTAAATGTGCGTATTTTCTAAAAATGGCCTAATATTTCTGAAAAGAAGCAAAAGTCTAAACCCTTCAATCCTAAACACTAATTGTTCTCATGGTCTGTGCCATTACCAAATATTTTTTACTGAAGACAATTTACACTCCTCCTCTGTGCTGCTTAGCATATCATTGCTGGTTGGAAAACTTTGTACCAGGAATGGCTTTGAAACCAGTAGAAGATGATGTTATATATATATCCCTTTCCTGTGCCAGTGGAGCCTGCTGTCAATTGAAGGGATATATACTATACTAGCGTATTCATGATGAATATGTGACAAATTCAAACTGAGCATATGATGAAAAATGTATATTTCGGCAACTGATGTCTACAGGTGTGCTGATCAGTCTTGCGTGTGGTTTTCATGGGTCTCATCTGCATTCACATTTTTGTATTTTATTTTAAATATTTCATACATTATATTTTGTGTTTAATTGCCCAGATCTATAACTCTTTTATTTAAAGTATTCTACTTCCACAGAGAAACAGAGTGGACGCAAAGCCAAGATCATCCAGGCGGATTTTACAGGAGGAGCTGAAATTTACCCGAATATTGAGGAGGGCTTGAAGGACCTGGACATTGGAATCCTGGGTAATTACATTCTATAAGAGGACTGGGCCGCCTGTGACCACCCCCCCCCCCCCCCCATTCATGCGGCCGGCGCGTTTGTGGCACCGGCCGCATGAATTAGCGTGATGGGGGGTGTCCATGAAGCATCTCATTAGAGCCTTAGGATTTAATTGGCTTTATTAAAGTGTGGCTTGTGGCGCAAAGCATGCCGCCACAAGCCCTTAGAAAGGCAAATGAAGATTTGCCTTTCTAATTGGGAACCGCTCTCAGCCAATCAGGAAGCCCTGGTTTGTTACCGGTTTCCTGATTGGCGGACAGATGATCCTATTGGACGCCTATATCAGAGGAGGAGGAGGATGTCGCCGGAGCACAGAGAGCACGCTCTCCGCAAACTGGGCTCTGCACACTCCAGCACGCTCTCCGCAAGCCAGGCTCTGTATACTCCTATCTGGGGCTCTGTATTGTGCTCTGGTGGCTCTGTATACCCTATCTGATGGCTCTGTATACCCTATCTGGGTCTCTGTATTCCCCCATCTGGTGGCTCTGTATACTCCTATCTGGTGGCTCTGTATACCCCTATCTGGTAGCTCTGTATACCCCTATCTGGTGATGCTGTATACCCTACCTGGTGATGCTGGGCTGTATACTCCTGACACAATGGGTGGAAACTATAAGGGGTGGGGTTTATGAGAAGTGGGAGGGGTCAAAAAGGAAGGGTGGGGTCTGACGCCCCCCCCTTCCTAAAATGTCACCAGCCGCCACTGGATATGATTGGATATTATCAGGATAGGATCAGATAGGGTTGGGATCTATAATGTGGAGAGATATGATTGGATACTATCAGGACAGGATCAGACAGGGTTAGCATCTATATTGTGGAAAGATATGATTGGATATTATCAGGATAGGATCAGACAGGGTTGGAATCTATAATGTGGAGAGATATGATTGGATACTATCAGGACAGGATCAGACAGGGTTGGAATCTATAATGTGGAGAGATATGATTGGATACTATCAGGACAGGATCAGACGGGTTTGCATCTATATTGTGGAAAGATATGATTGGATTTTATAGGACAGAATCAGACAGGGTTGGGATCTATAATGTGGAGAAATATGATTGGATACTATCAGGACAGAATCAGACAGATTTGGGATCTGTAATGTAAAGATAAGTGATTGGATATTATCAGGACAGGATCAGACAGGGTTGGAATCTATAATGTGGAGAGATCTGATTGGATATTCTCTGCACAGGATCAAGAAATCTGTGATTTTAAATGTAGAGATATGTGATTGGTTATTTGATATTATCAAGACAGGATCAGAGTGGTCTGTGATCTCTAATGTGGAAAGATGTGATTGTATACAATCAGGACAGGATCAGACAGTACTGGGATCTACAATGCAGATATAGATTGATGATTTTTTTTCTTCTTTTTCAGTAAATAATGTTGGTATGGCCTACAAGGATTCAACAGAATTTATCGGTTTTGATGACTCAAACAAGGTGAGTGTAATTCTTTTTTTTTAACATGTAGCACCCTGGTATTAGGCAGGGTTGCTAGTAAATTTAGTCTACTAGGTGGTAACTAGCCTGGCTGATTGTTAGGGAGATCTACTGCCTTTCCTTTACCTAAAGCCTGGATTTGGTGCATCTCTCTATTCTGCCAATAGGTGGCACTGCTGCCTTGGGCATTAGAATGACAAGATCACAGTGAGTTCAGGTTACAAATAGACATATTTTCTCAGCCAGAGTAACTACTTGGCATGTTGGGATAGTCTATTTAAGGGGAAAGAGTCAGGTAATCAGCGTTCTTTAGCCCCAGGCTTAGGCCTGGGGACATGTGTATATCAGCAGCTGAGCCACGTGTGTAGAGGCTCAACCCAAGGGGAACCTGATCTTTGCAGAGGTTTTGCCTGATGGAAAACCGAGTGTTGCCAGAGGTGAAGGGACAGAGTTGCAGAGGAGGACAACCATTCCTGTCACCAGAGGCAAAGCGTGAACCAGGGTCAGAGGTAAAGGTGAAGCTGTCGTCTTCGAGGGACAACGCTACTGTTATCAGAGGCCAGAGTTCTGAGTCTGAGAGAGTACCAGAGCAGCCTTTTTAAATAGCTGGGGGACAGTGGAAAAGTTGGGAAAGTCTCAGCGGAAGTCAAGCTAGGAACCCAGCAGGATAGCGGGGGTGATGCTGGCAAGAGAGAGTTCAGCAGTTGGGCTGAAGAGCCGAGGAGGGAACCCAGCATGTTGGCATGGGGGATACTCGAAAAATACAGCGGTTGGCTGTGTGAAGCACAAGGGACAAAAACATACAATCCTTCTGTGTTCGGGTGCTCAGCCTTGACCAATGAGGAGCAGATGGCTCCTTTGCATAGCAATGGCCTTGCTGTCACTCTGCTGCCTAGCGCACCTCTGAACCCTGCACTCTGTACCTAGCACACCCCTGAACCCTGCATTCTGTACCTAACACACCCTTTAACCCCGCACTTTGTACCTAGCACACCCCTGAACCCTGCAGTCTGTACAATGACACCAATGATCTGTGCACTCTGTACATAGCACACCCCTGAACCATGCGCTCTGTACCTAGCGCACCCCTGAAACCTGCACTCTGTGCATAGGTATGTAGGATGCTGTACGTTGGGCCCTAAGGGTTCTGGCCAGCAGCTTCCCTCATTTGTCCCCAGATTTGTAGGACATTTTCCTACAGATTTGTAAAGAGGCCTTGGCTTTATACCGAAGAAGCTCCGCCACCTGTCTACGAAGATTGGCTAGTTCGGAGCCCAAAGGGGGAGAAGGTCTCTGTGTTCCAACTCAAGGTCGTGGATCTCCCCCAGAAGCTGTTTCAAACGTTGGTCACGCGCGCGTTTAATCCGCGAACCATGTTTCATCAGGATACCCCTAATGGCCGCTTTATGGGCCTCCCACAGTATCCCAGGGTCGCTATCCAAAGTAGCATTCATTTGGAAGTAGGCAGTAATCTCTTTAGAGACGTCCATAAGGACTTCAGGGGTCTGCAGGAGACTTGCATTTAACCGCCATCGCCAATTCGGCGAGGAAGCCCGGTCTGTCAACGCAAGTTGTAGAGTGTTCAGACCAATCTATGCAGGAGTACGATTGATGAGGGGCCGAGTAAAAGGTATAATCCCGCTCGGTATCATGAAATATGCGCCAGGGGTAGACCCATTGAAGCTCATGTAGGGCTTGCAGGATGCGCTTTCTCGAGGACACAGAGACCGAAGAGACACCTGAGGAGGTATCCAGGTCAGGGCAGAGCGGGACGTTAAAATCACCCCCAAGGATCAGCTTACCCTCCGCAAACTCTGCCGGCCTTGATCAGTGCCCATTAATGCAGCCACACCAGTGCCCGTTAATGCAGCCACACCAGTGCCCATTACTGCAGCCACACCAGTGCCCATCAGCACAGCCTGATCAGTGCTTATCAGCGCATCCACACCACTGCCCATTAATGCAGCCACACCAGTGCCCATTAACCACTTGCCAACCGTGTATAGTGTATATATATTCGGCAGCAAAATGGCACCACTGCGCAGATCGCCGTTTATAAACGGCGATTGGCGCATGCGCGAATTGCGGGCGAGCACTCAATGTCCGCCAGCAACCCACGATCGCCTGTGAGAGAGGAAGAACGGGGAACCGCCGAGGTAAACATGGGGATTTCCCGTTCTGACAAGTGGCATGACACTGATCTACTGATCCCTGTGATCGGGATCAGTTAGATCTGTTATGCCCCTGCCAGCTGAGCCCCACAGTTAGAACACAATGAGGGAACACAGTTAACCCCTAGATCGCCGCCCTCAGGTTAACCCTTTCACTACCAGTGACATTTATACAGTAATCAGTGTTCTTTTTAGCTCTGATCGCTGTATGAATGTCAGTGGTCCCAAAAAAAGTGTCAAAAATGTCTGCAGATCGCCGCTGTTACTAGTAAAAAAAAAAAATTGTGAAAACGCCATAAATTAATTCTCATCGTTTGTAAATGTGGCAACTTTTGCGCAAACCAATCAATATACGGTGACTGCGATTTTTTTCTACCAAAATGTAGAAGAATACATTTTGGCCTAAACTGATGAATACATTTTTTTTAATATGTATTATAGCAAAAAATAAGAAATATTATTATTTTTTTTCAACATTGTCGCTCTTTTTTTGTTTATAGCGGTAATCAGAAGTGACGTAGAGGTGATCAAATACAACCAAAGGAAAGCTCTATTTGTGGAAAAAAAGAACGTCAATTTTGTTTGTGTACAACGCGGCACAACCACACAATTGTCAGTTAAAGCGATGCAGTGCCGAATCGGAAAAAGTGCTCTGGTCAGAAAGGGGGCAAATCCTTCCAGGGCTGAATTGGTAATGCAGCCTGATCAGTGCCCATTAATGCAGCCTCACCAGTGCCCATTAATGCAGCCACAGCAGTGCCCATTAATACAGCCTCACCAGTGCCCATTAATGCAGCTTGATCAGTGCCCATCAGCGCAGCCAGGCCAGTGCCCATTAATGCAGACTCACCAGTGCCCATTAATGCAGCTACACCAGTGACCCTTAATGCAGCCTCACCAGTGCCCATTAATGCAGCCTGATCAGTGCCCATCAGTACAGCCTCACCAGTGCCCATTAATGCAGCCTCACCAGTGCCCATTAATGCAGCCTGATCAGTGCCCATCAGTGCAGCCACAGCTGTGCCCATTAATGCAGTCTGATCAGTGCCCATTAATGCAACCACACCGGTGCCCATTAATGCAGCCTGATTAGTGCTCATTAATGCAGCCACACCAGTGCCCATTAATGCAGCCTCACCAGTGCCCATTAATGCAGCTGCACCAGTGCCCATTAATGCAGCTGCACCAGTGGCCATTAATGCAGCCACACCAGTGCCCGTTAATGCAGCCTCACCAGTGCCCGTTAATGCAGCCTCACCAGTGCCCATTAACGCAGCCTAATCAGTGCCCATTAATGCAGCCTCACCAGTGCCCATTAATGCAGCCTGATCAGTGCCCATCAGTGCAGCCACACCAGTGCCCATTAACGCAGCCTGATCAGTACCCATCAATGTTAGTCCCCACCAGTACCTGGTCTGGGTAGTTCTTCTACCTAGGTCCCAAATGCAGGTGGTTCCTCTGGAGCTGGGAACCTGGGGGCAAGGTGAGTGGGCGGAGACTCCCATACCCTGTTCAGCAGGGACGTGCGGTGAGGTCAGTGGCTGGTGAGGTACTGGCTAGTATCAGAGCCAGATACATACAGGTTACATATGCTGTGAACGTTAGAGCGAGAGCAATAATTCTAGCACTAGACCTCCTTTGTAACTCTAAACATGTAACCTGTAAACAATGTTAAAGCATTGTCTATGGAGATTCTTAAGTACTGAAGTTTGGTGCCATTCCACAAGTATGCGCAATTTTAAAGCGTGACATGTTAGGTATCTATTTACTTGGCGTAACATCATCTTTCACATTATACAAAAAAATCAGGCTAACGTTAAAGCTTTTATTTTTTATTCATGAAACAGCTGCGCAAATACAGTGTAACATAAAAAGTTGCAACAGCCGCCGTTTTATTCCCTAGGGTGTCTGCTAAAACATTATATATAATGTTTGGGGGGCTCTGATTAATTTTCTAGCAAAAAAATTAAGATTTTTACATGTAGGAGAGAATTGTCAGAATTGGCCTGAGTGGCAAGGGGTTAGTTACCATAAGTAAGTAATATACAAATAATTATTATGTATTGTTTTTAAGGCAATTTACTATATTTTCAAAACTGTACTCAAGCAGGTGGCTTAACGGACAAATTACTGAAGTTTGAAGTTATAACTTCAAACCAGTAATTTCACAGTTAATAGATATATAATACATGATTATCTTATAACATATAGCATAATAATATATGATTTAGCTTGTACCTTTTCAGCAGCAGCAGATTCTCATTCTCCCTCTTAACTGTGTGAGAAAAACATGGGATTATGGGTAAATCGTATACACATAAACTCATGTTTTTTCTTGTAGTTAAGAGGTCTGGACAGGAAGGGAGTATTTGTCTTTTAGACACACGCCCCCTTCTATGACAGTGCAGTGAGGCGTGCCTCCACTGCAGCATTTTTATTGGACAGCTTGGTCCAATGGTACTTTATCATTGGATTAGGCTCAAAGCTGTCCATTGAGCTCAGTACCTCTGAAGTGAGGAGAGGCACTGTGAGCTCATCCTCCCAGTCTGCTGCAAACACAGTGGGGTTGATTTATTAAAAGAATATAGACTGTGCACTTTGCAAAGTGCAGTTGTACTCTGGAAGTGCAGTTGCTCCAGAGCTTAGTAAATCACATGCAAGGAAAATTAAAAAAAAACATAATTTTTGCTTGCACATGATTGGATGATGGAAGTCAGAAGAGCTTCTGCTCATTTACTAAGCTCTGGAGCAACTGCTCTTGCAGAGTGCAACTGCACTTTGCAAAGTGCACAGTCTATTTTCCATTAGTAAATCAACCCCAGTGTGTCAGCTTGTATTTAAACTGGCCTCTCTGTATGTAGCTTCTGACAGGCTGCGCAAGGTGTCCCATATGTCCGGAACCACAGATGATAGTAGCCCCAAATTTGGGGTCTCTGTGACCCAAGGTCGCTAAGCTACGACCCTCGAAGTCAACCTTTTTTTTTTTTTTTTTTTATAATGTTCATGACAGGTGAGGCTCTGCCTGACCTGCCTCCCCTGACTGCACGTCCCTGCTGTCCAGCAATAAACCAAATCCCCCGCTGTGTAGAAAGAAAACTTCTCCGGGTCTCCCCTGTGTTCAGCTGAGGCCGGATGACAGAGAGCGGACTATTTCTTTACTTCAGTACTACCAGCCGGCTCCAATGTACTGATATAGCACCGGCCTTTACCTGTGTAGTGCGCTGAGGCGGTTTAATCTGCCGAAAGTGAAAAAATAGTCCGCTCTCTGTCCCTCGGCCCCCGGTGAACACAGGGGGCCCAGAGAAGTTTTCTTTCTAAACAGCTGCACAGCGGGGGATTAGTTTATTGCTGGACAGGGTATGGGAGTCCTCGCCCGCTCTACCTCCGCTGTCACTCTAACCGGCCCACTGAGGCATCGGCCCACTGGGAAACTCCCGGTAGTCCCGATGGCCAGTACCGGCCTGGCCACTGGTCTCTGAGCTCTCACAGATCTGTAAGTCAGCAGTAGAAGTGACTTTGAAAGATTTTGAAAACTACATAGGCAGGTGATGGCTTGACTTGCTCCAAGCATAGAAAACTGACCAGATGAGCCCTGCTGTACAGCTTATTTTTGCCTATTCATACATTTTAAAAAAAAGTAGTTTTGGAAATTTTGGAAAATCATGATATAATTACAAACGTTTGTTAATTTGAAAACTAACTCATTATATTTTTTTCTGTTATAGCTCATTACGGACATGATGAATTGCAATGTAATGTCAATGCTACAAGTATGTCCATCATTTATTTCTATGCAATGTATAGAATGATGTTGTTTGCTTTATAGGTGCACTTCTCAAAGTTAGTAGCAGACACATGTAGCGCACCCCCTAAGGAGCCACAAAGGGATCCCCCATCCTGCACAACCAGGCACACCGCATTTACACAGCACAATTTGAGGCAAGGAACGGTCCAGTGCTTTGTTTTTTTGTATTTTATTAGGGGGTTTAACTTGGATAGGGAGAAGGGTAATATGGGATGCCCACTTGACTTCAGTAGAACTTTCAGGAACAAACTTCTGTACAACTATTTACCCTCCTCGGCTCCTCCAGCACAACACTTGATTGAAGCACTACAACTCCCAGAACCAGCTGGCACTGTTAGATTGGCAGCAAATGCCCTTTACAGGCAGGGACCCCAGGCCCCTTGTTTGTGTAGCAAAGTCCTAGTGCCCAGCTGTCCTTCTGTGGCTACTGATCTCAGCACCACCTTTTCAGGCACTACCAGCCCGCCTGGCTGCAGCTGCCCCTTTCTCCAGCCCTCTTGGCTAAACTTCCACAGTCCTCCTCCTGCAGGGTGATACAGACAGAAGGGAGCTATGAGTCTGTCCTCCTCCTGCAGGGTGATACAGACAGAAGGGAGCTATGAGTCTGTCCTCCTCCTGCAGGATGATACAGACAGAAGGGAGCTATGAGTCTGCCCTCCTCCTGCAGGATGATACAGACAGAAGGGAGCTATGAGTCTGTCCTCCTCCTGCAGGGTGATACAGACAGAAGGGAGCTATGAGTCTGTCCTCCTCCTGCAGGGTGATACAGACAGAAGGGGGCTATTAGTCTGTCCTCCTCCTGCAGGGTGATACAGACAGAAGGGAGTTATGAGTCTGTCCTCCTCCTGCAGGGTGATACAGACAGAAGGGAGCTATGAGTCTCTCCTCCTCCTGCAGGGTGATACAGACAGAAGGGAGTTATGAGTCTGTCCTCCTCCTGCAGGGTGATACAGACAGGAGGGGGCTATGAATCTGTCCTCCTCTTACAGGGTGATACAGACAGAAGGCGGCTATGAGTCTGTCCTCCTCCTGCAGGGTGATACAGACAGAAGGGGGCTATGAGTCTCTTCTCCTCCTGCAGGGTGATACAGACAGAAGGGGGCTATGAGTCTGTCCTCCTCCTGCAGGGTGATACAGACAGAAGGGAGCTATGAGTCTGTCCTCCTCCTGCAGGGTGATACAGACAGAAGGGGCTATGAGTCTGTCCTCCTCCTGCAGGGTGATACAGACAGAAGGGAGCTATGAGTCTGTCCTCCTCCTGCAGGGTGATACAGACAGAAGGGGCTACGAGTCTGTCCTCCTCCTGCAGGATGATACAGACAGAAGGGGGCTATGAGTCTGTCCTCCTCCTGCAAGGTAATACAGACAGAAGGGAGCTATGAGTCTGTCTTCCTCCTGCAGGGTGATACAGACAGAAGGGGGCTATGAGTCTGTCCTCCTCCTGCACATAGTGGGACGTCCTCCT